>JADLZL010001786.1:0-329856 GCA_015844335.1 Chrysopogon serrulatus | reverse complement strand
ATATATACAATATTAATTACCGATATTTATGTCTCGGGAAGCGGCGATAAATAAAAAAAAGACGCAGGGATTACGTACGTAGTACACGGCGATTAACGAAGGAAGTCGTGTTGATCTCCCTCCCAAGAGGCCGAGACAACGGAGGAGCCCACCAGCAGCACCTGCCCTCGCACATGGGCTGATTGGTGCACACGGCCGGGGCCCAGGCATCACAGAGCCCAGGGCGCAGGATGTGACGGCGACGCGTTGGAGACCCATAACGTCCTCGCAGCGGCCACAGCGACAGACAGGTGATGGACGCGACGCGTGACGGGTGACGGGAGCCGGCGGCATCGCCCATCACGGCGACGCGTACACTGTTGTGTGTGTCCAGTCCGTCCGTCACACTCGCACCGCTCCAGCGGGCCCCCGGATGCGGTCGCGGCCCGTGGGCTGGGCGGGCTTCCAGTCCAGGCCTGCCTACTGGTGCTGGCACCAAGGGTGTGGGGCGGCAAGCGAACGCGTGCGCGGCTTGGCCGGGTCCCAAGGAGGCAAGGACCCGGGCGCCTGCGTCTGCGTGCTCTGCCGGCTGCCGCCGAGCGCCGCGCGAGGCGGCCGGGCGCGCGGTTCCAGTGGGCGCGATCTTGCTTTGCTTGCTTCTCTCGGTGTTGGGGTTCGCTCGCCGACGCGAAGCGCGATGGAAATGGCGTATCCCGTCCGCAGCGGGAGGGAGTCTACGTGGGGAGGCCCGAGGTCCCGATCGGTATCCGCGCTGCTGCTGCTCGTGCTCGGTTCGCTGGGAGGATGGAGCAGCGGTGTGCCGTAGCCATCACGTACTTCCGTCTCATTCTGTGCGCCTGACGAGGCCACCTCGCCTACTGTACCTAGCTAGCTCTGCGCCCATCGAGGTGTACATGTATGTGGACTCGTGATGGACAGCATAGCCAACGGCGCCACCTGCCATGCTCGCTTTCTCTCTCTGTCCTGTCTTTATTTAGTTACTGTAGTATGTACTACCATCTGCGTGTTAGCGCTCTTCCCTAGATTAATTTTGGTGCTTAATTTTCTAAAAGATTAGCTCGAAACAATCAGATATCGATTACTAGTTTATTAGAGACGGGATCACTTGCCCAGTTCTACCTGCCGGTCACTTGTTAGAACCACGATTCCATTTGCCCGCAAGTGCACATCTACAACCACTGTACTGTACTTGGAAGTGCAGTATCCGGCAGCTATATCCTTTCTTGTCATGAAAGGGGATCGTTTTAGCTTTGGTGAAAGGTTGGTCTAATCATTTTGCTGGCGACAAGGACCTTTAATTTGTTGGTGCCCTGCCCTAACAGGCTAAAACACATCAAAAGCCCCCTCCCCATCTAGGTCAATCAGGCCCATAACCCAAGCCCCCCACCCCACCACCACCCCCCCCAACCCCAACCTCTGCCGGCGTCTACCCGAAGAGAAGCAAGCCATGGGGATGGAGGGCAACCAAGCAAGGGCCGTGTGCCACGATTGTGTGTGTTCAGTCACACGCACATGCAGCAACCAGCGAGAGAGGAGAGGCAGAGGCCGCTCCAATCCAATCCGATGCAGAACACAAGGCCTGGCACCAAGCCTAGCGCTGGCAATGAATATGTGCACGAATTCGTGTGTCGTGGGCGTTTCCGAGGCGCCCTTGAGAACACAAACTGCCTCTGGAGTCTCAATCGACGTGCATAAACAAAAGGGGAGCTCTGCAGCTCACTCACCTAGATGAATGTGAGCACTTCGAGAGCTGCGACCTTCCTGCTCAACACCTTCAAATCCCAAGAACAAATTTAGATTAGACTAGGGACCGCCAAAGATGGGAGTACTAATCCTATATTTAGGGAATTTTTACTACTACTCGTATACTAGTACTGCTCTCTTTGTTAGAGCATCTCCAACAACTCCCTAAATCAACTTGGTATTCTTATAAACTTGGTAAAAACATAAAAAAATTCTCTCCAACAACTTGGTAAATCAACTTGCTAAATTTCCCAAGTTGCTATCCAGAGGCCTCTACTGCCGAGATTTGTCAAGTTGCTATCCAAGTTGCTATCCCCCTCTATGGCAAATCCTCCTGACGGGACAGAGCAAATCCATCATGGATCGGTCGCCGCATCTCATCATCGACCTCAACGAGGCGCCCGTCGCCCGCCGCCGAAGCGACATCCCCCGGCGCAGGCCAGCCCCGCCCGCCCAAGGAGTTGGCTCCGCCCGCCCAAGCCCCGCTTCCCCAACCTCCTACTCCATGCCTTCCTCCTCTGCTGCCGCCACGCCGAGCTCCGTGCCTCCAATCCGTGGGCCAGCGTAATCGAGTGGCACCGGTCCATCGCGAAGAAGAGACCGCGGGCGCTATGGAGAAGAAGGACTGTCGCGGACCCCGATCAATTTGGAGCCAGGTGGGCCTACCTTTTCAAATTTACCAAGTGGGGATACCAATCTGTTGGAGTTGCTTCTTTTTTTTCACTGCCAAATAATTTACCAAGTTACTAAACCATAAGATATAGCAAGTGAGTTTTACAAAACTTTGGAGATGCTCTTAGGAAGGCTTCAATTTTTAAAGTTGTTCAAAATTTTTTAAATTTTAACTCAACTTCTAAAGAAAAATACTAAGATTTATGATATCAAAATAATACTATTAAATTTATTATATAATATATTTTAATAAAATACTTATTTTTATGTTATAGATATTATTATTCTTTTTCTATAAAATTGGTTAAATTTAAAAAAGTTTTGATGGCACGGATTCTAAAAGTTGAAACTTTCGGGGATAAAGAAAGTATATTTCTTTTCCTATGTATACTTGTGCCATCAGATCCGTATTTCATACTACTAAGCTCCACGCAAAAACTTAAGTAAGAAGAACTTCATATAGGTAGTCAATTCGGGCCGCTCGGCTGGTCATATAATTCGGCGGATAAGACAAGTTGGCTGATTTGTTGTAAGAGAAAAAATACTATTTGAACGGTGATAAGACAAGCGAATGGGGGCTACATTTGAAATTCAACGCACGAGCTCACTTGTTTACATTGGAAAAAACACTATAAAAAAAGTAATACAATTCTATTTTCTCCAAATTTGATAAAGTTTGCAAAAAAATACAAGCTATATAATAGCTAATTAGTATTGTTAGAATTATCATAGTAATGTAACACCCCGGTGTTACGTTAACCTAAACCCACCATGTCATCATATTATGCATTAAGCATCATTGCATTATTATGTTTCATGGTGTTACTCGTCCCTTATATGTTTAAGTATTTTGTGATGTGCTTAACATGACTTGAGATGGTTGATTAATTATTTTAGGTTAATCAAAGCAAATAAAAAGAAAGTGGTTGCTAAATGATCTTTTATTTGAGCTTGGTATGCATGCTTACGTGAAACCCTAATCCCTGAGCTCCTTATATATGATATATGTGTGTATAATCATTTAATTATCACATAAATGCTTAATTAAGATTTTAAAGATGATTAACATAAAATAAATCTTGGAGTGCAAGAGTGTTTGACTATGTCTAACATTTTAACCATGTTTTATAAGTCAATTTATGTCAATAAAAATCAAATTTGAAATTGGAATGCAAATCCCCAAACCTTAACCCAAGTGGCTAAGTGTGGGAATTTGTATTTCAAATTCACTTTTGAGGAGCTAACCATAATTAATTTTGCAAATAAAAGTTGCCAAACTTTGGCACCATTTCAAAGTATGAATTTTGTACTTTGAAAGTATGCCATTGGTTGGGTTTGAAAAGTACCACAATATCATTAATTAATTGCCCAAAAATCCAATTTGAAGTTCCTTTTCAAAATCCTGAAATTCAAAGTGTTTTTGCCCCTTTCTCAATTTCATCTCAAAATATTCAAAATTAGGGAAAAGTTCAAAAATATAGATTGTGCATCTCTTTGAGCTCTACAAGTTTGGTAAATAAAGTTTTTCAAGTTTTTTGAATAAAATTTAAAAGTAATTTCAAAAGTTCTTCAAATTAGGATTTATCCTCTTTTTTATTTTTAAACTCAAATTCAAAGTTTATTCAGTTTCATGCAAAACTCCTTAAATGAAAGTTGTAGATCTTGAAAAATAGAATAACTTTTATTTTTGGGGATTTTCATCTTTTATTCAAAATTTAAAAAGAAATTTTGAAATCCTTGAAGTTAGGATTTTTGCCTTCTTTTCAAATTTGAAATGCAAATTCAAAAATATTTGGAATTTGACAAAACTAATTTAATAAAAGTTGTAGAGCATAAAGTTTTGTACAATCTATATTTTTAGATATTTTTGAGTGTAGTTCAAATTTTGGGAGAATTTGAGCAAAACTGTTTTGAAATTCAAAAGAATAGAGAACAAGGTGCTACTGTCTTTGCCGCATGCCGGCCGGCACAGGCAAGGAATGGCCGCCCGTCCTCACCGTCGTCGGCGTGCCCTGCCTCGGTGTTTCTCGATGCCAACTACGCCTCGGCACCTTCTCGTCGTTCCGTCTTTGCCCGCATTTCGGTTGTCGGCGTCCCACATAAGACCTAGGACCGCCGTCGTCGTCTTTTTTTCTCCTTCCCCTGCTTCCGCCGCCGCCTGCTCCGCCGCTCGCTGCTGCCGCCATCGAGCTGCCCCTGATCAAATTGATCGTGCCATCGGCTCCGCTTCGTCTCTCCGCTTTGCCTAGCCCGCTCCGCGTCATCCGCCCGCCCGTAATCGCCTTTGCCGCCGTCTTCTTCTTGGTCTCCGGCAGAGCGCCACCCTAGGCCGATCCTCCGCGGCCAACCACCTCCAGAGCCTCTCTTGCCAAACCAACATCACCAAGAGCTTCGCCATGTTCCCCTGATGCCCTTCGACCCGGCCACAGGACCTCTACAGCCCTTGTCCCGTCGGGCGCCCGCCAGCGCAATTTTAGGCGCCACCGAGGCTTGCCTCCGCCCGCGGACACCATCCTCCGTTTCCTCTCGGTCAAACCAACACGAGCAACGTGCTTTGGTGAGCTTCTTCCACTTCCCAGAACCTCCATCGCGGGTAATTGGAGCCCTCGGCCGGGCGGGAACGCCGTTCTTGCCCCGGCTAGCATGGCCGAAAGCCCCCACGACGCCGCCATTCCCTATCCGGTCATCGATTCATCAAAGAAGCTCCATGGTTGGGTTCGCCGTAGTGTAAGGAAGGCCGTGGGGAAGTTCGCGTCACTTCTCTCCTCGCCGGCGGCAAGGAACGCCGGTCACCGCCGTCGCCGTCTCCTCTGTTCGAACGGAAAAGAGAGGGAGAAGGGAGCCGACGAGCCGGGCCCAGTGTCGGCCCGAGAAAAGAGGGAGAGGGGAAGGCAGCCGGCCTTGGAAAGTGGGCCGTCGGGCCGCCTGATACCCCGCGAAGGAGGTTTTCGTTTTTCCTTTTTCTTTGTTGTTTTTAAATGCTGATCTTCATGATTTCATAATTTAATAATTTGGGCAATTAAAAATATGAAAAAAATATGTGTGTGCTCCTCATGATGTATAGTTTCATGGAAAAATATGTTTGTATCATGTTAAGTACTTTTGTCATGTTCAATAATTCCATGCTTTAATTAAAAATTGCTTAGTGTTTGATTTTTGTAGAGTAAAATATTAATCCAAAAATCATAAAAATTAAGGGTTAAGCTTTTCATGTGAAAAGTGATCTTCACTAAAATTTTGGTACTGTTTGGAGCAAATTTGTTTTAATAACTAATTCTAGCCTTGTTTAATGACCATAAAAATGATTAATAAGACTAGTAAATAATTAATTAGTTGACTAATTAAATGTTAGTTGATTTATAGTTTTGTTTGGAGACATTGGATCAACAAAACATCTCTGGTACAAGGCATGATCATGTATAGTTATATGTAGAGTTGCTCGTATGTTTATATAAATGATAAATGCCTAAAGTAATTTATTATATGCTTCACTTAGGTTGATTCCCTTTTGGTATGATTTGAAGACCATGCACCATTACTACCCTAATGATTCATGGCTTGATTGTGTGGTGTTACTATTGGGTATCATCATATGTGTATAAGTAGTAAATTACTTAGTAAGTTTAATTAGCGGCTTTCAATAACTGTAAAAATAGTTAATAAATTAGTAATTAACCTTAATCACCATAGGCTTGATTGACTTTGGGATTGAGTGATGACCCTATATTGTGTTATCCAATGTCGTCGTAATTGCTACCTGTGATCCCTTGATATAACTTTACCGTGAAGGAAAGTTGTACTCAAGTTACTTGAAGAGTTAAGTTGTTTCATCCATGTTGCCTTGCATCATGCATCATGTCATGCATTTCATCATACTTAAACATGCATCATTTTATGTACGTATAGTTTATGTGAGAGCGAAGGATCATGGTCAAGCTTTAGAGGAGATTCGTAGTGATCCAACTCTGACGAGGTGAATCCACGAAGGTGTTGACGTCAGAGAATACCAACTAATCTTCTCGGTAACGCAGGCAAGCCCCGGATGCATTTAAATACCTTCTTGAATTTCAAAAATCTTTTACATTCTATGTTGATGAAATGATGCATTAGGTGTTAGGAGTTGTGTGATATCCTACTTTGATGCATTTACCGTACCTTGATATATTACCCTGGATACCTGTTTTGATTTCAAAAATAATTAGTATACGCTTAGCCCTACTAATAGCATAGGCTTTATGAAATATTTTCTAAAAATATGATAACAGTACCCCTTTTAAGAAAGTGATGAAAACCTGATGTTACTTGTTGGTATCCCTTCACTTTGATCGGGTCAAGGGTACACAACAAGAACATGATGAGTAAATTGAGACCGGGTGGAGTGACTTGCACCAGGAAGGGCTAGTGCCCTAGTGTATTGTCGTCCACTTGTGAGTCAGTTAAGCACTGTTCGTTGCCTTGGCCCTTGGATCATGAGGTTATTGGATAGTACTAGTCGCATGCTAATGGCGGTAAGCTCCCTTGTACTATCCATGACGAGAACGGACAACCGGGATGAGCGTAGCGTGTACCCACCCTACGGGGCGCACCATGGAAGGGGACCGCGGCGTAGGGAGGTGGTGTACTGTACCTCGTGGCTAGGACCCGTTCTGGCCAGGAGAAATACAAGCGTTGAGTTGATGTATGTAAGATGGTCAGTCCTGCATACATCGTGTGACTAGGAAGCCCCAGCTGGGTATATAAGCGATTCGAATCGTCGTTGCTCCACGATATGAGAGACTTGATCCTTGCACCAGCATCGTAGTAATGATGAAAGTTGATGGAAGGAAAGTTTTGAATCAAGTTATATGGTTGACAAGTGATTGGCATAGTAAGGATCGGCTTAGTCGCTTTTCATAAAGGTGTCTTTGATTCTTGCTAAAGCCTTACCTTGACTCCTATCAACCAGCATTCCTGAGTCATCTCCACTCTTTTCTGTTGGGTAAGTCTTGCGGAGTACTTTTGTTGTGGCAGAACCTTCTAAATTATATGGCCCACAAGCACCTGACATTGTCCCTAAGACCTATGTCAGCCATACTTGCGTACCACATAACTTAAAAGGCTCTGTCGGGTGAAACCCCGATGACACCACGATTCTCCAAGATCGACTTCTTACAAGATATTGTAGTATTACAACCATTTTTATTCAATTACAACAGAGTAGTGGAAGATTTACAAAAGATATGACAACACTTGATCAGAGTTTGATTAAATTAAACTTAACTGAGTTTACGGAAGTAAGAGGGAGATATAGAACACCTACAGGAGAACACCTCGGGTGGGAGATATTCGATCATGCCAAGCCCACACGGTATGACCAAACTTAGCAAAGAAAGAATTAGCACCCGCAATGGGGGTCAAACAAACCCCGAGTACAAAAGTACTCCGCAAGACTTACCCGACCAAAAATTGGGGAGAAGACTCGGGAATGCCGGGCTAATAGGAATCAAGGTAAGGCTTTAGCAAGATCAAAACACACCTTTTGCGAAAAGAGACTAAGCCTGTCCTTACCGTAACAATCACTTGTCAACCATGTAACGAATTCAAAACTTTTCAGTCTCACAACTTCCATCATTACTACGATGCCGGGACTCGGATCAAGTCTCCCATATCGTGGAGCACCGACGATTCGAATCGCTTTATATACCCAAATTTGGGGCTTTCTAGCCACACGATGTATGCAGGACCGAACATCTTACATACATCAACTCACGCTTGCATTTCTCACTGCCAGAACAGGTCCTAGCCACGAGAGTACAAGTACACCATCTCCCTACGCCGTCGGTCCTAACCGGCCGACGGTGTGCTCGTAGTGTGGGTACACGCTAATTGTTGGTATAAATTAACTCGCACCTAAATAATGATTATAATCGATTATCCGCAAGCGCCGATTTATATATACTGATCAAGCACTTCACCAAGATCAACCCGGTTTTAATATCGAACCCAAAGGAACAAAAGAGGTGAATTATGAAATAGCCCAATACTCTTAATCTAAAAAGGGTACAAACAATCTAGAAAACTATTGAGAATGAGGAAATAGCTAATGTACTCTAGTTCTAACTACCGGTAAACTTTGTATAATATCGTCTTATCGGACCGGTGACCTGAATAGGAGAAGAAACAGAGTAATCTACCTACCAGACACCTATCGGCCTATCACCCCTATCAACGGGAGTGGACTACGAGAGGATTCAACGCAGCTATAAAGTCACCTACGCGAGCTACCACTATCCGGCTAATCGGGGGACATTCACAAGCAATCATAACCCGGACACCACGTCCTACGCTACGAAATACTACTCGACCTAGGAGCTACCCAAATCAAAGTACTCAATATAGTATGAATTGCAAACCAAAGAACGAATATAAACAAATGCTCACTTGAATCGAATGGTAAATACAAAAGTACCTCGAACACGCCTCCGGGGCGAGGAAGCCGAATCAGACGAATACGGCTCCCCGAGGATGCTCCGACAGTGGGGCTCCTCCGAATCTCTACTCTTCTACTCTATCTCTAATCTCTATCTTGATTGCTAGCCTAGATCTAGTGGATCTCTATCTAAAGCTCGATTCTTCATCTCTTGATCTCGCTTCTTCCGTGGGGGGTATGGCCCTCCTTTTATAGCCCTAAGTGGGATTGATACGCGCCGTTGGATCAAACCGACGTAGCAAGCGGCCGGGATGACTCCTCGGGCGGTGGAAGAAGGTTCCGAAGGGGGCGGCAAACCCTAACCCTAGGGGCCGCCCGCGCAGGGGGGGGCCGGCCCCCCACTTGGCGGCTGCTAGCCCCCCCTGTTGCCGGGTGTCTTCTCGGAGTATTCCCCAACCCTCTCGGTGATGTGTTTACGTCGCGATCAAGTTTCGTGGTAAATTAGCACTTAAATCCCTCTTTTAGGCTTTTTCTCGAAAATTTCCTGAAAAATGCACAAATCACCAAAACTCGTGGAAATTGTTAATGGTAACCCTATTCTTATCATATATCAATGTCTCGAAGTGGTAATTACTAATAAATTTTGGGTGATAACAGTGTCAACAATTACCCCCACACTTAGGCTTTTGCTCGTCCCCAGAAAAAGGTTGGTTTTAGTAGAATGGATATACATTCAATGCGTAACTTAGAGATTAAATTATATAGCAACAGTCTAGTGATCATATATTATGGAATTCTAAAGTGTCTATCATGGATCCTCAAGTGATTGCGGAGTAAGAGAGTCAAGACCGATTACTCTTTCTTTAATTATGTCTTTTGGAGTGAAGGTGTTTTTACAAAAACATAGCTTCAACCCTCTCATTTGTAATGGCACTAGTGGTAGAGACATAAATTGAATATATTTTTATAGCGAGGGAGAGAGATATCATATTCCTAGATCGAAAAAAATTCTCACTTCTTGGCATATTATGTTGGAGGAACCATGAGTCTTTCTTTTTTTGACGAGCACGTGCTCCTATTTCTTTCTTTCATCGAGGTTTCGGACACTTGTCCCTTTTTATTTCCTCGTGATCTATCTTTCCTCGAGGTTTCGGACACTTATCCCTTTTTATTTCCTCGGAATCTTTTGAATAGCTCATGCCTCCTTCACAAATATTGCTCAAGATAGTGAATTTTATTTTTATTTATCTTATGATGCTTGAATATGATAAATCTCTTCAACCAGAGCCATAATTAAAGTTGTTTTGATATAATTATTATTGGATTCCATTACAAAGAAGAGTGAAGCTAATTTTTTTTTTTTAAATAAAATCTTCAAAGACAAATTAACGTAAATTGAGTAATCATTATCTTTGCTATCTTTCTCCCTACAATAACTTAGACAATCATGAAGCACTATAGAATTCAGAATATTCATGACTCTAGAAGGGTGTCATATAATTTATTCTTCTTAAGTCATGGATTGAATGAGTTTATTATTTCGTGAAGCATTTAAAGAATAAAAATTCGAGTATATATATTTGACTTGTAATTAACTCGAACCCCGACCATGACCAAACGAAGAGGCGAGAGAAGGCGGGCGCCGCCTGGCCCCACCAGGCCCGCCGCCGGCCCCCCACCTCGTGGGTCTCGCAGTCTCGCCCAGGCGTGTGCGGTATTGGGTCGATGTCGCTTCAATTACGCTATTTTTTTCCGATCGTATTTTTTTGCTTCGTGATTAATTTTACTTCTCTCACACTTGTTTTCCTGCATATTTTCTCAAAGAATATGTGGAGACAAAATATTCTAAAAATAGAGAGTAGAATAGGCAACACACATTAATATAAAATAAGGCACTTTATTCATTTATGGTGGTGGTATAAAATAATTCAATAGACGCTTTAATGACCGAGCTAACGACGCCTAGCTCATTAGGCTTTGTCCTAACAAAATGACTCGACTCGACCGACTCCTTTAACTAATCGGACTAGCGGAAGTGTGCCTTATTGGATAACTAGGCGCTTAATGCTGCCCTTCATTGTTGAGGCCCCTCAATTATTGCTTTGAGGGCTGCAACCTCTTCTTCAAGCTTGTCTTTGTCGCACTTGAGGTCGCGGATTAACTTGAGATTAACCCCAACCTTTTTTCTACGTCATCTATGAGCTTGTCCCTCAGCTTGTTAGATGTTTCCATCTCCTTGACAAGGTCGAGAGGCCTTCAAGCTTCTCGTTAAGAGTGCGTAGGGTTGGTCTTTGGGCCGCTTGGGAACTTTCTCCAAGTGCTAATGCCGGTGCTTGCTCTCCTTCTCTTAGGCTTTGGCTTAGGCGCGATGGGCTCGGTGTAGCATACCTCATCGTGGTTTGCACGAACTCCTTGAACGGAAGGGCGAGCAAAGCATTGGAGTACTTAGCGCATATCACCGCCCCTTCTTGTCGGTCTCGACCGCCACGAAGTCGCTCATTAGGTCTTGGTGCAAAGAGCTGAGTACCCTTGGGGATAGCAATCGCTTTTCTTTTAGCACCTCCTTCAAGCATTAGCCTTGCGGTGGTGGAGGAAGAGCAGATGGATCTTGCACGTAGTAGACTTGCTCATGACGCCGGGGGATCGTTGCAACTTGCTTCGGCGGCACGACGGCGAGAGGCTTCGGCCGCAGCGAGGACGAGGGCCTTCGAATCATCGCTGGGATGTTGTCGAAGTCCGCGCCATAGGAGACGATCGCCTTTGTTCGCCATTGCTAATAGATCTAGATTGGAGAGTTCTCTTTGAAAGGGAGAGGTGGCTGGTTATGGAATAAAGTTGAGGAGTTCTAGGTACGTATTTATATGGGTTTTCGTGGAGACAGGATAAGGATAAAACCTAGGTTCTACGGGATCCGTTTAAAAGGATATCCGATCGCGTGGATAATACGCGAATATACGTAGGAAGAGTGTAGAAGGACGTGAGACGAGAGTCGGGACGAGGGGGCACAGGGGAGGCGCCGACCGCCCCATAGGGGCGCCGACCGCCCCCACCTAGGGCCCACTTCGGTGCCCTTCCGCGGGTACTTCCGGACTCCTCCCATGTTTCTATTAGATGTATTTATGGATAAAATTTCGTACCGAAATAAAATAGAATTTAATAAGTTGGTAATCGGATGAATTCGATTTCATCCACTACTCCTGAATTAAATGGCTCTAAATAAAGTTTAAGTCGGTGTCCATTTACCTTGAATAACGTACCTTCTTCGTTTGATTGTAGAGTTATTGCTCCATGTGGTGATGAATTTACAACGGTGAAAGGTCCTTCCCATTTGCTCCTTAATTTTCCAAGCCCGAATAATTTAAACCCGGAATTAAAAAGTAATACCTTATCTCCTGGTGTAAACTCCTTCTTCTTGATCCTCTTATCATGCCATCTCTTCATCCGTTCTTTGTAGATCTTTGAATTGTGATAGGCCTTTTCTCTCCATTCTTCTAATTCGATAATTGCATTTTCCTTTTTTCTCCTGGCAGCTTTCTAGGTCCATGTTCCATCTTTTGATAGCCCAAAGAGCTTTATGTTCTAATTCGACCGGTAAGTGGCGTGTCTTGCCATATACCAATTGATATGGTGACATTCCCAAAGGTGTTTTATAAGTCATCCTAGGTATGCCCATAGTGCGTTAGGTAAGCGATCCTTCCATAAAGTTTCCATTTCATTCAATCTTTTTTTCTGGAGAATATTCTTGATTTGTTTATTGGATGTTTTACTGCCTCGGCCACTTGTCTGAGGATGATATGGAGTAGCGACATTATGTCGTATTCCATGAGCTTGTAGGTATAAGTGAAACTTCTTATCGCTGAAATGTGTTCCTCCATCACTTATAACCATTCTAGGTGTTCCAAACCTTGGAAATATAACCTCTTCAAATATCTTCTTTGAGTGTTTCGAGTTAGTATTCTTGCATGGCATAGCTTCTACCCACTTAGATACATAATCAACTGCCACCAAAATGTACTCATAATTCTTTGACTTCACAAAGGGTCCCATATAATCAATTCCCCAGACATCAAAGAGCTCTATCTGAAGGTTGTTGGTGAGTGGCATTGCATCTCTTGCATTGATATTTCCGTGCCTCTGACATGCTCCACATCTTCGGATGAAATCTTTAGTGTCTTCATACATGGTTGGCCAAAAGAAACCACTTTGTCAGATTTTTGCATGAGTGCGGAATGCCCCATAATGACCTTCTTATGGTGACGAGTGACATTTCTGAACGATCTGCATGCCTTCCTCCACTGGTACACATCTTCTGAGTAATCCATCAGCGCATACCCGAAAGAGGTATGGTGAATCCCACATGTGGAGACGACTTTCATAAATGAGTCTTTTCTTATTTTCTCCTGGTGGCACGTATCCTGCAACCATAAAGTTGACAATATTCGCGTACTAAGGATCTGTCTTGGTCACTTTAAACAAAGATGTCATCTCTTAATGAATCATTAATAGGTAGTCCCTGAGGTTCTTTGAAATACATCCTAGATAAATGATCAGCAACAGGGTTTTCTATCCCTTTTCTATCTTTAATTTCCAAATCAAATTCTTGCAGCAATAAGATCCATCTTATTAATCGTGGTTTAGCATCTCTCTTAGTGAGCAAATATTTAAGAGCAAATAAGGATCGGAATAAACAATTATTTTAGCTCCAACTAAGTAAGACCTAAATTTATCAATAGCAAAGACAACAGCCAAAAGTTCCTTTTCAGTGGTTGCATAGTTTAATTGTGCTTCTGTCATTGTCTTGCTAGCATAAGCAATTGCATGATGCGTTTTATCTTTTGTTTGTCCTAAGACTGCTCCTACAAAGATAATCACTAGCATCACACATAATTTTAAAAGGTAAAGACCAATCGTGGGGTTGAATGATTGGTGCCGATGTAAGTGCTTTCTTAAGAATATTAAATGATTCTAAGCATTCTTCATCAAACTCAAAAGGCACATCCTTAGCTAACAATCTGGTCATTGGTCTAGTAATTTGTGAGAAATTTCTTATAAATCTACGATAAAAACCACAATGACCAAGAAAACTGTGGACTCCTTTTACATTAATAGGGGGAGGTAGTTGTTCAATTACTTCAATTTTAGCCTTATCTACCTCTATTCCTCTTTCTCGACACTAGGTGTCCTAACACTATCCCTTCTCTAACCATAAAATGACATTTTTCCCAATTGAGGACTAAGTGTTTTTCTTCACATCTTTGCAAAACCTTGTCTAAATTCTTTAGGCAATCATCAAAAGTTTTTCCATAAACCTAAAAATCATCCATAAAAACTTCCATGATTTCTTCTATCATATCGAGAAAATATAGACATCATGCATTTTTTTGAAAAGAAGCGGGTGCATTACATAATCCAAAAGACATTCTCCTATAAGCATAAGTTCCATAAGGACATGTAAAGGTGGTTTTGCTTTTGATCATCGGGGTGGATAGGAATTTGGTGATATCCCCGAGTAACCATCAAGGAAACAAAAGAAAGAATGATTTGCTAAGCGCTCTAACATCTCATCAATGAAAGGTAACGGAAAATGGTCTTTCTTTGTTGCTTTGTTGAGTTTTCTATAATCTATACACATTCACCATCCAAAGGATGCTTCTCTTAGGTATTAATTCATTTTTATCATTTTGGACAACCGTCATTCCTCCCTTTTTTTAGGTACAACTTGCACGGGGTTTACCCATTCGCTATGCGGCACGGGGTATATAATCCCTGCATGCAAAAAGCTTTAGAACTTCTTTCTTTACTACATCCCGTATCGCATTTTGAAGTCTACGCCGAGGCTCTCTTGAAGGTGTAATTTCTGGATTGGTAGGTATGCGATGGGTGCAAAGAACAGGGGCTAATCTCTTTTAGGTCTTGGAGTGAATATCCAAAAGCAGCTCTATGTTTTTCTAAAACAATTATTAATTTATAAGTCTCTTCATCGAAAAGTTTATCGCTTATAATTACAGGATATTCTCGATCATTATTTAGAAAAGCATATTTAAGACCAGATGGTAACGGTTTGAGCTCAATAGGAGGTTTAGGTGGCTCTAGTAATTCATCAAGAGGTTCAGGATCAACAAGGTCCTCCTCTTCTTCATCGATGAAGAACTGGGTATTATCTTCTAAATCGGGTTGAATTAAATCATTGAATTCAATAGCCTTAACCTCTTCTATTGGATCTAATTCGGGAAGGGGCTCTGCTTTAAATTTTACTGCATGAGTTATAGGTATCGAAAAATTAAATCTTTTCCCAAGTTGAACATTTAATTTACCATCACGACCTTCTTGAAGAAGTTTTATTATGGGTACTCCAATCATTACATCAAAATCCCACACATCAAAGATATAGAAATTTAGCAAAATGCGGAAATCATTAATAACAATAGGAAGTGCACTCAAAACTTCTAAACTAGGAATAATATGTCCCGAATAATTTTTAAATAATTTATTTGTAGGAATTAATGGTATATCTTTCAAGAATTTTCTAGCAAAGGTATATGACATAATGTTGACTCGTACAACTGGATTATATAAAGCTTCAAAGGGATATGAATCTACTTGTAACTTTATACTAACAGAGGGTGAACTGAGACGAATTACTTCAGGGGATTGCTCAGATTCTATCAACCAATCATCTCCCAAAATAAAAATCAATTCCCTTGTTATTTCTCTTAGAAATTTTAAATCATCGAGGATGTGAAAGATTAGAATTGAAATCTCTAGAATGCTTTGAGGTTGAATAATTTTATGATAAAGTGTAGTATTCCCAAAATCATTAAAGAAATCATCCTCTATTTCAAACATCCACTCAGAATTTAGAATTATCTTATTAGCTAGCTTAGGTTTTGATTCAACTATAAATTGAGATGAATCAGGTAAAAGTTCATTTTCAGCTAAATGAGAATTTTCTTCTAACAACTCTTCTTTTTCTTCGGGAAGATCATTTAGAATATTAGTAAGAATAGTTTTAGCATGTTCAACAGTAATATGCATAAATGCTCCACCCGAGGCCAAATTAAGATATTCCTTATTTCTGTCATCATGGCCTAAAAAGAAATGTTGTAAAAGCATGGGTTCTGTAAAGCAAGATTAGGTCCGTAATTTACAAAACCATCAAAACGATCCCAAGCCTTGCCTAGCGATTCATTGTCTAATTGTTTGAATCCTATGATTTCAAATCAAAGTTTAGCGACCTTTTCTCTTGGGAAGAATTTAAGACAAAAGTATTTTCGTAATGTTTCCCAATCTCCTTGACTACTCCCAACATGGCGATTATACCATTTCTTGGCTCGCCTCATAATGAAAACGGAAAGAGTTTCCATCTTAAAGTTTCATCGGCCATGCCTTTAATGCTCGAACATGAACATGTCTGCTCAAAAAATCGCTTAAGTGGGAATAGGGGTTTTCGCTAGTATTACCGAAAAAGATATGTTCCCTGAACTACTTTAATTAATCCCGGGCGTAGCTCATAGCCGATGATGATGATAGGTTTAGAAGATTCCATTGGCTGAAGGTACGATCCCGATGGTGCTCCATATTGATATAAAAGTTGAGATTCGTTTTCCGTAATATATTTTTATTTTTGTTTTTTAATATAAAAGGATAACTATAGACTAAGATAGGCTAAATCAAAATCAGCAAACCGTTCCCCGAAACGGCGCCAGAAATGCTTGTTGGTATAAATTAACTGCACCCTAAATAATGATTATAATCAGATTATCCGCAAGCGCACAGATATATACTGATCAGCACTTCACCAAGATCAACCCGGTTTTAATATCGAACCCAAAGGAACAGTAGGTGAATTATGAAATAGCCCAATACTCTTAATCTAAAAAGGGTACAAACAATCTAGAAAACTATTGAGAATGAGGAAATAGCTAATGTACTCTAGTTCTAACTACCGGTAAACTTTGTATAATATCGTCTTATCGGACCAGTGACCTGAATAGGAGAAGAAACAGAGTAATCTACCTACCAGACACCTATCGGCCTATCAGTCCTATCAACGGGAAGTGGACTACAGAGGATTCAACGCAGCTATAAAGTCACCTACGCGAGCTACCACTATCCGGCTAATCAGGGGACATTCACAAGCAATCATAACCCAGACACCACGTCTACGCTACGAATACTACTCTGACCTAGGAGCTACCCAAATCAAAGTACTCAATATAGTATGAATTGCAAACCAAAGAACGAATATAAACAAATGCTCACTTGAATCGAAATGGTAAATACAAAAGTACCTCGAACACACAGCTCCGGCGAGGAAAGTTTAATCCAGACGAATACAGCCTCCTAAGGATGCTCCGACAGCCGGGGCTCCTCCGAATCTCTACTCTTCTACTCTATCTCTCTAATCTCTATCTTGATTGCTAGCCTAGATCTAGTGGATCTCTATCTAAAGCTCGATTCTTCATCTCTTGATCCGGCTTCTTCCGTGGGGGTATGGCCCTCCTTTTATAACCCTAAGTGGGATTGATACACGCCGTTGGATCAAACCAACGTAGCAAGCGGCCGATGACTCCTCGGGCGGTGGAAGAAGGTTCCGAAGGGGGGCGGCAAACCCTAACCCTAGGGGCCGCCCGACGCGGGTGGGGCCGGCCGGCCCCACTTGGCGGCCGCTGGCCCCCCCATTTCCGGGTGTCTTCTCGAGTATTCCCCGAACCCTCCGGTGATGTGTTTACGTCGCGATCAAGTTTCGTGGTAAATTAGCACTTAAATCCCTCTTTTAGGCTTTTCCGAAAATTCCACGAAAAATGCACAAATCACCAAAACTCGTGGAAATTGTTAATGGTAACCCTATTCTTATCATATATCAATGTCTCGGGAAGTGGTAATTACTAATAAATTTTGGGTGATAACAGGTGTCAACAGCTACTTTCCGTCCCGGTTGTCCGTTCTCGCATGGATCATACAAGGGAGCTTACCGCCATTAGCATGCGACTAGTACTATCCAATAACCTCATGATCCCAGGGCCAAACAACGGATAGTCCTTAACCGACATAAGTGGACGACACTACACCAGGGCACTAGCCCATCCTGGTGCAAGTCACTCCACCGATGTCTCGATTTACTCATCATCATGTTCTTGTTGTGTACCCTTGACCCCATCGGAACAAGGATAAACAACAAGCAACATCAGGTTTTCATAACTTTTCTTCAGAGGATATTGTTATCACACTTTTGAAAACAGTTTATCAAAACCCTACTCTAATAGCAGGGCTAAGCGTGTACTAAGCATTTCGAAATCAAAACAGGTATCCAGGGTAATATATCAAGGTACGGTAAATGCATCAAAGTAGGATATCACACAACTCCTAACACCTAATGCATCATATCTGGAACATAAAATATAAAGCTTTTCGAAATACAAGGAAATGTTTAAATGCATCCGGGGCTTGCCTGCGTTGCAGAGAAGGTTAGTTATTAATCTTGACAGTGACACCTTTGGTGAATTCCTCTCTTCGGGACTTAGATCAACACGAACCTTCTCTGAAGCTTGATCAGCGGAAATCTTCACCCTCACGTACACTATACGTACATGAAATGATGTATAGTAAGTATGATGAAATGCATGACATGATGCAGGACAACATGGATGAAACAACTTAATTTCACATCATCTTGAGTACAACTTTCCTTCACGGTATAGTTGTATCAATGGATCACAGGTAGCAATTACGACGACATTGGATAACACAGCGCACTCAACATAATTGAAGTGCCAAAGATCATTAGGGTTAATGATCTAGGGTCATCACTCAATCCCAAAGTCAATTAATCCTAATAGTGATTAGAAACTACTAAGATTATTAACCATTTTTACAGTTGTTGAAAAGCCGCTAATTAAACTTACTAATTGAGTAACTATCACTACACATGTAATGATAACTATTACTTACACTACACAATCAAGCCATGAATCATTAGGGTAGTAATGGTTCATGGTCTTCCAATCATACCAAAAAGGGAAGCAAATCCTAAGTGAAGTTGCCATCATTTAATTAAGTCATTTTATTATCCATTAAGCATGTGAGCAAATTTCTATATGATGGAGCTACACATGATAAGGCCATGGACCAGGGGTGAACATTGATCCATGGGCTTCACACAATGCCACAATTCATCCAACATTTTAATTAGAAAACTAATTAACTAATGGTTATTTTATTAACCATTTTTACAGGCTTTAAACAAGGTGGAAATAAATTATAAAAGCAAACCTACTCAAAACAGTGCACAAATTTTAGTGAATGTCACCCTTAACATGAAAAGCTTGCTCATAAATTTTTATGATTTTTGGGTATATAAAACAGCCTATAAAAAATCATAGACCAAGCATTTCTTAATTAAAGGAGATAATTATTAAGCATAACCAAAATAATTAACATGGCCAACACATATTTTTCTATGAAACTACACATCACAAGGATCACACATATTTTTTATATTTTTAATTGCCTAGAATATTTAATTATAAAAATAACAAAATCGGCATTTAAAATCAAAAAGGAAAAGGACAAACATTACTTCTTCTCCACGGGCCACTGTGCAGCCCGCTCAGGCGCGGCCCAACTGGCCCGGCTACAGCCCGGCCCAGCCAGCCCCTCCTCTTCTCCCTCGTCTTTTCTCACTCCTCTCCTCCTTACCCACTCGCCGACACACGGGCCGGGGTCAACCCCGCCTCTGCCGGCCTTGACACGAGTCCGACGGCGGGTGCACGGCGGAGCTCGTCGCCGGCGAGCTCTCCGGCGATGGCGGTGGCACCACCGTGGTCGCCATCACCCTGCGCACCCGTCTATGGCCTCGGTTGGGTGGATTTGGGGTCGGCTCGTGCTCAACGATGGCCATGGCGGCACGGCGGAGGAGGAACAGCGGCGCGATGGCGTTCCGGCGATGTGGCGACGGTAGAAGTGAAATTAATGGTTCGGTGAGCACCACGGTGTCAAGGCGAACCTCCTGGCTGTGTTAGTTCGGGGCGGAGGAGTGACGAAGGGAACTAGCCGCGGTGAGATGAAGCTGCGGCGGTGTGAACTGGCGGTGCAACCGCGTTCCGGTGAGACCGTGGCGATGGAGTGCTCTCGGCCGGCCCGACGGTAATCAACATGTCAAGGCGGAGCTGGGGCAAGGATTGGCTCGGTGCGGAGTGCCCTGGACAGCTTGGCCACGGCGAACGGGCTCATGGCGGCGCTACGGCCGTTCGCGAGGAAGAAGAGGGTTGCGCGACTAACTTCGGCAGTGATGTGAGGCGCGGGTGGGTGCAACCGGTGCGCAGAGGTGTTGCGGGATCATGTGCTTGGGCTGCACGGCTGAGGTGAAGCATCGTCAGCGAATTTTACCGGCGCGTGGCAAGCATGGCGGTGGAGCAGGGGAGAGAAGAGAGCGACAGCGCCGGTGCTATGGGCTTTTAAAGGTGAAGCCGATGCTTCTAGGGTGGCCAGCACACCGGCGAGGCCACTAGAACCGCTCACGGCGTGGCATGGCGCGAGGAAAAACCGGAGGTGAAGCCACGGCGATGCCGGCCAGTGAGAGCGAGAGAGGAGAAGAAACAGAACACGGCATGTAATCGTAGCGGGGTTCCTCTTCTTTTTTCCTTTTTCAAATTACTTTCAAAAATTGAACTGCACTCAAAATTCTCCAAAAATACAAATTGCTCAAACTTTTGTGCTCTACAACTTTCATTAAGCAAGTTTTGCCAAATTCCAAATATTTTTTGAAATTGCATTTCAAATTTTAAAAAGGGTTTAAATCCTAACTTTTGGGATTTCAAAATTACTTTCAAATTTTGAATAAAAGATGAAAATATCCAAAAATAAAAGTTGTTCCATTTTTCAAGATCTATAACTTTTATTTAGAATGTTTTTCATGAAACTAAATAGTTTTTGAATTGGAGTTTAAAAATTAAAAGGGGACAATTCCTAATTTAAAGAACTTTTGAAATTAGTTTAAATTTTATTCAAAAACTTGAAAAACTTTATATACCAAACTTGTAGAGCTCAAAGAGATGTACAATCTGTATTTTGGAAGTTTTCCCAAATTTTGAATATTTTGAGATGAAATTGAAAAGGGAGCAAAAACACTTTGAATTTCAAGCTTTTGAAAAGGAATTTCAAATTGAATCTTTGGGCAATTAATTAATGATGTTGTGGTGAGTTTCAAACCCAACCAATGGCACATTTTCAAAGTATAAAGTTTATACTATGTGTAACACCTCCGGTGTTACGTTAATCTAAACCCCGCCATGTCATCATCATCATTGCATGAGCATTCATAATTAGAGAACACTAATGTAAACAACCAAAGTGAGTTTATTTAATTCTAGGGTTGTTTGAGCTCCTTTGCATCACATGTCTATGAGTTGATAATTTAAATTTCATTCACATGTTTACTTTTATTTATAAAAGCAACCAATTAAAATCAACCTTGATGTTTGCAAGTGATTGGCCAACCCTAACCCACACTCCAAATATGTTTTACAAGTCAAGTGAGGTGCAAGGAAGAATCAAATTTGAATTTGGGATTCAAAATTTCAAACCCTAGCTTGATGGCTAAGGGTGGGGAATTGAATTTCACTTTCAATTTTGGTGAGCTAACCATAATTAATTTTCTAAATAAAAATTGCTAACCAATGGCACTATTTCAAAGTATGAATTTTGTACTTTGAAAGTGTACCATTGGTTGGGTTTGAAAAGTGCCACAACATCATTAAATAATTGCCCAAAAATCCAATTTGAAAATCCTTTCAAAAGGTTGAAATTCAAAGTGTTTTTGCCCCCTTTCCAATTTCATCTCAAAATATTCAAAATTTGGGAAAACTCCAAAAATACAATTTGTGCATCTCTTTGAGCTCTACAACTTTGGTATATAAAGTTTTTCAAGTTTTTGAATAAAATTTAAATTAATTTCAAAAGTTCTCCAAATTGGGAATAGTCCCCTTTGCATTTTAAACTCAATTTCAAAAATTATTCAATTTCAGAGAAAACTTTCTACATGAAAGTTGTAGATCTTGAAAAAATAGAACAACTTTTATTTTTGGAGATTTGCATCTTTTACTCAAAAATTAAAAGTAATTTTGAAATCCTTAAGATTAAGGTTTTACCCTCTTTTTGAATTTGAAATGCAAATTCAAAATTTATTTGAAATTTGACAAAACTTATTTGATGAAAGTTGTAGAGAATGAAATTCTGAACAATCTGTATTTTTGGAGAATTTTGAGTTTAGTTCAAAATTTCTGAGTAATTTGAAAAGGGAGGAAGTGAGTTGGCATTGTGCTACAGTAACAAGGGGGGACACCTTCCACCGCGCCCATGCCGGGCACTGCTGCCGGCGCCGCCGTGGCCTTCTCGCGCCCTCGCCGTCGATCCCGTGCTCCTAACCACCTGGCCGCCTTCGTGAAGCTCCCCGCCACCTCACTGACCCCTCTTTCCCTATAAAAGCCGAGCCACGGCCATCGTCACCCTTCTTTTTTCCTCTCTGCTCACCGCCGGCAGACTTCCGGTCGTCGTCCAAATTCACGCTCGTTGGTCGATCGTCGTCCCCGAGTTCTTGCGCACTGCTCCGCCCCGTAGTTGCGCACCCACCGAACCAATTGTTGCCTTGTTTCATCACCGGAGTCGTCAACGTAGCCGTTTCCTTCTTCCGGTCCGGCAGAGCGCCGCCGATCTCATCTTCACCGCGGCCAAGCTCTCCTACTCCTTCCTCCGTCAAACCAGCGCGAGTATCAAGTCTTGGTGAGCATCCTAATGCATCTCAAACCCTTGTATTGATCAATCCGAGCCAATAACGGCTCCCTGTTTTCACGCCGACGCCGCCGTGGGTGCGCGAGCCGCCATGGCCATGGTCATGCGCTCTCCCGTGGTGAGAAGCAGTCGTATAGCACCTTGCTAGGATCGCCATGGAGTGGGGAAGCCAACGGTACCTTTGGTTCGGTGTTTGAGCTCGCCGGCGGCGAGAACGGCCGTGAACCGCGCCGTCGTTCCGTCCGGCCGGAGAAAGGAGAGGGGGAAGATGGAGCTGACGGGTGGGCCTGCCCTGTCAGCGAGAGGGAGAAGAGGAGAGGCAGCAGGCCGCGTGCGCCGGGCCGAGCAGGCCGCAGATGGGTTACTGGGCCGCACAGTGAGGTCCAGTAGGGAGGGGAAATACTTTTCTTTTTCCTTTTTAATTTCTAAAGACTGAGTTTCATCTTTTTGTATTAATTTCATTTGGGCAGATAAAATTATGCAAAAATATGTTTTGGAATCCTTGAGTGATTATCTATGTAGGCAAAATGCTAACCTTGGTTTTCAGTAACTTTTGTTTACAATGAAAATTGCTCCTTTAAATTAATAAATGCCATTTCCATGATTTTTAATAAATAAAATATAACTCCAAAAATTATGAAATTTGTTTTGTGTGCTAATTAGATGATAATGATCTTAATTATGAAGTTTGGTTATGTTTTGATTAATTTTTGTATTATACTTAATTAATACCTTATTTAATTAATGTTTAATTAGTCAATCCCTTGATTAATTAGGGTTTAATTAATCTTTAATTAGCATGTTTAATTAGTGGTTTTCAACGACTGTAAAAATGGTCAATAAATTAGTAATCACCTTTAATCACTTTTAGTGTTGCCTGATTTTGGGATTGAGTGGTCCGTCGTCGTCGACGCTAGTTATACCTTCTTAGTGCAACTATACCGTGAAGGAAAGTTGTACTCAAGATAGGTTAACAATCGTTGCATCATTATCGCATGTCTTTATTACTGCATTGTGATCATGCATCTCAATCGTGTAGTTGATCCGACTTCCGAGAAAGGTTACCGTGTGTGAGGAGGTTGGTCCCGATCTCAACAAAGTCATCACTTTGCTCCTAACTTCGCCGAGCCCCAAGGCAAGCCCCGGATGCATACAAACCCTTCCTTGTATTTCAAAAATCTTTTTATATCGTATGTTGATGATGTGATGCATTAGGTAACAGGGAGTTGTGTGATATCCTTATTTGATGCATTTACCGTACCTTGATATATATACCCCGAATACTGTTTTTGATTTCAAAAAAAATGCTAGTATATGCTTAGCCCTGCAAATAGCAAAGGCTTTACGTAATGTTTTTAAAGATGTGATAACAAAATCCCGGTTGAGGGCAATTATGAAAACTTGATGTTATTTGTTGGTATCCCTTCACTTTGATCGGGTCAAGGGTACGCAACAAGAACATGATGATGAGTAAATCGAGACGCCGGTGGAGTGACTTGCATCAGGAAGGGCTAGTGCCCTGGTGTAGTGTCGTCCACTTGTGTCGGTTAAGGACCGTCCGTTGTTTGGCCCTGAGATCATGAGGTTATTGGATAGTACTAGTCGCATGCTAATGGCGGTAAGCTCCCTTGTACTATCTTCGACGAGAACGGATAACCGGGACGAGTGTAGCGTGTACCCATCCTACGGGGCCACCGTGGAAGGGGACCGCGGCGTAGGGAGATGGTGTATTGTACCTCGTGGCTAGGACCCGTTCTGGTCGGGAGAAATGCAAGCGTGAGTTGATGTATGTAAGATGTTCAGTCCTGCATACATCGTGTGGCTAGGAAGCCCCAGCTGGGTATATGAAGCGATTTGAATCGTTGTTGCTCCACGATATGGGAGACTTGATCCGAGTCCCGGCATCGTAGTAATAATGAAAGTTGATGATGGAAAGTTTTGAATCCGATACATGGTTGACAAGTGATTGATGTAGTAAAGTAAGGACTGGCTTAGTCTCTTTTGCAAAGGTGTCATTTGATCTTGCTAAAGCCTTACCTTGATTCCCACTAGCCAGCATTCCTGAGTCTTCTCCCAAATTTTTGGTCGGGTAAGTCTTGCGGAGTACTTTTTTTGTACTCAGGGTTTGTTCAACCCCTGTTGCAGGTGAACCGTGTGAGCAAGTGTGCTACGGCCCTTGCTGCATGACGGTCGTTGATGAAGTGACTGACGAGGACTAGGTTGATTGGCCCCGGGCAGGGTACTTTCGTTGTATGATTGTAATAAAGTTAAGTAATGATACTTCCGCTTGTCTTGTAATAATGCTACTCTGGTTTGTATAAGTTTGACAAAAGTTTTGTAAATTAAGTTATTGTAAGTCTTCCGCTACTCTAGTATTTTGTATGAAAACTGTTGTAATACTGTGATGTCTCTGTAAGTATCGATCCTGGAGGATTGTGGTGTCATCGGGGGTTCACCCGACGGGACATTCTAGGTTATGTGGTGTACAAGCACAGTTGACAGAAGTCTTAGGGACAATGTCAGGTGCTTGTGGGCTATATAATTTAGAAGGTTCTGCCACAGAGGGTATCAGAGCAGTACTTATAAAGATACTCACAGTATTACTTTTCAAAAGCTTCAAAATATTTTGGATTCAAAAGTTAAAATGTGGTTTGGTCCAAATTGCTTCTGCTCCGTCTTAATTCTTTCTAGTAGCCTTTTTAGGTGTTATTTAAAAGAGTCTTAAGCGGAGTATCATGTTGTTTTCTTTTTGCCCTATATTGTTAAAAGAATGTTTATGTTACTTTAAAAAGTCTTTTGCTTGATCCGTAGGTTCGATCATGCATCATGTTTAATTTACATGGTTAAAATTGTATCCCCGTTAAAAAAAGTGGTTGGGCTAAGTAAAATCAATCCTATTCTTGCTAGCCCTAAGGATCTCAATCTTATAGGTCCTATCTATTCTTCTTCTTACGAATGGCATGTGGCTAGTTTGTGTGATGATTGTGAATAAATATGATCTTGTCTATAACAGATGTCGACCATACTAGCGCCGGTTCTTCACACGAGGGAGGTGCGGCTCCGCATGCACCACCAAAGACCCCGATCATTATTGAAGCGAAAGGGCTTTTAGTAAATGCCACCACCGAGAATTCCCGTCATTGCGGAAATGGGTCAGCAGAATCAATATGAAAACCATGGTCGTCGCAATCACGATGAAATCATATGCGGACTTCACCGAGACTCGTCCGCCAGTTTTTACTAGGGCTGAGGAACCCTTAGAGGCTAATGATTGGCTTCGTATTATAAATCAAAAGTTTGACCTGCTAGAGGGTTGTCCCGACCTGTTGAAACCTAAGTTTGCTGCCCAACAGTTGAGAGGCCCTGCATCTGCATGGTGGGCAAACTTCCTTGCACGTCAGCCAGTCGGACAGCAAGTCACTTGGGCCACGTTTCAAGATGCCTTCCGTCAGCATTTCATTCCTGACGGAGTAATGCAAGCCAAGCTAGAAGAGTTTCTAGCAATGAAGTAAGGTTGTCGATCGGTAGTACAATATGTAAACCTGTTCAGTCATTTATCACAATATGCGTCCGAGCATGTGGATACTGATAGCAAAAAGAAGAAATGTTTTGTTCAGGGTTTAAAGAGTGATATTGAAACTAACCTTACTGCCAACCCAACTGCCACTTTCTATGAGGCGGTGGATATCGCCATTTCCTATGAAAGATCCATGCTTAAACAGAAGAATGAAGAGCGGCGTGCTTTCTCCAACCCATCTGGCGGAAACCAGAAACGTCAGAAAGTTATATTCCACCCTACTCAGCATACCCACCAACAATCCCGTTATCCGCAGCACCAACAAAGTCACCAGCCCTATTACTATCCACCACAGCAGCAGCAAAGCCATCAATCTTATCATCACCCACAGCAGCAGCAAGCCTACAGGCAACAGGAGAACACTCATCCTGCTGCCACAACCTATCCTCAGCAGCCGAATACCCAGGGTATTCGAACTCCCACTCCACCAGCTCCCCAGGCTTCGTCCACTGGTAGAGGTCCCTGCTTTAATTGTGGAGAGCCACACTATGTTCGATATTGCCCCTACCCAATCCAGAATACCTCCAACCTCCAGCAAGGGTCGAGCAGTCAGCAGCATCAGGGTCAAGGCAGGGGTAAATCACAGCATGTCCCGAAGGTAAATGCCAGGAGAAAACCTGGGCGTGTGTTTCACGTTCAGGCTGGAGATGTTCTTAAAGGAGAATCTGTTTTAATGGGTATGTTTCCCGTCGCCAGTCACCCCGCACTTACATTATTTGATTCTGGTGCATCGCATATATTCATCAATTGTACTTTTGTTACAAAGCATGGACTCCTCATAAAAGAAATTAAAGATGAGTTTTTGATACAATTGCCGGGAGGGCGTATACATATACGAGAAATGATATATCAAGTTCCTATATCTCTTGGAAGATATCTCTATCTTACAAATCTGATGGTACTAAAGGATCAAAATATAGATGTGATCTTTGGAATAAATTGGTTTAAGGAATTCTTGAATGAGCCTTTCCCGGAGTTTTCTTCCTTCCTTCTCCTAAGCCACGATTCGTTTCTAAGAATTGTGACTTTCCGAAAACATGAGACTTGTAATGTGAACCCTTCTACCTCCCTTATAAAACCATGTAAGATGTGTTTGCTTGACACATTTCCTTTTTCATTACTTAGCCCTAAGCTTTGAATCTCGGGACGAGATTCCTTTTAAGGGGAATATAATGTAACACCACTGGTGTTACGTTAATCTAAACCTGCCATATCATCATCATCATTGCATGAGCATTCATAATTAGAGAACACTAATGCAAACAACCAAAGTGAGTTTATTTAATTCTAGGGTTGTTTGAGCTCCTTTGCATCACATGTGTATGAGTTGATAATTTAAATTTCATTCACATGTTTACTTTTATTTATAAAAGCAACCAATTAAAATCAACCTTGATGTTTGCAAGTGTTGACACCTGTTAGCGTCAACTTTTACTAGGGCTTTTTACCCAATGGACAACAAGATAACACACTAGTCTAGGGCTTTATCGACACATTCCACGAGTTTTGCATATTCTGTAATTTCGGGGGTGATTTCGAGAAAAGTTTGAAAAAAGAGGGATTCTAACGCAAAAATAACCACGAAACTTATCCGCCACGAAGGACATCACGGAAGACTCGGGAAGACTCCGAAGACACCTGGAAGGAGCGAGGGGCGAGGGCGCGCCGGTGGGGGCCTACCCCACCCACCATGGCCGCGGCGCCCCTATTAGGGTTTGGCTCCTCCTTCTCGGAATGTTCCTCCACCGCCTCAAGGATGCATCTCGGCCCTACGTTACGCCGGTTTGATCCTGCGGCGCACGCCAAGCATCCCACCCGACTATAAATATGAGGGTAGACCCCCCGGAGAGAGCCAATTCATTATTCATCAAGGTCTCAAGCCATCAAGCATCAAGAGCCTTCATGTTCATCAAGAGCCTTCTAGTTCATAGGATTAGCTAGCTAGATTAGAAGTAGAGGAGATCTAGTTCTTCATCGGATCTGGAGCCCCCGGGCGCCCCTGGGCCGAGCGAGAGTTCGGTAATAGATCTAGTTCTTAATTACTTTATTGTATTCATTATTCAGATTAGGGAGACTTTACTCTAAATATATTCATATGTTCTTAATTGCAATAGTCATTGTTTACTTTGATTATATGTCTAGTTTAGTTACTTCGATCTTATTGAATTCATGTAATTGCTCGTATAGCGTTTATCCATATATACAATGGGTAGATGATAGGCGATATGTAGACGTGGTGTCTAGATGTCTTGTTTATCTGCGAGTGCACCCCCGATATGCCGGGGCGTGTGGTAGTCTGTGTAGGTGACAGCCTACGTTAGTTCCTCTGTAGTCCACCCCCGTATGTAGGACTAGCATGGGCACGGTCCGCGAAGGAGGTGACTTAGGTCTTAATACCCTCATTAGTTGATGCCTCTTTACATGCAATGATGATTTAGGGTTGATTTAGCAATGACTACTAGATGTAGTTGCACTAATTAGAGTTATTCAATTGATGTAGTTATAGACCTATCTCCGTAGTTTATCCAATGGCTAGCTATGATTATGACTAGTAAGATGCTCTGATGATTATCTTTAATTATGATATTTGATGATTATGCTATCACCCGCATTTATCTTTATTTATCTTGTGACCTCTCGCCTTTGTATTAAGTAGAGTATACGACTTAGGTAGTATTGCTTATCATGTCCACACAGTTTCACATCAATATGGCAATAATAGTTTATTACATAGCTTTCCCAGAGGTATAATTATAAATCGACAACCTGGAGACTTCCCTAGGTAAAATGCTACAACGGTATAATTATCTGTCCGCTTGCAGAACCCATTAGTTTATATTTATCTTATTCATATATTTTTATCTGCCTAGTCACAATAGTACAATATAAATCTATGTTAATTTCCTAGCAATATAATTGGGGATGACAACCTACTTCATGTTTAGGAATGTTAGTAATTCAAGAGTGACTAGTTGCTAATGACAAGTAATTATATACCAACCATTTCTCAGGGGTCATTGCTAGGAGTAGGGTTTATCTCGCTTTTTAGTAGTGACGTTAGAAATGCCAACAAAGAAGTGATTGGCTAACCCTAACTCACACTCTAAACATGTTTTACAAGTCAAGTGAGGTGCAAGGAAGAATCAAATTTGAATTTGGGATTCAAAATTTCAAACCCTAGCTTGATGGCTAAGGGTGGGAAATTGAATTTCACTTTCAATTTTGGTGAGCTAACCATAATTAATTTTCTAAATAAAATTGCTAACCCATGGCACTATTTCAAAGTATGAATTTTGTACTTTGAAAGTGTACCATTGGTTGGGTTTGAAAAGTGCCACAACATCATTAAATAATTGCCCAAAAATCCAATTTGAAAATCCTTTCAAAAGGTTGAAATTCAAAGTGTTTTTGCCCCCTTTCCAATTTCATCTCAAAATATTCAAAATTTGGGAAAACTCCAAAAATACAGTTTGTGCATCTCTTTGAGCTCTACTCTTTCAACTTTGGTATATAAAGTTTTTCAAGTTTTTGAATAAAATTTAAATTAATTTCAAAAGTTCTCCAAATTGGGAATAGTCCTCTATTGCATTTTAAACTCAATTTCAAAAATTATTCAATTTCAGAGAAAACTTTCTACATGAAAGTTGTAGATCTTGAAAAATAGAACAACTTTTATTTTTGGAGATTTTCATCTTTTACTCAAAAATTAAAAGTAATTTTGAAATCCTTAAGATTAAGGTTTTACCCTCTTTTTTGAATTTGAAATGCAAATTCAAAATTTATTTGAAATTTGACAAAACTTATTTGATGAAAGTTGTAGAGAATGAAATTCTGAACAATCTGTATTTTTGGAGAATTTTGAGTTTAGTTCAAAATTTCTGAGTAATTTGAAAAGGGAGGAAGTGAGTTGGCACTATGCTACAGTAACAACAAGGGGACACCTTCCACCGCGCCCATGCCGGCACCGCCGCCGGGCGCCGCCGGGACTTCTCGCGCCCTCGCCGTCGATCCCGCGCTCCCAACCACCTGGCCACCTTCGTGAAGCTCCCCGCCACCTCACCGACCCCTCTTTCCCTATAAAAAAAGCGAGCCACGCCATCGCCACCCTTCTTTTTTTCCTCTCTCTCACCACCGGCAGGACTTCCTTAGGTCCGCCGTCCAAATTCACGCTCGTTGGTCGATCGTCGTCCCCCGAAGTTCTTGCGCACTGCTCCGCCCCGTAGTTGCGCACCCACCGAACCAATTGTTGCCTTGTTTCATCACCGGAGTCGTCAACGTAGCCGTTTCCTTCTTCCGGTCCGGTAGAGCGCGGCCGATCTCATCTTCACCGTGGCCAAGCTCTCCTACTCCTTCCTCCGTCAAACCAGCGCGAGTATCAAGTCTTGGTGAGCATCCTAATGCATCTCAAACCCTTGTATCGATCAATCCGAGCCAATAACGGCTCCCTGTTTTCACGCCGACGCCGCCGGTGGTGCGAGCCGCCATGGCCATGGTCATGCACTCTCCCGTGGTGAGAAGCAGTCGTATAGCACCTTGCTAGGATCGCCATGGAGTGGGGAAGCCAACGGTACCTTTGGTTCGGTGTTTGAGCTCGCCGGGCGGCGAACGGCCGTGGAACCGCGCCCGCCGTTCCGTCCGGCACGGAGAAAGAGAGGGGAAGATGGAGTCGACGGGTGGGCCCGCCCCGTCGGCGAGAGGGAGAAGAGGAGAGGCAGCAGGCCGCCAAGCCGGGCCGGGGCCGAGCAAAAGGCCGCATGGGTTTCTGGGCCGCACAAAGAGGTCCAAGAGGGAGGGGAAATACTTTTCTTTTTCCTTTTTAATTTCTAAAGATCGAGTTTCATCTTTTTGTATTAATTTCATTTGGGCAGATAAAATTATGCAAAAATATGTTTTGGAATCCTTGAGTGATTATCTATGTAGGAAAAATGCTAACCTTGGTTTTTAGTAACTTTTGTTTACAATGAAAATTGCTCCTTTAAATTAATAAATGCCATTTCCATGATTTTTAATAAATAAAATATAACTCCAAAAATTATGAAATTTGTTTTGTGTGCTAATTAGATGATAATGATCTTAATTATAAAGTTTGGTTATGTTTTGATTAATTTTTGTATTATACTTAATTAATACCTTATTTAATTAATGTTTAATTAGTCAATCCCTTGATTAATTAGGGTTTAATTAATCTTTAATTAGCATGTTTAATTAGTGGTTTTCAACGACCGTAAAAATGGTCAATAAATTAGTAATCACCTTTAATCACTTTTAGTGTTGCCCGATTTTGGGATTGAGTGATGACCCTAGGTCATTAACCCTAATGACCTTCTAAGCATTTTATATTGATTATGTATCGTTAGTCCGTCGTCGCCGACGCTAGTTATACCTTCTTAGTGCAACTATACCGTGAAGGAAAGTTGTACTCAAGATAGGTTAACAATCGTTGCATCATTATCGCATGTCTTTATTACTGCATTGTGATCATGCATCTCAATCGTGTAGTTGATCCGGCTTCCGAGAAAGGTTACCAAAGTGTGAGGAGGTTGGTCCCGATCTCAACGATGTCATCACGCTCCTAACTTCGCCGAGCCCCAAGGCAAGCCCCAGATGCATACAAACCCTTCCTTGTATTTCGAAAATCTTTTATATCGTATGTTGATGATGTGATGCATTAGGTAACAGGAGTTGTGTGATATCCTTATTTGATGCATTTATCGCACCTTTGATATATATACCCCCGAATACCTGCTTTTGATTTCAAAAAAATGCTAGTATATGCTTAGCCCTGCAAATAGCAAAGGCTTTACGAAATGTTTTTAAAGATGTGATAACAAAATCCCGGTTGAGGGCAATTATGAAAACTTGATGTTACTTGTTGGTATCCCTTCACTTTGATCGGGTCAAGGGTACGCAACAAGAACATGATGATGAGTAAATCGAGACGCCGGTGGAGTGACTTGCATCGGGAAGGGCTAGTGCCCCGGTGTAGTGTCGCCCACTTGTGGCCTGTTAAGGACCGTCCGTTGTTTGGCCCTCGATCATGAGGTTATTGGATAGTACTAGTCGCATGCTAATGGCGGTAAGCTCCCTTTGTACTATCTTCGACGAGAACGGATAACCGGGACGAGTGTAGCGTGTACCCATCCTACGGGGCCACCGTGGAAGGGGACCGCGGCATAGGGAGATGGTGTACTTGCACCTGTGGCTAGGACCCGCTCTGGTCGGGAGAAATGCAAGCGTGAGTTGATGTATGTAAGATGTTCGGTCCTGCATACATCGTGGTGGCTAGGAAGCCCCAAATTGGGTATATGAAGCGATTCGAATCGCCGTTGCTCCACGATATGGGAGACTTGATCCGAGTCCCGGCATCGTAGTAATAATGAAAGTTGATGATGGAAAATTTTGAATCCGATACATGGTTGACAAGTGATTGATGTAGTAAAGTAAGGACTGGCTTAGTCTCTTTTGTAAAGGTGTCATTTGATCTTGCTAAAGCCTTACCTTGATTCCCACTAGCTAGCATTCCTGAGTCTTCTCCCAAATTTTTGGTCGGGTAAGTCTTGCGGAGTACTTTTTGTACTCAGGGTTTGTTCAACCCCTGTTGCAGGTGAACCGTGTGAGCAAGTATGCTACGGCCCTTGCTGCATGACGGTCGTTGATGAAGTGACTGACGAGGACTAGGTTGATTGGCCCCGGGCAGGGTACTTTCGTTGTATGATTGTAATAAAGTTAAGTAATGATACTTTCGCTGTCTTGTAATAATGCTACTCTGGTTTGTATAAGTTTGACAAAAGTTTTGTAAATTAAGTTATTGTAAGTCTTCCGCTACTCGGTATTTTGTATGAAAACCGTTGTAATCTTGTGATGTCTCTCGTAAGTATCGATCCCGGAGGATTGTGGTGTCATCGGGGGTTCACCCGACGGGACATTCTAGGTTATGTGGTGTACAAGCACGCTTGACAGAGGTCTTAGGGACAATGTCGGTGCTTGTGGGCCATATAATTTAGAAGGTTCTGCCACACTATAAAATAGTGCCAAAGTTTGGCAAATTTTATTTAGAAAATTAATTATGGTTAGCTCCTCAAAATTGAAAATGATATTCAATTTCCAACACTTAGCCAAATTGACTTAGGGTTGAGATTTGAATTCAAATGCCAATTTTGATTCTTCCTTGCCATAATTTGACTTGTAAAACATGGTTAAAATGTTAGACATAGTTAGCCAAGCACCGAATACATTACAAGATCATTAATCTATTCTAGGGTTTATTCAACATCATAAGCAACCAAGCCATGCTACACTTAGGTTAAAACAAACCACATGCTTAACATGCAAGATAAAGCATTAATCATGCAAGGATCATTAATACTATGAAATGCACTAAGGCACTTTATGCTTGGTAATCAACTTAATGATGCATATGATCATATGTTAATTGCATTCTCATTAAATTGATAAACATGATGCTTAATGCATAATATGATGACATGGTGGGGTTTAGGTTAATGTAACACCAGGGGTGTTACATTTATACTCAGGGTTTGTTTGACCCCGGTTGCAGGTACTAACTGTTGCTGCTAAATTCGGTCATACCAGTGGGCTTGGCATGATCGAATATCTCTCACCTGAGGTGTTCTCCTGCAGATGTTCTATATCTTCTTCTTACTTCTGCAAACTCAGTTAAGTTTTGTTTAATCAAACTCTGATCAAGTGTAGTCATGTCTTTTATAAATCTTCCGCTACTCTGTTGTATTTGAATAAAAACAGTTGTAATACTGCAAGTTCTTTGTAAGAAGTTGATCCTGGAGGATCGTGGTGTCATCGGGGTTTCACCCGACAGAACATTCTGAGTTATGTGGTACACAAGTATGGCTGATAGAGGTCTTAGGGACAATGTCAGGTGTTTGTGGGCCATATAATTTGGAAGGTTCTGCCACAAGGAACATTGACTGCGTTCGCTTGTCTTCTGTTCCAGCCGATTCTAGCGGTGCTTCCAGCTGGCTGGCTACTTCTCTAAGCTGAAACCAGCCCATTCCAGTCCAGCGAACAGAGCCATTTTCATAACATAAATATTTATTGCAACAAATGTTGATACTATTTTCTCTACCAACATAATTAAATTTATGTAATATCGAAGTCTATATCAATCGGCTAGCAAGGTCCAGGTTAAATTTTTCTTAATTACAATGACATGTACATTTTTTTTCGTATTTAAGAAAAAAACATAATTAAATTTAAGATAATCGTGATGTTCTATAGTTCGTGTAATGGACATAGTCCATAAAACACAACAAGATGAACCTTTCAGTGGGGGTGGTTTTTGTTGAAACACGATGAATATATTAAAAAACCTTATCGACCAGTTCAGCGGTTTAGCGCTACAACTTCGTCTTTAGATCTTAGGTAGATAGGGGTGGTGGCTCAAGAAAAGGATGTCAGATATGAGATCAACATGTTGAGAAAAACACTGACATATATTTACATGCCGGGTTTAAGTCATAGGAAGAATTAGGGTAGGAGGGTTGCGTTTCCTAATTTTAGAATCATTTAATTTCACAAATAAAAATAACTCTAGAAATCTATAAAATTTTGATTTGAAGCTCAGAGAAATCTCTGAAAAAATTATGGAGATTATTGAAATGTACAAATAAAAGGATTAAGCTCAAGAACAAGGGAACTAAATTCCACAAAAAGCTGAAAAATTCTAAAGAGAGATATTTGATTCTTAAATATATTTTAAAACTATGTTTTATAAAATTATTAAATCATTTATTTATTTAGTATAAAGTATTCAAAGCCCAAAATATCAATTTGGGGTGTGACACTGGTGAAAGGGAGAAGAGGAATAGCATGTGACCGATGCAAGTTCACCAGCGGAGGACGACAACATGAGTGGCAAAGGGGGAAGGCACACGCAGTCTAGGGCAGACGGCGGCGACATGTGTGGGACCACGGTCCAATGGCTAAGGTTACCTCGGCACGAGGTTCGGGCGGCAGCGCGTGAGACCAAAGGATGAGTCCAACGACAAGGGTACTAGGTGAGGGCAATGGGGGAGGAAAGGATAGAAGAGGGGGGATGCTGACAAGTTGGACCCCATATGTCATAGTGTTGACCCACTATTCAGTGTCCTCCAACCAAACACTAGACAAAGAATGATCACATCCCCTCAACCAAACATGAGACAAAATAATCCCATCACTCATAAATGAGACAGGACTATCCGGTCCCACCATGTTTCTAAACCACGTACAACTTTAACTCTAATTAACTGAGATTGGTCAACTAGTTGGCTAAAAGCTAGTTATGGTTTTGGCTAAAAATTAACCTACTCATTGACACTCATGTTTGGATCCTGGGGGCTAAAAATTAGTACCTAACTGTTAGCCCATGGGTTGTAAATATGCCCTCATTTTAGATTAATGGGGTACTTTATACATACATTTGTAGTAAGAGAGTATTGATCACCTTTTTTAAAAGGAAAGATTTTATCAATTTTATAATTATTATAGCGAGTTGAGACAATAATCATGAAAGAGAGTACTGCTTATCTAAACATCTCTTTCATCTGTCTCCACTCTTTTCCTTAGAAATCCCTTCGAGGTCAGGACTCAGGAGGTGTTGTCTCTCCTGACGCTGCTATGACATTAACATCAAATGATATATCATTATATACTATGTATAGTCACCATGCACCTTTCTATCAAATCTGTCTCTCAACAGGAACGTGACCTAATAGGGAGACCAAAAACATTAGTGTACCTCCACAAAATGACCAACTAAACGACTAAACAAGGCACCAGTAGTGAGTGTTGTCTTGGCCCCTTTCACGAAAGGTACCCTTCCCTCTCCCATTTCCCTTTCATATCGAGCGAAGAAAAGGACAGCAGCAACCAACGCCAAGGTAAGGTAGGACGTCCAATCCTACTATGTTACTACCATAATGCCAATGACTAACAAAATGCATTTTGAGAATTTTTTTAATATATGAAAAAAGGGCTGCACTGTAGTATGTGCGGCAGCAATTATTTTATAAATGCATTTTGAATGGTAGTTTTTGTGAAATTGTTTAATGACAGGTTTGCGTGTATGTCTGCATAAAAATGACCGCAAAATCTTATGATTCCCTTTGTTTAAAAAAAGCATACAATTGTCATAAACCACAAATACGTACGATAATACCCCCCTTCATTTTAAAAAAAGTATACTAATATTATTGTAATAGTAATAGTAAATACACTAATATTAATGTATTGCCAATGAACTTCAATGCGCCCATAGCACGATAATGCATAGGTGTGTGGGTTGTGTGGAATTTTGTGGCCCCACACAAAGGTTGTTTCTACATTGATAGCCCCCGGAGGTATATTATTTTTTATATAATTTTAAACTTTAAATTAGAGGTACTTTCTTTTAAGGAAAATATCTACTTTGGCTCCCCTAACTTTCACGAAAAACCATCCCTAAACTCTAAAACCGGATAAAACACATCCCTCAACTTTTAAAACCGTTCATATTACATCCCTCAGTGGTTTTCAATAGTGGTTTTGCTACAGTAAAAGTGGTTTTACTACAGTAAAGGTGGTTTTGTCTTTTTTATTTATTTTGGCTAATTTCTTTAAAAATTATAGTAAATTATAGAAAAATCATAAAATAGAAAATCTAATTTTGTTGAAATCCATATGAGTAGATCTACATGGTGAACATATAATATGGTGTACTTTAGTATAAAGTTTTTACTATATAATTTATTTTAATTATAGAAATGCACAGATCTAAAGCTACAATAAAAACTTTGTACCAAAGTGTAACATATTATATGTTCATTGTGTAGATCTACTTATGTGAAGTCCAATAAAATTGAATTTTCTATTTTATGATTTTTCTATGATTTACTATGATTTTTTAAAAATTCAGCTGAAATAATAAAAAGCAAAACCACTATCGAAAACCGCTGAGGGATGTAATATGAATGGTTCTGAAAGTTGAGGGATTTGTTTTATCCGGTTTTGGAGTTCGAGGATGACATGCGCACTTTTGTGAAAGTTAGGAGACCCAAAGTAGACTTTTTCCTTCTTTTAAAGATAGGTGGTGTATAAAGTATGAACTCTAAAAAATTGCTTCCGTTGCTTTCTAGACATATCGAGTATAAAAAACCTAAAGAAAGGACAAAGGTTTTGTTTTTTCTTTTTTACGTCGCTAAAATCTTTAGGATTTTCTACAAAAGCACTTTTTTCTGTTTGTTTCAGTTTATCAGTCGGTTTATCAATAGATTAGAGGTAAGCTCACTCAAGATCTAAACACATACTCCAAGCAGAGGAACACACTAGCTGGCAAACAATCCTTAAACATAATAGATTGTTTTCACCATCATAAATGGGGAGGGTTACATCCGGGTATTTCTCGCCGTAGGATTGGACCTGAATCTACTCGAACTTGACGTGACGCGCCGGCTGGCCACTTCAGTTGACAGCACGCGCGCACGCACGGACACCGCACTGGTCACTGAGCTGCCGGCCTGAGCTCCCTGACGTGACGCGAACGTGTCACGAACCCGACCCGGCCGGACCCGATCCATCCATGTTCTCGCACTCACACTCTTGACTCGCCGAGAAAAAACAATGCTACGCACTGCGCTTGCTCTGAGCGGCGGCGACGTGCGTACAACCCGTATAGTATACTGTAGTCGTATGTACTATTGTATACACGCGCGCCTGGGCCTTCTTTACTCTCTGCTGTCTCCGTCACGACCCCGGTGTTCATCTGTAGTGCGCCTACCCTACCCCTACAGCTGCAGATGATGAGGAATTGATGAATCGTCGCTCTCCGTCCGTTCGTATTTTGTCCGTGCGCCTGGAGACCAAGGGGGTGTTTGGATGGTGTGGGAAAAGTTCTGCAGTGTCACATCGAAATGTCGGAGGGATGTTGGAAGGGGATTTTGAATACTAATAAAAAACAAATTACAGAACTCATCAGGAAATCATAAGACAAATTTTTTAAGTATAATTAATCCGTCATTAGCAAATGTTTACTGTAGCAGCACATTGTCAAATCATGGATTAATTAGGCTTAAAAGATTCGTCTCGCAAAGTTATCACAATCTGTGTAATTAGTTATTTTTTTTACTACATTTAATACTCCATATATGTGTAACTAAATTCGATGGGACAGGGCAAAAGTTTTGCCCTGCCCATCCAAACACCCCCTAAAAAGCCGCAAGACGCAGGTGTCGGTGTGTGGTAACATCGCTCTTGCGCATGCACCACGCAGCAGTTCGATCGAAGAAACAGCACCAGATCAAGGCACTAGTGCCTTGTGGCTATAGATTATTCTAATTCTAACTTTCTAGAGACTCAAAAGATTTTAAGTTTGATTAAACTTATATAATAAAACAATAATTTTTATGATATTAAATAAATATCATAAATTTTATTAATTATATTATTTTTATATATACTTATTTGGTGTTATGAATCTTGCAACTATCTATAATTTTAGTTAAACTTATAATTTAGGATAGAGGAAGCAGTATGCAACTATAATAGCTACTATATCTTAATGCAAGTTATTTGTGTATTACGGCTATGTTCCTCTACCGCCTTCAGGAACCGTTTAGAGCCATTTTGTACCAAATGGAGTGAATATTCCATAATTTAACAATATCAGTGCTTTCAAAGGGTAGATGTTGCTTTCATTGACAAATGAGACGTTTATGGTAACTTCGTCAATCTTGAGAATTTGCCAGCCCGGTCTTTAGAAGTATTTATAGTTGTAGAATTTGCATGCGTACGTTTATAGGAATGAGTGTACATGCGTTGCTTTGTACCGTGTAATTGAAAAACAAAGTGACCAGGGATGGCTACTAACTAAATGTCATGCGATCCCATTCCCATCCGTCCACACCAACTTCTTAATCACAAATCCTATCTTACCATTCTCCTCTACAATTAGCAATAGAAATGTCGGTGTTTGAACTAGCAGTGACTAGTAATTTTTATATGCGCATTTATACTTCGAATGGTTCACTAAGTGGAGACAAAATGTATATTGGTTTAGGCCGAATAACCCTACGTCCAATTCAAGCAAGTTATGTTACTCAATGTTGTTTGTAGTAGGGTGTAAAAATATTCGAGAGGGAGGAGATTTCCAAGTCTCTATGGTACGTGTGTTGCGATGCATTGTGTGTTGTGTGATCTATTTTTCGATGCCTTAGCATGATTGAAAGCGCTAGTTTGATTTTAGATAATTAATGAAACTTTAGACTAATCCATTTGATAAACATGTGTGTAGCTTTAGCATGGATAGTCCACTCAAGATGAAGCAGAGTGAAGGATAGTGATGACCATAAGTGCTCCAAGTGAGAAAGAGGATAAGAAATATAGAAGCAAATAAGCTTAAGGCAAAGGTATAACTCATATAGCCATTTTTTCGGTACTTAAGACACCATAGAGGGTGTGAGTATATTTAGGATAGATAACCATACTATTAAGAGGAGTGATCGCGTATCGAAAACAGTTATCCAAGTGCGACTAGGTGTTTGACTTCATGCATTGCATTAGAACCTAGTGTGCTAACATCTAACCCTTACAAAAATGCTTGAAAAAATTGCTCACACATGCACAACTAATAGACACTTAGTGTTTGGCAAGATGGAAGTAAGGGCGAAGAGAAACGATCGAGGCCATGCCCTCCCTAAGGCATCAGACACTTCAACGATGGAGCAGCAGAGCGTCAGATGAAAAGCAAATCAGCTGTCAGAATCAACGTGCATAATACATCGGACGCTGGATCGTCTAATGCCACCCCGATGGACGCGTTCTATGCGCGCTCGGCATTTCTAAAACCTCTCTGCATAGCGTCCAATGCTTGGCGCAACGTCTGTTGGAGAGCCTCGGACGCGTCAAGTGCATGGTGGCCAGAGAACTTTAGTGCAGGTGTGTGAACGCGTCGGACGCGTCATGTGTGACTCACCTGAGCGTCCACCCCTCCAGAAGTGCGGTAACGGTCGAATTCAAATGAGGACACGTGGCGACCCAGGGCAGCTCAGGAGAGAGCATCGGATGCGTCCGATGCCTGGCCATCTGAGCGTTTGACGCCTCGACTCAGCCCCACTTAAAAGGTAATGGTTGGGCGTTTTTAGTGGCGACTATATAAGCTTGATGGTTGTCTTGGGGAGCATCCTTTGCATATTTTGATCATTCTTGAGTACCCTAGAGCTGAGCCAATCTTCTCCCTCTCATCATGCTTAATTGCTCGCATCTAAAGAGAGATTAGGAGAGATTCTAGTACATTGCTTGAGAGTTCTTGCATGTAGTGGCACCAATGATTGTTCTTGCTGTGTGATTGCTTATGCTCTTGGTGGTTGCCACCACCTAGACGGGTGGAGAAGTGGAGAAGAGGTGTGAGTAAGCTGGTAATTGTTCTTGGCCCCACCTCAATGGATTGTGAGTGGTTCTTGACCTTTCACCATGGAGATTGTAAAAGATACTCTATTGAAATGCTCGTGTCATTCAACTTCTAGCCATTGGTAGGTTCTTGTGGCGTCGTGTGAGGCTCAGTGTGTGATACCAATTAGCCACTGAAACATGGGGTCAAGGAGGACACAATAAAGATGTAGCGTGTTGGCAAGCACGTGAACCTCAGGATAAATCATTGTCTTGGTCTTCTTATGGTTGATCCATCGAGATCACTTTCTCTCTATTGAATTGATTGGATCATCAACCGGATTTCTATTGATTGAATCAAGACGGTGGCTAGCTACATCCATAAGGCACAATTTGTGTATCTTGATCCTCTCCTTACTTTATGCAAGTAAAATATTAGGTTGTGTAGAGTAGTTTGATTGGTAAGAAAATTACTCTTAGTATGCTCTAATATATTAGTGTTGACACTCGTTAGCGTCAACTTTTACTAGGGCTTTTTACCCGAATGAAAACAAGAAAACACACTAGTCTAGGGCTTTATCTGACAAATTGCACGAGTTTTGCATATTCTGTATTTTGCAGGGTGATTTTCAGAAAAGCTAAAAAAGAGGGATTCTAGTGCATATTTAGCACGAAAACTTATCCGCAACGAAAATATCACGATTGGGCTCAGGAACCATCTAGAAGACACCCGAAGCAACGGGACCCTGAGAGGAGGAAAAGTGGGGCCGGCCGGCCCCACCTTGGGGCCGCCCGGCGCCCTGCTGCTAGGGTTTTGGCCCCCCCTTCTGGAAGCTTCCTCCACCGCCTACGAGGAGTCATCTTGGCCCTTGGTTACGTCGGTTTGATCCTGCAGCGCACGTCGATCCCACCGGGCTATAAATAAAGGGGTAGACCCCCTCCCTAAAGGCATCAAGTCATTTGGAGATCCAGCCATCAAGAGCCTTCTCTAGTTCATCAGAGCCTCTCTAGTTCATAGCTTTAGCCTAGTTAGATTAGAAGTAGAAGAGTTCTAGTTCTTCGCACGGGATCCGGCCCCCCCGCGCCTATCCGAGCGCGGAGTTCGGTATAGTTCTAGTACTTTGCTCTTATTGTATTCATTATGATTCAGCAACATTGTTCTTAATCTCTTATATATTCTTAATTGCAATAGTCATTGTCTACTTTGATTATATGTCTAGGATAGTTGGTTTGATCTTATTGAATTCATGTAATTGCTCAGATAGCGTTTACCCAAGCGGCTATTTGGGTAGATGGTAGACAATATGTAGACGTGGTGTCTAGATATGAATACATGTAAATCTATAGGTATTTCTTAAGCAATATGATTAAGGATGACAACTTAATTCATGCTTAGGAATAATAGTGATAAATAGGTGGCTAGTTGCTAATGACAAGTTAATTTAATACCGACCATTTCGACGTTATTGCTAGGGGTAGGATTTATCTCTGCTTTTTTAGTAGTGACGTTAGAAGTGCCAACAAGCATTTTTGGCGCCGTTGCAAGGTAGCTAGGCAATTAAGGAACATTGATAGACTTATAATTAAGCATGTGATCGAAATAACCATTAATCCCTGCTCAAGCAGGATTACCCTTGTTTGTCTACTTTTATATTATATGCGGGGTAATAAACGACCGGTTTACGACCTTCCGGCATGCCCCCACAAAATAAAGAAGAAACATAACAAATCCAATGTTGGAGAAAGAGGTCGACGTCACAAGACTTTAATTCATATCTCAAGTGACGGGAACAAAGATGTTGCATCACTCATAAATTCCAGCATGTGAGTCATGGTAAGTATGATGAAATAAAGGTGAGAAAGTCTTGCTCATGGACTTTAAATTTGATGAGTAGTTATCTTTTGCATTCCACTACATGTTTACTTTTTACAATCCAAACATCCATCTCATTCAGTTTAAAGTTTTTTTTCATCCATAACATGTTTAGTTCTATTCATATATCTATCCCAACTTGCATTCTTATAAATAATTAAAAAAAAACTCACCATAATCATGCTTTTTTATCTCTACTTGAATAAACTTCTATAGTACTTTCATGTTACTTGTATTTGCTATAGTATGCTTAGGTTTAGAAGTATCTTCATACACCTTTGAAATTGAGCATTGACTATTTTTCTAAGTTAAAATAGACATGGTGTCTAGTTTAGTTTTTGAATCATAAGGTGATTTGATCTTACTTCTAAAAGGTTTTTGAATTAAGCAAGGTGCTTAGGTTAAAATCCTTTCCTGATTCAAATTGGACATGAGTCTATGTTGATTCTTGAGCCGATAATACATTTTAGTAGATACTAGTTATTTTGTCCGACTAACCCCTATAGGAGAATTCTCAAATTCAATCTGGGTAAGTCAAGAAAGGAATTCACATATGAGATGAATCAAGGTAGGTAATGACTCTGCATAAAGAACTATCAATGTTTATTTATCTTTATTGCAAGTCATCTTTGCCTTGAACCATGCTAGATTGCAACAACAACATAAAACACGATAGACACAATTTATGCTAAATAATCTTAAACCTTATATCATCTTAATTAGCATAAAAGAAAATGAAAAAAGAGTATGGACAACAAAACCCGTATTTCAACCTTGCTATTCCCTGGGTATGTGTCCATTAACATTTTGCAGAAAGAACAACTTTAATCTATTGGAGAAGAAGTTTTCAAGTGAGCATTATTGCATCTCCAATAGACCCGAACCCTCCTCTTTCAAGTAAGTTCGTCACCACTTACTTAGAAGGATGAAGATATGAGGGTACGTTTGTCCAAGCCTCATGCAACATGTAACTACAATTAACATCTCATACCATGTTGCTAATTTGTCTTGGTCATTTCTACCCTATGCTATGCTAAAACATAACTTGCTAAATATATATATAATAAAATTCTCATGTGGTTCACCATACATATTCTTGGTTCTATATGAATAAATACTTTTAGTCCTATAAGCTTCCTTATTCTATTATAAGTATGCTTTAGAATATTACTTAAACATTATAAAAATCAAGCATGCTTATATAAGAATTTAGTTGTACATGTAGACTAACCCCTCCTATGTAGAAAAAATATTTAAATCATATGAGGAGACTATTTGTAGAATCAATTCAAGGTTAAGGGTATGCTTCAAAACAATATCCTCGCTTTAACCTTGATGGTAAAATTTTGAAATAGTGATGAATCATTGAAAGCACGGGCTACAAATTAATCTTTAACTCTTAGGCAAACACTATCCATACTATATAGTATATTCCTTCGGGTATGTTTTGTCCACTAACCCCTTGTAGAGAAGACATAATGAGAGAAGCGTAAGGTCCGAAGAGTGAGAAAGGAGTACAACATTCAAGACAAGATGCTAATGAATAACCCATGATACAAGAAAAAAAAAGAGAGAAGACCATTGAACTTCATTTACCCTTCAACATGCTCTAATAATGGAGGTAACATCTTAAGATAAGTGGTCAATTAATTTCCTCTTGATCTTGGTATGCAATAAATGAAAATACAACCATGTTATAGTTACAACTTAATTTGATCAACCTAATTAAACTTAACATGATTTGTTCTCTGAGTTTGTTCATAGCACCATTCTCTTAATTTCAGTCTTAACCAAGTAAGCTATAAATACTTCATCTATTATTCTTGATACATTATAAAGATGAATAGTCTTTCTTATGGTTAAGTAGCTTTACTCTTTATCTCACAAGTTTAAATGCCATATTTATACTTCTAGTCCTCTCACCCGAGATATGAATGAACAATATGAATAATATCAATCTTATTGTGCCCAAGGTTAGAGGATGAATAAATTTCTGGTTCTGTTGGTGTTTTCCCACCAGCAGAGCCCATGCACTTGATCTCTACCTTATCTTTATGGGCAGAACACACTTCAATTAAAGTGTGGGGAGACAATCCCCCGAATTCTCTAAGTGAAAGTTCTCAACTATAATAATGATGCACATAAGATTGACTTCGAGATACCTACAAAAGAAAGAAAGAAGGTGGCACCGCTATTGGAAGCCACTAGTGGAGGCACCACCTCAATCCTTACCCTGAAGAACAACTCGAAGTACTCAATAAACCACTGCAAGGAGAAGTCTAGTTCGAAGGACTATAAATATCGAACCCTCGCCGTGAGGTAACATCGGTAGTTATCTATATGTACTTTCTTGCATCGTATGATTTATTCTCTCTTTAGCATGATTACTTTTCTATATTAGCAATACATAGAAATAACAAAAAAAAATATAGTCTTGCATTAGGCTACATTCATGCATCTTAAAAACATTAAGCCCCATGTGAAACCCTTGTAGCGTAAAAGCTATAGGAGTTCTCACCGTGGTGGCCTCTGTAATAAAAAAATATATGTCATACATTTGCACTTTATGCATATAAACCCATAAAATCCAAAAAGATTAACTCGAGCATCCTGCTGCAATATCGCTATCTTAAAAATACTTTCAAACCTTCACAACAATCAATCCTCTAAAAACGGCTAATCATTAATGTTTTATCCTAATACCGTTCCACGAGTTTTGGTGTTTTGTGAGAGCTTTCTGCAGATGACTCCAAGAGCCAGCTTACCTAGGAATATTCATCTTCATCACTTGAAGTACACCTTTTCGACATGCAAATGACCCCCTGTAAAAGGAAGTAACTTCTTGGGTGATGAGATTGAAGTATTCCCGGCAACACTTGCTCTTATAAGCATGAGCTCCTCCTGTGAGGACCACTCAGCTTCAACGATCAACCATAAGCAAACTTCTAGCTTGGGGAGGGCATCCCCTAGTTATCAGCACGGTTAGAAGCAAAAAGAGACAGAAATGAGATGGAAGGAGGCACGTGCGGCATCACCACGAAAACGGGGAGTTGATCGAGGTTACCTCGCACGATGAACCCACCGAGTAAGTGTTCTCCTCTATCTAAGTCCTCCTGTCGGTAGACTTTAAATTCTGTACCCTAGCCATAAGGTTAGAATGGTAGATATCTCATTAAATGCATTTGCAATTTATTTAGCAAAGCATAATTTTGTTTACACACTAAAAGATATAAAAACAACAAAAATATTTATCGTGCATTACTCATGGCATCACAAAGCCCCATGTGGATACCCTATGGTATTTTCCCGAAGGAACATCCGCCGTGGTGGCATAAAATAAAAATAACAAAATATAGCATTCATATTTAACTTCCTACATAATAAATAGAAAATTTAAAAATAAGATAAAAGTGAAATCCTGTTTAAATTAGATAATATTAAAGCTAGCTCATAAAGGTGATCAATTACTCTTTAGCTGACCGCTAACCCGTTAATAAATTCGAGCCTCGAGTTTTGGTTTCTCTTTTGTGGAGAGTATTTATGCAGAATAACATCATAGCAAGGAGAGAGTCTATCGGTGGCACCCACCAGGTCCGCTCTTGGTTAGCTCACTCTAAAGGACATTTATATCGATATATTGCAACCATCCAAATTGGGGGAGGAGCATCCCCTAGTTATCGGTGACTACACCTAGGCGATTATTAAATTTACTTGTTATATATTTATAAAATACCAAAAATATGTGGGCACATGAAGGTCCACGCCTGTTGAGTCTTTTATGAGTCTTTGGTTAAATAAAATCTAAAAACCAATAAAAAGAAGTTTTAGTTAGTATTAATTATATTAGAGTGTGTTTAGAGTCAGTCTAGGCTAGAGTTAATTAAAAATTGATGAACATTAAAATTTTGTCTTGGAAATGATGAATAGTCGCTCTGTTATAATGCTTACTAAGTACCTACTTGCCAAACTTAAAATCTCTCTGGTTCTAAGCATTGTTGTTTTAATTGGAGAATTTATTCTGAACCTTAATTGTGGAGGCATAAGCTTGCGCTAAGTCTAAGTAGTTGATTGATATGATTCATAAAGGTTGAGCTGCTATTTATCTTATTTCTAGCATTGCTAAGTTCTGGAGGTTTATTTTGAAAATCTAAAACATTACATGATGAGCTCTTATATGACAACTGTGGATTCCTACCAAAGCCAGAATTAATATCTTAGAGGATAGGAAAACCTTTTCACATTTAAGCTGCTTGCTTTGCATTGAGTTCAGTCAACTTGTGTTGTATACCTTATGAGAGTCTTGTCATGCTTTTAAAACCAAGAAACACTTGCACACTTCAAATCCACATATGCATTATTCCTACTTTAGGGGTAATCGCAATCATTCACCATATTTCTATACATATTCATCATAAAATGTTCACCTCCTACACTGGGAGAGGATACAAAAATATACAATCACCCTATAGGATAACCCCTGTCTTTAATGCTCTAAGTCCTGATTATATCTCTCGATTCATTTATTGTGTTCAAAAGATGCATGTGGCTATGCAAAAGAAAGAAAAGAAAAAGAAAGAAAAAAAAAAGAAAAGGGGAGTAAAAGATGGACAAGTGTCCCAAAGAATTAAAACAATGGGTACTAGATGCCCGCCTCCCTAAATAAAAAAAATAATAAAGATAGCCCATGTCTTTCCCCCGAGAAAAGCTTTAAACGAGAGTCATTCCCAAAGAGCAACAGTAGAAATAGAAATTAGCCATAAATAACACATATGCACCTATCCATTATATTCTATACACATGCACATCTTGGTTTAATTGTATGCCTTGATTCTCTGTGGATCCACTAGTTAACTTTACAATACATGTTTTGCAAGTATGTCTATCCTTGTTATTGCCACCCCTATGAGCTCCACCATATATACCTTTAGCTATAGGAGGCATAACATCATTAATGTCTCAAGAGAGAACCACAAATACCACATACATTGAGAGACTTGAGGGAGTCATACAATTAAGCTCGAAGTTTTATTCTGAAAAACTTATGAAAAACTCTGAATGTTGGTATTGCAAAGAATTTGAGACGTAGTACTTAGCTTGATTGTTCTATCTTTTGATTGCTCAAGACTTATGCAAAAGCTGTGAAGCCCCATATTATAGGTGAAATGAGTAAGTTTGAAGGTTAGAGCATTCATTGTTTGATCCGGAGGAAATTTTCGTTTGAAAGCATGTGTACTGGAAAGTATAACAACATTGTAGCAACTCCTGATCTAAAGACAATATCAACTAGGCTTAGTTTGTTTGCCAAGGGACTGGCAAAAGGTAAGCTTGGGGGGTATTGTTGACACTCGTTAGCGTCAACTTTTACTAGGGCTTTTTACCCGAATGAAAACAAAAAAACACACTAGTCTAGGGCTTTATCTGACAAATTCCACGAGTTTTGCATCTTGGCCCTTGGTTACGTCAGTTTGATCCTGCGGCGCACGTCGATCCCACCGGGCTATAAATAAAGGGGTAGACCCCCTCCCTAAAGGCATCAAGTCATTTGGAGATCCAGCCATCAAGAGCCTTCTCTAGTTCATCAGAGCCTCTCTAGTTCATAGCTTTAGCCTAGTTAGATTAGAAGTAGAAGAGTTCTAGTTCTTCAGCGGGATCTGAAGCCCCTGGCGTCTATCTGGAGCGCGGAGTTCGGTATAGTTCTAGTACTTTGCTCTTATTGTATTCATTATGATTTAGGCAACATTGTTCTTAATCTCTTATATATTCTTAATTGCAATAGTCATTGTCTACTTTGATTATATGTCTAGGATAGTTGGTTTGATCTTATTGAATTCATGTAATTGCTCGTATAGCGTTTACCCAAGCGGCTGCTGGGTAGATGGTAGACAATATGTAGACGTGGTGTCTAGATATCTTGTTTATCTGCGAGTGCACCCTGACGTGCCGGGACGTGTGGTAGTCCGCGTAGGTGACAGCTGCGTTGGTTCCTCTGTAGTCCACCCTCCGTACGTAGGACTAGCATGGGCACGGTCGCGAAGGAGGTGACCTTTGTGTCTTAATACCCTCATTAGTTGATGCCTCTTTACATGTGATAATGATATAGGGTTAACTTAACAATGATTGCTAGATGTAGTTGCACTAATTAGAGTCATTCATTGATGTAGTTATTGAATTACCTTAGTATTTATTCCTGAGTTTATCCATTGGCTAGCTATTGTTATGACTAGAAGAGCTCGATGTTTATCTATTTATGATGACTGATCATTATTATTATTTATTATATATATCTTTTATCATGTGACTTATCCCTGTTATGAGTAGGATTCTAGTTATGGTTTGTCTTTCACATCAATAGTATAAGTTATAGTTTATAAGTCCTACATATAGACCTTCCCAATGGTATAAATATAAATCGACAACCCGGTAGACTTCCCTAGGTAAAATGCTACAACGGTATAATTATCTCGTCCGCTTGCGAACCCATTAGTTTATATTCTTATCTTTATATTCATATCTTTTATTTCTCGCCTAGTCATATTGAATACATGTAAATCTATAGGTATTTCTTAAGCAATATGATTAAGGATGACAACTTAATTCATGCTTAGGAATAATAGTGATAAATAGGTGGCTAGTTGCTAATGACAAGTTAATTTAATACCGACCATTTCTGGCGTTATTGCTAGGGGTAGGATTTATCTCTGCTTTTTAGTAGTGACGTTAGAAGTGCCAACAATTAGGTCGCTAGTTAATTGGTTATGAGGCTTACAAAACCCCTTTCTAGTAGACTAGCATAAAATTTGTTTAAACACTATCTTTGTTATTAACCGGCTCATCTAGTGTATTTGTAGAAATTTTAATTAGGCTATTCACCCCCCCTAGCCAATTAGACCTTTCAATGATAACTGTCCCTCCCTTTTATAGGTTGAAGGGAGAGAGTTTGTAACATCCCAAGTTTTTCGAACGCCAAAAATCCGAACTTTTTAAAAATTTTCTACAATCGTGTGAATTAGGTAGTGTAGGGTCAACTTAGGACAACTCAAGAGGAGTATGGTAGTGAGCTCGTTGCATTCATGTACAATTGCTTGTAGATGAGTGCCTATGTTTTTAAGTTGGTTCTCAAGTTTGGGCTTTATCGTATTTTGGAGTGCACAAATCTATAGCAAATTTTCTTTCTTCAAATAACTCTCAAATCCCTTTTCGAACCCCCTCAAATTCATATAGTCACAAAAGGGAAAATCCATTTTCCTTTCATCCTGAAATCTCTCCACTTCACTATGACCCAATCTGTGACCCCAATTGAAATCCTCCTAGATTCTACCAGAGTTCCACAGATCTTCATTCAAAACCAACTACTAATTCGTTCCTCAATCTTTAGTAAAAATAGGAAAAATCCCTTCCTTTCTTGGGCTTCTTCTCCCCCTCCTACTCTGCACCCTGCGGGCCTTGGCCCACCCTAGCCGGCCCAACCGGCCACCCCACCTTCCCCCTCCTCTCTTGCTGAACAGGCCACGCCTTCCCTCCTCCCACACAGGCAGCCCAGCCAGCCCAGTCGGCCTCCAAGGCCCCGCTTCGCGACTTGCCTCCATCTCCCGCTGCCCAGCCCGCCCGGCCGCCACGAGGCCTGCTAGCCGCCGCACCCTTCCTAACCCTAGGAGAAACCGCGTGCCTGCTCCCTGGGAGGCCGCCGCCGCCACCAGAAGACGCCTCGCGCCCTTGGCGTTCGTGCCGCAGATGTGCGCCACGTGTTCCCTCGTACGGACGTCGAGGCTCCCCGCCGTCCATCCCGCTCCAAGCCCTAGCCGCTGCACCTATATAAGGGGCCGCAGCCGCCCACGCCCCTTCTTCTTCTTCCTTTCCAAGCCACTTTGCTGCCCTTTGCCTCTTCTCTCCCACCCCCTGCTCGCCTTTCGCCATGGCCGCCGCTCTCCTCTTCACACCCCCGCTACTACCACTGGCGGGCGCTGGCAGCCGCGGTGCCCCGACCGCTGGCCGGTGCTCGCGTGCCAGGCCGTGCCACGACGTCGCCCGTCGTCACGTCCAACCCCCGCAGCGGCGACGGCTGTCACGCCTCTCCATCCACGGCGGCGTCCAACCACGCCGTCGAGCACCGGGCCGCGGCGTCGCCGCCTACCCTTTTTGTCTCCCTCACGCCATGCTCTCCCTCACCGCCTACTCGTCGTCGCATGGCACGTCGGCGACACGACCAGGGGAAGCCCGCCCGTGGCGAGCTCGCCCGCGTCGCGCTCACTGCTACTCGGACGGTGCCCGGCAAAAGCAACGTCCGGTGACCTCGTCCCGCCAAATGCCACCTTCCCCGGCTCGCCACGGCCGCACACAGCGGCGTCGAAGCCAGAACCCGCCACTTGCCCGTCGGTCGCGGTCACGGCGTCCCCCCCACGCCAAGCCGCTTGGCCGTGCCTGGGCCCCCCCCGCATGTCGGCGCCGTGTCGCGGTTAGCAGCACCTGCTGTCCAGCTGGCCAACGCCTTGTCGCTGCTCCACAACACCCACCGCCTCACCGGACCTCGCCCTCCACCGTTGGTGAGACTCCAGTGACCAAAACCCCTCTTTTCCCTTTTTTCCACCAACGCCATGCCTGAGGCCGGCCTTCGTGTCGCTGTTCCCACTATTGCGGAGAAGCTACGGCCTTGCTACGCCGCCTGTCGAAGCTCCGCCGCCCTCCGGCCACGCCCGGCCAGCGTCCAGCCCCGCTGGTCGGTCGTAGCCAGTCCTGGCCAGGCAGTAGCCGCTCCTGGCCACCCACAGCTAGCCGCGGCCTGCTCCGGCTGGCCGTAGCTGGCTGCGGCTGGACAGAGCTGGCTGCGGGATGGCCACAGCCAGGCCGGAGGTGGCCAAACGTGGCTATAGCGGGCCACGACTGGCGCTGCCCTCCCGGACGCTTCGGCGTTGCTCCATGAAACCCTACCCGGCCTCATCCTTCCCCACCAAGGTCGATCATTCAAACTCCGCCCGATGTCACCCTCGATGTCGGCAAAACTTTGCTTTTTCATACATACCTGTTCATACTTGTTATACATGCCTGCCAGGGCCATGCCTTCGTGCCGGTCTATCCCCTCTTATGTTATGGATATGTGCTATCCGTGCGGTCGTTGTCTTGTGCGGTTCATGTGTTTATGTGATGTTGTCTGGGGACCGAGCCTTCGAGCCGGCTGAGAGAGCGACGTGTCCGAACGTGCGATCCCGCTATGATCGTAGCGTCGAACACGGCCCCTCTCTCTTCGTATTTTGGTTGACCCTGTGGAACCGCGTAGCGATCCGGTTCGACCCTAGGACGCGGTCACCATGGGCTCGATTCGATGCGGATATTACCCGTACACGGTGAGCGCCGTGATGACCTAGTCTGGTGGGAGCCGAATTAGGAGACAGCTCTCGTGGGACGACGGGTGCCGACTCAAATAGGGTATAGCTTATGGCTGCGAGTCATCTCGCCATGGCCATCAGCTCCATCTCTTTTCGTTTCTCTTCTTTCCCTTCCTTACCTTCTTACCCCTTTTCCTAATCCACTTCGTATGCTTGCATCACCTAGACCGGAGCGCTCCTCGGTTCACACGATGACATTCGCATCGCTACGAACCTGAGCAGTAGCTCTTGCCGCTTTAGTTGCACGGAGGTCGTGGTGCAGTACGAGTTGGTTTGGATCATGGACCGTGCGAGACGAGTCTCTTTTCTTTCGACCACCGTCCCTTGCCATGACGGGTAGGTCGAGAGAAAGCGGAACCATTATCCTCTTTTGCTCTTTTGGTTCTCGCTAATCCAGAGAGACGTGGATCGAGTCTGTTGTTCCGAGTTCTTCGATCAGTGACTATTGCCATGTCACGTTGATCGGAGTGCCGTGGAACCAAAAGCCTTTTTGTTTGTTGCTCGTTTGTGTTCATAGGTGTTCTTTTATTGCCTCATGATTCCCTTCCTGCGATTCCTGTCAACCGCCGTGGTGAGTGAAACAAAGGAAGGCGAATCTTGCCTTTTTCCCTTATCTGGCTCTTTTGTGCTTAAGCCATTGTATGTTTGTACCTAGAGTGGACCGTGACATTCCTGAGTTCTCACCGTGACAACCGCACCGCTAAGACCCCGAAGAATGCCTTAGTGCATATAGTGCACCTTGGTCGAGGTACCCTACAAGTGGTTTAGGCACATGTGATCTCTCGTGCATCGCTCCTCTCCGATGCCTTGCCTTTTGCCGTGGCATGTGCATTGGAAGGGGTAGACCACCGCTCCCTCTCTTTTCTACCTTTTATTCTTCCCTGCTAACCCGTTCTTTTCGATCCCGTCTTAGCCATGACGATTAGATCAAAGATCGGGCTATCCCTTCTAGTTAGCAAAGCTATGGTCTATGTCATGTTCTCGAACCCATGCGAGTCGACCCGATCGACCGTTTGAAAACCATCCTCGTCGAGGATGTGACAGAGACCGTGACATGGACATGCCTAGCTAACTCTCTTTCTCTCTTCCCCTGTTGCGCTACTCGCTTCTCGGCTCTCGACGTTGTTGTGTCGTGTGGGTCGAGGGGCCTATAGCCTCTCCTCTGTTGTTCGTGTTCCCATCTCGTTTGCTACAGTCGACTGTCATGGCGGGTAAGCTGACGTACCTTGGAACCAAGTCACAACCCTTCGGTTTTGTGTTACTTGTTCCTTCCTGATTCTTATCTAGTGGTTATGGCTTACGGGATAGAGGCTACAAGGGCCAAACCCTGTTGTTCCTATTTCCCTTTCCCTCTTGCTTGTGATCCTCCGGTCCCCGCCAATTTCCATGACGTTCGGATTGTGAGGCCACAAGCCGTGGTGTTTGTTTAAGTTAAGTTAGGATCAAGGCCTCTTTCTCTTGGAGCCGCATGTGTCGACATGGTTGACCCGGGATGTACCGGGCTATTTTGAGGCCTCGATCCGAAGCTTATGCTTAACAAACGACCCACTTGCTTGTTTGGAGCCCAAGGATTGGACACTCTCCACGAGGTCTAAGTCTTTTCGGTGTTTATTTGGAATTATCTGGTTCCTTCAGATCTTGTTGCCTCTTTGGGGAGTACTGTACTTTGGTTAGGGATTGATTGCTCTTTTGCCTTGTTTGTCGCTATATCGAGGTAGTTGCATCACGGTGATGATGGATAGACCGGAGATCCGCTAAGAGGAGGAGATGCGAAGAGCAATAAGATGTGGATGACTATGGATTGCTATAAACAAAGCCACGTCCCCACCCAACCTCGTAGAATCCTATTAGACATGCAATATGTAGTCTGCTAGCGCTTTTACTTTATGCAAATGAACTGTGATAGGATGCATGGTAGATTGCTTGATAAGCCATTACCTTGACGCAACCTTTCTCCTGCACACCCGCTGCTAGGATAGACACTCGCCTACTTCATGATACTTGCTACACACTTACACCTTACTCATACATGCTTGTGTGTAGCTAAGGCACGTGGTGCCATAAACTGGATAACTGGGGATAACGTGGGAGAGATCTTGGCGTGTGTCTTGGGTGTGTGGTGAGGGTTGTGTCGACTGGGCAGGATCTACGACGAGTCAGGGGACGAGTCTTGCCGGAGAGTGTGATCTGGGCATTCCCTATGTGAGAAAGTACCTATGGCAGGTACATGTGATGCGAGTAGATTTCGAGGAGGAGTGTCTTTGTGGGACGAATCCTCGGAATGGAGGTGCCGTGCCGAGGCACGGGCGTCGACCCCCCTTGTGAAGATATCTTGTCCAAATCCTTTTAAGGACTGGTTTGGCATTCCTAGGGTTCATGGGACCTTTTCGTACACACCACTCGTTCCTGATGGGCGGGAAACGACTTGACGGCTAGCTGGGCCCCTGCCACCACTACTAGGTTGATAGGTGATAGTGTAGGGAGGTACGGGTGCCGAGACCCATACCCTCCTGAGACAACGTGGAACCCTTAGGGATCCGGTGCCACGCCTCACGCCTCAAAGATGCCGGTGGATCTCCGTGGTGCCCCCAGCCGAGTGGTAGGGTGGCATTGGGCCGCTTAGGCGGCGGCTTGGTATCGCCTAGACGAGGCATCGTCGATGAGGGTGATCTTGTGGTTCCAGTGTACAAGCTCAGAGAGTTACTAAATCTATACGTATAGCCGTGTCCCCTGCACGGACATTCCCATGAGTACCATACGCTCGTTATAGTGAGAGGAGTCCTTTTCTCCCCTGGGTGTTGTTAGATTCCGGCTTAGGCCGTTGAGGCAAGGAGGAGCGGGAGTCTTCCTTGCCGACTAGAGAGTGAGAGTGCGGTGAGATTTGTGGATGTGGATGAGATGGATGGATGTGTGGATGAGATGGGCTAAAACCTGATGAACTATATTATATTTATATTATGAATTGGTATAGGAAAACTACAGCCAAATATAGGCCTCTTCATTGTGTGGGTGACAGTGGCCAGTACGAATCGTACTGATAGAGTTGAGCAGGTTTGGTACCCGAGGATGACTACGACGATAATGGAGCTGGAAGAACTAGGTGGTCTCGTCTCTACACTCAAGTTTGGTTAAGACGATCAAGTCTACGTCCGCTGATACTCTACCCCCAACTCTGATGATTCCCCGTGAAGGAGGAGCCTTCACCCGCTATGGCGCTACGTCTACTCTGATGATGACTCGTGTGTGTTTATCGCTAGGATGCGATGTATCTAGGCATGTTACAATTGTTGTAATGCTTTGTAATTTGTACATTTCGCGATGTATGAACTGTGGTATCAACTGTATTCGATGTACTCTGTGGATTTCCCTTCGAGGAAATCGCGGGTCGTTTCAGAGTTGGATATAAAGTGTGACCCCTATGGTCAAAGAGGAAGAGAGAGAGGATGAATATAAAAAAGAAAGAGAAAAATAAAATGTGGGGTCCTTACTCGTGGGATCGCATCATACTTCTTGCCTATGCACAAGTTGCTAGGAGCATACTTGAGACTGTTGAGGCGTGCTAGTTGTACCTCAGCCCGCCTCCCATGCAGTCATAGTTGGAGGTAAGGCGCCAAGTTGAGCTTGACCTGTGTCGTACCAGGTTTAGGCGTAACAGTATTGATCCTATGTTCGGACGGGAGAGCATGGTTGCCCATGTGCGAATCAAATGTTAGGGCGTGCCAGCAGTGGACTAGGAAGCCGCTATACCGTAAGGACGGTGTGGTGTCCCGAATTTGTCGCTGGTCAATTGCAGAGCCAGACAGGCGGTCATGGCTACAGTGTACAACCTCTCCTCTTAATGTGCCCCCAGTGGACCTTTCTTAGGTCATATGACATGGGGCGTCTTCTGAGAAGGAAGCGAAGCTTGAGGGGCCCCATGCTTGGGTCGTGCAAAGGTGGTGAGGCCTCAAGGGTTTGGTTGGACCCCACCTATCGGAAGGTGGGGTCGTGTGTATCGGGAGATTCCCCTGGGTCGGGTTGGCGGGCACCTCTCCTCAAGGGGTTGTGTGGGATGGAGGGCTTCCATTGGGGTCAGGAAGAGTGGTGGGTACGTTTTCCCCTGGCTCTCGTACTTGGCCCCAGCTGTTTCTGCCTTAACACGGCTCTTAGATCATCTGTAGGGAATGGTTAGCCAGAGAATTTGTACATTGTGTATTTGACCCTTGACAAGAAAATAAGTTACAAACAATTCAAAGATATCATATGACCACAAATTATTTAAAACTTACCTCCTACACTCCATTTGATATAGATATCGGAGCTTCAAATAAGAACTGATATATTGTTGTTTTACCAAATGCTTCTTTGCGCACACGCATGCTGAGATACTTCCGCATACACATAGTGGCGTAGTTAGGATTTTAATCTTGGGTGGTCTAACACAATATAATTGTTTTTTTAATGACATAGTCTTGTTTGATGTCAACAAACATCTTAGATTTCTTGCTACAAAGATACATGAGGAGCCAGAAACCGATAAAACAAAAATAGTGGTTTTCATGAATCCCAATTTATTTGAAGAGAAATAAAAATGGCTCCTTGCTCTAGTGAATGAAGAAGCTAAAATTGAAGCCGAATGGATCCCTAGCAAATAAGATCTAAATATGGCATGCCATCGTGCAAAATATATTTTATTGAAACATAAGACAATTACATTTTAAAAGTCTTACAACATTTTGAAAATAAATAATAAACTCTAAACTTTACTTAAATAGTTTACCATCCAAATACTTATAATACTTTGCCTAAAATTTAAGGGTGCTCCGTCTACACCACCGGATGCACACACTAGCTAGCATGCAAAAAATGCAACCCAACACACCTATTGCCACCGCCAAAGATGAAGTAGGTTGCCGCGGCAGGGTTCAAGTTTATGAGTGTTTCCTTGCTCTCTGGGCTTAGAAAGGATCTTCGTGGAGGACGCTACACCGGTGGCGGTAGTGGTCAACACGGCGATAGAGGGTGGGTCGGCGTGGATGCTGCATGCAAGCGCGGGGCGTTGCCGACAGTGGGGGCAATGACCGAAGAAGAAGAAGAAGAAGAAGAAGAAAGGGATGAGATTAGCGTGGTGGTGGTGCAGAGCAGGGGCGAAGGGGTTGAGGCGAGAGGGGGACGCTCGCGCTAGATCTAAAGAAGGGTTTAGACTAGGTTGGCCGTGACCGATGACGGTGGCTTCGACGAGTGGACGTCATTGGAGTCGGTAAGGGTACGGCAGATGACGGGGGTGATCCAAGAAGGTAGAGGAGAAGTCATACGAGAGGAAGGAATTGGGTGAGGTTCTCATGTCGCATGGGGCTATAGTACAATTCTATTCTTTTAGCTTTCTCCTTAGGCCAGTTTTGGTGAAGGTTTTATGACTCTGTTGTAATGTATCTAGATTTTAAAATTAGTATAGAAGAATTTTATTTCTATGAAACTTCTAGTTTTATAAAACTTTTATAATCTCTCTTCATCAATATAGTACCATGTCAATGTATTTAATATCTATGGAACTTTATAAATTTACTTTTTAGATCAAAGGCTTTCACCCGGCTTTATTGAAAGCTTAACGAAGGCCCAAGATCCGAGACTGGGGATACCAGTTTTACAGAGAGATTAAAAGAAACTACCGAGCTTACGGAGGAACTCCACTCACATACCACCATCTCGACACGCCTCTAAACAAAAGTACCGAGCCAACAGAGGCCAAAGGAACAACACCACCTAAGCAGATGGGCTAAACTCAACACCCCAGCTCTACAGCCTACCTACTGACGGTCGGGTAGCTCGAGAAGCCATTAGATTGATCATATCCTCCACTCCGGACTTCAGCTTCGCTTCACCATCGGGGTCCAAGCTTTGACAATTGCTATGGTCTTGAACACAATTTGCCCTAGGGAAGTCAGCACCTTCTTGTCGAATACGACCTCGCTCCTTGTTTTCCATATCGTCCACATCGCACCTGCACAAATGAAAAAAAATCACTTTTTAAGTTTACTTGTAAGAACCATCTACCACTAATGTAAAGAACTCATCACAACTCATTGGTGACTTTGGCCAATTGAAAATTTCTCTAAGGAACGTCCATAAGAAAACCGCAATCGGGCATTGGAAAAGGATATGATCGATGTCTCCAGATTATCACACACGGCACACTCCCCGGGGGGCCTTTCCATTTTTTTTTTCAAATGAACTCCGTTGATTGTATTACGTCATGGGCAGCCATCCGTAGAAATATCTTCACTTTAAGTGGTATGTTGCATGACCATATAGCTAACATTCTCGTTCTCTCTACTATCAACTCCCCGATATCATTTGTTTGTATAAGGATCTCGCTGAGTATTTCTTTGATGGTTCTAGATTCCACACCACTACATCTCTCCCTTTCCGACAATTGCACCCCACTCAAGAATTGTTGCAAAGCGGTGACCATTCTGATCTTAATTCTTCACTCGCTTTGCCTTCTAAACTCTATGTTCCAATTGTCTCACTGCAAATGCTTTCGATACCTCAATGTCCGGGTATAGTACAACTTGGAATAGTCCCCGGAATGTGGTTTTCGAGAGGATCTTTTCCCAACCATACGTCATGCCAAAATCTAGTCCGATGGCCACTTCTTACTTGGATCACTCTACCCTTCCGATACCAATCTCTTAGATCAAGTAAGGACCTCCAAAATTGCGAGCCTTTCTTTTGTTTTATCCGAAAGATACTTTTCTCGATCTAAATATTTCTTCTTCGAGATTGAGCAAAGATAGACTATTGTCATCTCTTTCCGCTTTATCAATCCACTTTACCATTAGGCATGTATTCATCACTCTCACATCAAGTAAAAGCCCAAACCTCCAAACTCCTTAGGTTTATTAAGGGCCTCCCACTTGATCATATGGTATTTCCTTTTCTTGCTTGTACCCCGCCAAAAGAATCTCGATCCGATGGAATCAATCGCTTGGAAGTTCCCCTCATACAATTGGTAAACTCCCATGGTATACAAAGGGATACTTTGGACAGACATGATTCAATTAGTGTTGCTTTACCACCTGAGGAGAGATAGTCACACTGCCAGGTACCCAGCCTTTTTTCAATCTTGTCACTCACATATCTCAATTGAGCTTTGGTTATCTTGCTGTCACTAACAGGAATGCCCAGGTATATCATAGGGAAAGTGCCCTTTTTACAATTGAGAATATCTAACACCATCTGTTGGTCATTCTCTGCCAGTCCTACTGTGAACACTTCACTCTTCTCAAAATTTATCTTCATGCCTGACATTGCCTCATAGCATGAGAGAATAAGTTTAATATTCTGCATATTTTCAATTGAGAAACTCAGAATATTACTGTGTCATCAGCATACTGGAGATGTGTAAGCCCACCATCTGTCAAATGTGGGATCAAACCTTTGATCACTCCAGTTACTTTGTTGATATTTTAATCTATATAATAAAAATTATTATAGGCTAGGCATCCTGTTGGGACTAGCCTATAGAGTGGCACAAACAGCACAGCTTCCCATCGCATCACGGCCACGCACCCCAATGCCGCCTCCCCACACGATCATTTTGATGAGCAAGACAAACAAATCACAAATCCCCGGTCGTCCAACCAGCTGCATGGTCCGTCCGTCAGTGGAGTGAGTGTGAGTCCGTGTACTGTAGGTGCGCAATTAGATACTCCCTCACACACTCCCAGGCACACGTTTCCCCACACACCATGCCCATCCAGTCAGTCCAGCTCTCCTCTTCATTTCACACTGTTGTATTTTTCATTTTCATAGCAGCAGACGTGCGAAAACCTGAGGGGTCACACCAGCGAGCAGGGTGTTGCCTTTGCATCGCAAGGTCACTCGTGTCTCGCCTCCGTCCCCTCCTCCTCCTCGCAGCAGCAGCGGGGTGTGTGTGTGCGCCGGTCCGGTCGCACAGTGCTCAGAGCGGGCGGGCGACCCGCCGCGACTGCGAGAACCTGGGACATGAGTTGAGAGGCGTCCATGTCCATCTCCTTCGAGTGACAGAGAGCGAGCGACCGATTGATTGATGTGTGATGCCTCACTCGCCTGCGAGGCTCTTTGTGGCAAATCTCATCAGCAACAGAGACGGCTGGTGTGACACCTTGTGAAAACTCTCGCTCGCTCCTCCGTCTCTCTCTCTCTCTCTCCTCCCTCCATATCTTTCCTTTGCCGCTTTGCTGTCTCCACCACCACCCCTGCCTCCTCCTTTCTCCTCCAACTCGTTCCTTGAGAGAGAAACTAGCTTGAAAGAAAGAGGAGAGGGCGGACGAGAGGCATGGAGCGGCGGCGGAAGGCAATGTGGCTGTACCCCAAGGTGGTCGGCTTCAACCCGCCGGAGAGGTGGGGCCACTCCGCCTGCTTCTTCGAAGGGGTTGTCTACGTCTTCGGGGTATGTATTCTATGATAGTATATCCGGCCATCTTCTTGATCCCCCGTCTTCTCTTCCCCGACCATGTTTTTGCTCTGAATTCTTCTACAAATTTCGCAACTTTCTTTAATTTGATACCTTTGTAGAGCTATACTATACAATACAATATGGAAGCTTAAAAATATTGGTAGCTGCGAACTAGTAGTTCATCAGGAAGACGCATGGTGGTGGTGGTGGTGGTGTGAGCTGCCTCTGAGGCTCTGACCACACCTCTCCCAGCTGAGGCCAGATTTCTTTCGGAGGAAAAGTTTGTATCTTTTCCGGTGTTCGTCCTCTGGAGCTGTGTTTTGTCCCGTTGCTCCTCCTTCCTCCCACTGATGCAGCAAGCGAACAAGCAAAATGTTGTGCAGCTTTCACCAAAAGTGAGGGGAGCCCTTGGTCCATGCTGTAATATGCCTCCATAATGAAAAAGTAGCAGCGGTAGCAAAGCAAAAGTAGCTTCCCTTCGCCTTTCGTTGAATTATCACTGTCGTCAGTGTGTTTGCCACCACCCCCACCACCTGCAATCCAGTTTGCTGCTTGAGGCCTCACATCCACATTTTATCCCAACACAACCTGTTAATCTGAGCTGAGATTCAGTGGTTTAGCGGCAAATGTACTGCGAGTACAGGACACATGAGAAAAAGGAAGAAGAGCGCGACTTTTCGCTCTTGTTTCTCTTTCCCCCGCTTGGGAGGGTTTGCAGTTGCAGTTGGAGCTGCAGGACCACTCCGTCCCGTGCTTAAGCTTGCCCCTGATTGGTATGCTGTGCTGCTGTGATGGTGGTGTGGTCAGTGGTCACGCAAAGAGAAAATGTTAAATGCCGCTAGCAACACTGACTGACGACACCCGCATCAGCTCGCACCTCACATCTTGGATCGGTGCCACTTACTGCACCGGCCCGGACGCCGTCCTCTCTCCTCTCATCGAATCGACGATCCGATCCCATGGGGTGTACACGACACAGGGTTCCACTTCCACAGTGATCTCTTGATCAAATCGAGCGAGCAATCATTCCGCAATCGATCTGTTTCTCTGTTCATGCGGCAGCGCCACCAGTAGCAGCTGATTATTGTTGTTGTGGTTGTAAATTGTAATGCGATTAATTGTTCGTCGTCCCTCCAGGGATGCTGCGGCGGCCTGCACTTCAGCGACGTGCTGACGCTGAACGTGGAGACCATGGCGTGGAGCTCGCTGGCCACGACGGGGCAGCGACCGGGCACGCGGGACAGCCACGGCGCCGCGCTGGTGGGCCACCGGATGCTCGTCTTCGGGGGCACCAACGGCGGCAAGAAGGTGAACGACCTGCACGTGCTGGACCTGCGCACCAGGGAGTGGACGCGCCCGCAGTGCAAGGGGCGCCGCCGTCGCCGCGGGAGAGCCACACCGTCACCGTCGTCGGAGGCGACCGCCTCGTGGTCTTCGGCGGGAGCGGGGAAGGGGAGGGCAACTACCTCAGCGACGTGCACGTGCTGGACGTGCCCACCATGACGTGGTCCACGCCGGAGGTCAAGGCCGACCGCGCGCCCGCGCCCAGGGACAGCCACAGCGCGGTGGCCGTCGGCAGCAGGCTCTTCGTCTTCGGCGGGGACTGTGGCGACCGGTACCATGGCGAGGTGGACGTGCTCGACGTCGACACCATGGCGTGGTCAAGGGTAAGCGCCGTGTCCTTGTCATGTAGGGTGGCCTGGCTTGGCGCAAATCTGACAGCTCTGCCAGATGCACATGTTTCCGGTGTAGATTGATTGATTGCCATTAGCTGAAATCGCTTTCCAAATCTGATGCTGACTTGCTAGGTTACATCTCTCAGTCACAGAGCAACGAGGAGTACTCCTATATTCATCTGTTGATGCTGACTGCCACGATGCATGTTTAACTAAGCAACACCCCTTCATTCACCAAGAAAGTCAGCATCGTGGTGTTGCTAACTTAATTTCAATGATTATTTGCAGTTTCCTGTAAAGGGTGCATCGCCTGGCGTCAGAGCAGGACATGCAGCTATAAGTGTTGGGTCTAAGGTTAGCATCACCAGCTATTTCAAATAAGAGGAAACCAAATTTGCAAGAAAATGTGTCTACTTGATCCTGAACAAAGCACGTCTCATGTCTGTGTAGGTCTATATTATTGGAGGAGTTGGTGACAAGCAATACTACAGCGATGTCTGGGTTCTTGATGTCGCAAACCGTTCGTGGAGTCAGCTTGAGGTATGCGGGCAGCAACCGCAGGGAAGGTTTTCTCATACCGCAGTAGTCATGAATACTGACATTGCAATCTATGGAGGGTAAGTTTGCAGGAACAGATTCGTTTCTAGTAGATACAAGATTATAAAATGTAAAAAATTATAGTTGGTTAACGATTTTGTATACCTTGGAAAATTTACAGGTGTGGTGAAGATGAGCGCCCCCTAAATGAGCTTCTCATTCTGCAATTGGGCTCTGAGCATCCAAATGGCCGTTACAACATTTCAATGTGCAAGGTTCTTAGCAACCATTGGAGCCAAGAGAAGAGGAAATTTCTCAGATCAGAAACTGTAAGCAGCTTAATTTACCATTGAGTAGTTTTGATCTTAATTTCTTATGCAAACACCAGTACGACTCATCATAAGACAACATGCAGAAAGATGCAAGTCTGAGCAATGGAGAAATGGTTCCAAAACCTCGAGAAGCAGAAATTGAGCAAAGAAATCCTTTCCTGCATGGCCTAGGTAAGTGAATCAAAATGGAAAAAAAAAAAACAAGACCACTATTCTACCAGCGCTATATTGTGACACATATATTGTTACCTTGTTGGTATCTTCAGAGAATGGCCGTGCAAAACGAAGGAAAACCGGTGAAGTTCGCCCAAAGGAGCCTGAGTCGGAACAAGAAGAGCACTCACTGTCTCTTTCCCAGCATTCCTCACCGTCACAGTCAGATCAAGAACAGAATGGAGCTCACAAACTTTCAGCCTCTCCCAACATGTCGATTTCAGCCCTGCAACCATTTGTTCGTCTCAACGCCAATGGCACTCTGAGGGCCGCCGGACCTGGAGGCATTTCTTCAAGGCCTCTGAAGACGGACCAGTTTCTCCGCACCATTGCACCACAACATCGGCAGGAAGTGCAGTTCCTTTCCTCCGATCATAAGCCTCAACCCCGGGCTCCTGGACCACCCCTTGTACGCCGCTCTCACACACTAATTCATTCACCAGGAACAATGTTTAGTGTCGATCATGCTTCTTAATGGTCACTGCTTTGCATCTGCAGATTGGCGCCGAGGTTCATGGGACGATCGATGGAGCTTTCGATTCTGGGTACCTCATGACCGCCGTCGTGAATGGGCAGCTCTTCAGAGGCGTTCTATTTGCTCCGGTAAGCAAACCTTCCGGAAACAAAATATAGATGATTTCAGTGCTCCATATTCGGTGTGTTCTTGATGTTTCTCGCCTTTGGCTTTCCTCTCAGGGACCTGGAGTTACAGCTCCGAGGCCGACGGTGCATCACCAGATCCTGACGAGCTCAGCCGTGCCTCCCCAGCAACGGCCACTGCTGGCGCACGCCATCCCTGTCCACGCCCGGCCAGTGCCGCAGGCGACCGGCTTCGTGCTGCCGGACTGTGCCCACCACGCGCGGCAAGGGTTCCCGGGGGCAAAGGCCGTCAAGTCCGAGCAGGAGCGAGGCAGCAGCGACCTGCACGATGTTGTGCTCACGCTGGGAGGGCCTGGAGGGGGCAAGTGAGCTCAAGAACGGTCGAGGTCCTAGTCCTACTGCTGCTGTTTGCCTCTTGGGATTGCTTTGTAAATTAGAAATTCTGGTTGAGGGGTTCAAAATAAGACTAGCAGTTGTTCTGTAATCTTTCCCGAGTGATTCTAGGGTTCTTTAATCTGTGACTTAACATATATGAATATATAGTGTTAGTTTGATGCAGCTAGTTTTGTTATGAGCAGTGTGTTCGTCGTGAGATTCCTTGACCCTTGGACGTGTTAGTATTTTCTGAAGACACTCCACGGATCGGCTTCGCCTTTTGGAAGGAACACTTCGCTTGAATTCAATCGATGTCCGTTTGACAAGTCAAATTGAAAGTCTGGGGCACCTTAAGCCACGGGCCAGGTCCGATGTCTGTCACAAAGGAAAAAAACGTGTTGTAGTTGTCCCTCATATATGATACAAGGAAGAAAAAAAAAATCACCTTTGTTTGATATCCAGGGATATTTTGGCCCGATGTAACATTCCGATTACCATCTTGAAAAAATAGAGGATTCCGGAGGGATTGGAGTTTTTAAATTAATTAACTGCCATACCATCACATCATGCAATCCTAGGCTAGTCTCAGTGGAAAATTTAACGGTGTTATTTTTAAATTATCATATCACGTGAAATGAAATAAAACTCCCACTCGCAACGGAGAGTTTTATTCTATAGTTTTATAGACATTTAATTTTATGACTCATAGAGAGTTAATATTCGTACCAAGAGAGTTTCATTCACATTTCTCCCCTCTTTTTTTAAATACACTGTCGTGTTATAAAAAATACTTATGTACCAACCTATTTAATATAAATGAAACTCACTTGAAACTTCCATTGAGACTAGTCCAAACTTTCATTGAGATCGGTCTAAAAACCCTTTCTATACATATTTGTATGGCTATTTATCCACTCAATAAACCAATCGAACATAGTACATACGTAGTTTCAATCAATTCGAACTCGCCTCGCGCTCTCCACACTAGTTGGATCAGAAAGGGCTGATGTCATACATGTGGTGTTTAAGCCTCTGCACGAGTGTTCATATTTTTCTATGTTCATTCTAGTATTTAATGGCGTTATGCTTTCAGTAATAGATGATATTTCCGTCGATAACGAGATACCTGTAGTGGCTTCATTAATCTCAATATCTAATTGCAATCTTACGAAGATGCTCATAGAGGTAGGTTTGCATAGGTGAGTATACATGCATTAGGAGCGTCTATATCTATACCGTATAATTTGAAAAAAGAACTCATGACATCAATGTGTATCTTATTCTTATATAAGATAACTTAGTAACATGAGGAAAATTTGTGACATGATGACATACATAAGAACACAACAAATTTACATCTCTTCTATGTAACATGGAAGAGAAACAAAGACGCCAAGGCTAAAGGAGATAAGCTCTGAGCCAACAAGAACTAGAGCCTAGAGTTGCATGCATGCCGACCACAGTAGCGACACGTTTTTTTTGTTTTTTTTTGTTTGTTTTTTTTATAAAACCACAGTAGCGAGACTGTAGGGCAGTGGGGAATGGTTCATGTGTATGAGACACGTAACGATGATTACAAACTTGCAAAAGCAATGGTGCAATTATAGAAATGGCTTCGAGTCATAAATTGTCCAAATAACCATGCACAAGCTATTTGAAATTTGAAATTCCTTGTGTAAAATTCTTCTCTACACTTAAGAAAAGACATATGGACATACTCTCTCCGTCCTAAAATATCTGTTCTTTTTGCTTTTCAAGAAACAACCGCCAACAATTTTTATAAATAATAGGTATTATCAATTAATATTATAATTAGTATCATCGGCAAGTTCTTTGAATCTAGTTTTTTTTTAAAAAATATTTGGAGATATAAATGTTGCACATATATAAATCAAATCAAACTTATGGCATGAAAACCGAAAATAACAAATAATTTAGGACGGAGGGAGTATTTGTTAGTATAATAAAATTAAATATATACAACAACAGATAAAGGAAACCAATTTGGATACACATGACTAGTTTGGACTAAATAATAGCCCACATTAGTTAAGGTTGGTAGCTACAGCTGGTTATCAAATTAGTTAAAGGCTTCACTTAGAAATTAACTCTCCTATTAGCCCTCCGTTTGAATGGTACAAGGTTGCAATGTTGCTTACAGTTAGCCCTTATATTTCCAAACTAGCTAGTTTTGTTGCTTACAAAGTTTGAAATTTTCTAGTAGCAGAAACACTGTTGTCTTGGTAGAGGTCATATGATTGTCTGATCCTCAATGTCGACAGCATATATTAGTCTAGTATAAACAGACAATAAATGATAGTATATGTGACCATTTGTGGTCAAATATACTATCATAAACCGTGAAAGTAGACTAATAACACGTTCAGCAAATATGCCTGTACCACCCAAAAAAACATCTCGATTTCAGGTTCGCCACTTTGGTTCGACACGACAGAAGCCTAGGCACACCTGTAGACAGCTTTGGTCTACCGTCCTGCAGGCAATTATTTCCAGCACGAATGGCTGCTCTGTTCACAGAGACCTATCCACACTAGCGTACTTCTAGCGAGCGTGCACACATCATTGTCAGGACATCAACCTGATGGCACACTGACCAAAAGACATGGAAAGAGAAGCGGCTCTGTAGTAGGATTCGTGCTGTAACAGCAATTTCATTGAGAAGAAAAGTAGAAAAAGAAGTATCTCAAAAAAGCCTAGCTAGACAAGACCTCACGTTGCACTTGCAAGAATCTTATTGTTCCCCACTGCTTTTTCTAAGAGCACCAAAAGCTGGACGGCCAACAGCCCAGGCATGAGCTATCCTTTACATGGAACAACGAAAGAACTGATATGTTTCCAATGCGGACACCCAAACCCTTGGATCTACATTTGATTTCTGATGCTCATGAAAGGGATCAACAGAATTAACAGCTCGAGCAAATTGGAATGAAGATAAATATTTATCTCATCGTCCCTTGTCGCCCAACCTCTTGAGTAGCTTCCCAATGTCATAGCAGATCTCAATCTTATCGTTTTTAATCTGTTGACGGAGTGAACAGCTTTTCTTACCCGCTGCCAAGTATGTGCGCAAGAGGGATTCATATGCTTTCCCGTCAATGCACCCTAGCGTCCTCAGGCAGTTGCAGAACCTCTCGGCTCTGTCAGCATCCTTGTGTTCTTCGAAATACTTCTGGAACTTGTAGATCCTCTCCTGATCGAGCTTCCCAGCTTTCTTGGGGAGTTTGGTCATGCTCTCTACCCAGTTCAGTGCTGGGTTCATGTCCCCCTTGTCCACGTAGTGATCAAGAAACAACTCACATGTTTTGAAGTCAAACTCTGCACCTTTTTCCTTGACCTTCTCCGTCAAGGTTTCTGCTTCTTCGCTCATGCCAAGCTTCAGATGGCCGCGAATCATCATATTTGTCAGTCTTACATCATAGGTTTCATAATTAGATTCCCACTCCCTATAAATCTGCTTCATGTTGTCAATATCATTGAGCCTGTAAAGAGCATGAAGCATGCCGAGGTAGCTTATGTTGGTTATCTTGGAGAATTTGGCCTTTATTACATCCCATACCCTATTGACCTCGCTCAAATTGCCTAGTGAAGCATATAGGCTCATAAGGAAATCATAAGGTTGCCTGCCATCATCAGCACCAATAAGCCCCTCGAGTTTCTTCAGAGCAGATTCTGCTTTTTCAAGCTGTCCGGCATTTACATAGATAGAAGCAAGTGTGCTATATGCAGACCAACCAAGAGTCACCTCTTTTTCAACCATTTCTTTTAGAAGTCCTTCAATGTCATCTATCTTGTTCGATGCTGCATAGCTTGTCATCAAAATGCAGCATGTGAGGTTATCCGGTTTAAGATTCTTCACTTTCATCTCCTCAAAGAGACTATCAACCTTCCTATGCTGGTCTAACTTCATGTAAAGGGACATCAGATTATTGATGGGTAGCGTGCTGGACCAGATGCCAAGTTCATCCATTTGGCGGTAGAGATCTGTTGCTTTCTCTTCCATTTTTGCTGAGCAATAGCAACTAAGAAGGGCGCCGTAAGTTCGATGATTCTTGGCTGGATCAGGGAGGTTAGCAAAATAATTCTCAGCTGCCTCAAGGCCACGCACTTTATAGATGAGATCCAGACGTATTGCATGGTTAGTGTGTGACATGTTCATACCCCTTGCATTGACCATCCAATCCATCAACTGCATGAATACGATGCCACATTAGATCAAGTAATACCAACCATAAGATGTACAAAAAAGATCAATTGCATATTTGCTACTACTCTTAACTCTCTAACTTGAATTTGACACTCACAGTTATCAAATTATCTGATGAATCCTAGTTGCTAAGGCACTGAACAAATGATTAGTCACCGATCAGCTTGATTAGTTGGGCCTAGCTGTCCTGCATATACCAGGACTGATATGATATATAGTATATAGTATAAAGCAAGCTGCAATAGTACAAAAACACGAGCAGTAGATTGTTGAGAGATTTAATGGCTAGTAGAGCTAGAGCTGCAGCATTATTCCTTCACTATCAGGCAAATCAAACATCCTACGTACTTCTAGATTTCAGTAAATGGCAATAGAGCTGAAAGCTGTGACCTTAACAGCATGATAGACATACTATACTACAGAGAAGGATGTAAAATTAGGACTGAAAGTTTGCTTCCTTCCTACCGTTTGCTGAGAAGTTCACTCTACTGTTTGTTGCAAACCTCACTATTTTCCAGTTTTCAATTGTTTAAATCAGATAAAAACACTTATTTGAGTCAAAAACTCCATTGCCCAGAGATGTGAAATGTCATGTCCTATTTAACCAGAGTGTTTCTCTGGATGGATATAACATATGAGTGATAGGTTAAGGGTTGAGGTCTGTGTGTTGACCTTGCGAGAGTGCTATATCTATCTCTACTACTAAAAAGACACAGAGGGATTATGAGAGTGCCCGCCTCTCTGCCACCTCCTCTTGCTCCCAAACCCCCGCCCTCCTGTTCACCACCACCACCACCATGGACGTGGTGACGCCCGCCTCTCCCGGTTCTGAACAGAAGTAATCTGGATTGTGTATTTGTTTTACTTAATTAATGACTAAATCCAATCACAATTGATGAATCTGAGAGTGCTATTGTGCATTTTTTTTTTTTGGGTGGGGTGGAATTTCTAATGGCTCTCTTTCTTTGCGCGCACGCAGATCTGCTTGCTTGCCTATTGTCAAAATAAGGCATGCAATCAAACCATAAATTCTTATAGCATTACTAAACATGATGGCTAATTATAAGCCTCCCTGAAGTTTCTCAAAATATTTAATGGCTTCTTTGCAGAACACGCTTAGGACTTCATTGTTGAAAAATTGGAGCTGGCACTGGTACCTCAAGGTTCATCATGCTGTTTGGAAAATATGATTTAAGAACAAGGAGGATTTAGATAGAAATATGATTAGGAATGAGGGTTTATTATTTGAATGGTGTGCTCAATATATTTCCTAGGGTTGACCTTGTCACTTTTACATACAAAGTCTCCAAGTTGTCAAGCTACTAAAAGCGATGGCATGAACAAAAAGAACTTTCAGATTAATGATTCGATAGGGGATTAATTTTATTCTTGAATCATCAGTGGCTTTGTTGTGATTGAATGAAAAATTGGAACATGATTCCTTGGGCTACAGTTAGTGTAGTTCAGCTATTTTCCTTGAATTAATAACATCATTGCTGTTTAGTATCGAAAATATCAGATATCACCTACTCCCTCCGTTCCAAATTATTTGTCGTTTTTCGATGTTCGTGCCACAAGTTTGACTCGATTTGTAAAAATACATGCAATATTTATATCTTCAAATAAATTTTTTAAAAACTAGATTCAAAGATCTTTCTGATGATACTAATTATGATACTAATCGATGATATTTATTATTTATAAAAATTGCCGGCAGTTGTTTCTCGGGAAGTGAAATCGATAGATATTTTGGGGACAGAAGGAGTATACTTCATAGTATATGATATCATTATTGCAATACAAACTCATGTACATGTATTCTAAAAAAGAAAGAATGAAAAAACTCTCCTATACTCCCTCCGTCCCTAAATGCGTCGCTTCGCTTCCTGAGAAAACTGCCGGCAATTTTAATAAATAATAAATATCATCGATTAGTATCATAATTAGTATCATCGGAAAGATCTTTGGATCTAGTTTTTAACAAAATTATTTGGGGATATAAATATTGCACGCATTTTTTTACAAATCAAGTCAAACTTGTGGCACGCATCCCATGGCGACACTTATTTAGGGACGGAGGGAGTATGTAGCAATGAAATTGTTTCAAGTGTTCCAGTTGCTTTCAACTTGCCTAAAAGTGTAGTGTGAATATTCTATATTTTGCCAATTCTAAATGTCTATTTGGATAGTTAGTATCAATAAATTGGTTTACAATTATTTTTTCCCCTTTTACAGGTTCCAAATGAATAGAAAAGCTCATATTGTGAGAACCTCTGAGCTTTCCAAAAGCTACAAAAACATGTTTGTTTAGATTATTATGAATCAAAATGAGTGAACGATGCTTGATGCTTAAATGCATGCTGATAACTCTTTTTTAGAGTTACCTATACTTATGCTCTATTATATTTAGACCATTGATGTCCAAGAATTCATTTGTGTACTCTGGAATATTTACTTTGAGCATGAATAATTGAAATTGATTAAGGCAAATGGTATGGCTGTATTGCTACATTTTTACTAATATTGGTTACGTTGAAGATTGAGGGCCCTCCCTTTGGAACTCTATAATTTTTCTTGTTTTATTTATTTATTTTTCTATAAAAAACGAACTGTGTGAAATGCTTGTACGATCTCTATAAAATTCATGCATTCCAAAGGGTCTATGGTGCTCGATTGTTTTGGCCGTAGCCCCGTAGCAACGCACATCCATCTGCTAGTATAGGAGAGAAGCTGGAGACTGAGATGGCAACAAGAAAGAATTGAGAAAAAGAAGAGAGAAAGGGAGTCGGACTCCCTCCTCAGATTATCAGGATCATCTGATTATCTGTGATTTGATGACGGCTGTCTCGCTATGGGCAACACGGGTGGTGACAATGTAGCAGTTGCACCCACACCACCCGCCGTCAATTGCCTATTTATCTTGCCAGACACACTACCTCCCGTCAATTGCCTATCTATTTTGCCAGCCAACACCACTACCCCATGATCTCCACTGCCAGAGAGGGAAGGGGGTCCCTAACTACTGCATGTTTTCACAAAACTATGTAACCAGCAAACACTAAACCATTCGTAAACTAAAAACTGCGTAACCAGAACTCAAATCGAATGGGCGCGCCTGGTTGGTAGGCAAGATGGAGCCAGCCGTATGTATACCTCGAGGGCGTGGGCGTGGCGTTTGTACTTGCGGAGCTCCTTGACATGCTTGATGAGGTCGACGCTTCGCAGCGCGCCGCCCTCCCGCACCCACTTGTTCAGCACCCGCGACACGCTCCCCCCCCCGGCTCTTCCACCAAGCGCCGACAGACGACGGTAGAGCAGCCGCGGGTCCTTCTTCGCAGGCTTCGCAGCGGCAGCGGCAGCGGCGGCGGCGGTGGGCGCGGTTGTCTCCGCCGCCGCTTCGGTGGCCGCAGAGAGGAGGCGGGCGCCTGCAGAAGGGGCGGCGGGCGCAGGTGTCTCTGCCGCCGCCGCTTCGGTGGCCGTAGAGAGGGCGGCGGCGGAGTAGGAAGCGGGCGCCGGCGGGAAAGGGCCGGCGGCGCCATGGTTTAGGGTTTTGGGGGTTTGATTGCTGGAGGGAGGAGAGGGGACACAAATCATGGGTGTTGCGGGCACGGGATGCAAATTTTCACCGCCTCGATCGAAATTCCAGCGAGGGCCCATTTCCCAACTCATTTCACTTTGTTAGAAATGGCGATACGTAGTTCACAGAGAGCGGGATGAGCCCGTGGGCCGCAGCCTGCGGCGACGAGCTAATCGAAGCGGGCCTGACGTGCTCTCACCCCCCACCAGTCCATTCCTCCAGGACCTAGCCCAGCGCAACACCAGTAATCTATAACTCCTATAATCCTAACCCTTACTAAGCTATTTCTCTGCGTCCTGATTGGTTGAAAGCTCAGGTATGATGTCATCGTTGACAGCCATGCGAATAGGCGTCAGAAAACTGCTGGTTGATCTCCGGAAGTTTCAAAGACTAGCCACGCGAAGAGTCGTCACAAACATTCTGCATTCAATTTGATGCAATGTGTGCTAGTGGGAATACGAAGGATCTCCCATCCATATATATTGATGACCCCTGGTAGCCTGACGCTCGATCGACTGCCGCCCTAGCTCTGTGACCGCGACCTGCGACATGAACTAACCTTCGAAGATAAACAAACATCGCGAGGTTGAGCGATCCTTGCCGGCCGCCCGAGCACCAGCAAAGAGCAGCCGAGAACATCGTCATCTACCTGCTGCAACTCGCTGAGCACCATCAGGTAAGCAGCTCTCTTAATTGTTTGTTTATTCTTTTCATCATCGATTCATCGGCCTCCACGGACCACGGCTGCACCTGAGCCCTCAGCACGCTCATGTAAGTACGTGTCTCTTTATTTGTTCTTTTCAATTTTGTATCACTTATTTTGTTTATTGTTTAGTTCTTTTGTTCAATAATAACACCGATCATGATCTTTTTTTTTCATTATACCTATTTTACTATTTAGAAAGCTCAACTCCATTGTTGTCTACACTATCCACTCACTGTAGGAACGCATGCATGACGGGTGATTATATTCAAATACCTGTTCTCACGTCGGCTACCACTTCACACAAACAAGCCTGATTTGATGTAACAACTGGTTTAAATAGCTGGATTTTATAGGCCAATAAACTAGTAACTAGTTGAGAATTAGTTATAGCTTATAAGTTCACCCACTAGTTCATCGGTTTATATTTTTATAGACTAATTATTAATTAACTAATTACTAATTCATGAAATTCAAAGTATGACCAAAAGGGTAGCTGCACAGGCAAGTATTTGGCGAGGTTTGACAGCCGTCATATCTAAAATCCATACAAAATACTAAATAGATGTATTAATTATATACCAGCAAATACACATGAAATACACGTCAATACATATACAAGCTCTTTTATGCTTTCTTGCAGGTCTAGTTCGTTCTCTTCTATTTTTAAGAAACTCTCATGTATTTCCGTTCTTGTGCAATGGAAATGGGGTTATTCTCGGCAAAAAAAAAAAAAAAAAAAAAAAAAAAAAAAAAAAAAAAAAAAGATACGTATACAAGCCTAGACCTTCTAGTGCCTCTGCGCTGGTGGCCTAGTGGGCTCCGCTTGATGGGCCACAATTACTATAACGGAGGGGAGCTAATGGCCATCTGCTCTGTTTCTTCGTGGGAGATTAGCAGAACGACATGGGCAGGCTCTAGCTAGAGTGTGCAGAGGAAGCGGCAAACTCGATGCGGTGGCCGACGGATGGCGGTGTGACGACGAACAACGGCACGGCTACTCAACTGACGCGGACACGCGGTGGACGGCGGCGTGGTTTTGCCTGCAAGATCAATAATGTATATCCTGCAGCTGCAAGTCTATCTTTTAGCCAAGTTTAATCGTTATGAACCCTACCACATCTAAAAATTATTTCTGCCTCCGCCGCTGAGTATCTCTACCTCTATCTACAACTAAAAAGACTAAGGAGGTTAGTTTTGTTTGGTGCGAAAATCACATCAACAGGCCTCCCTCCACCTCCCCGTGCGGTCCCGTAATTTTTTGCGAAAGGTTTCCATGCATGCGAAAATTTCGAATCCTGCCTCACCCGTGGCTCACCCCAGCTGCGACAAATTTGGGAGCTGCGCAAGGAAAGAAATAAAAATCGCCCCATGGCTCACCCCGCCTCACCCTCCCGTCGTCTCCTGTGGTCATGCGCTGATCCCTCGCGAGAGCCTCACAAGGAAAGAAAAATCAGCGACGGGTGCAAAGAATAATGAAAGAATAATGTACAGGAGGAAAGCAAGGTAACCAGCCACTACCGAAGGAAAGCAAAGGTAATAACCATCACCGGCCTCCGAAGGAAAGCAGCGAGAGGGCTCCAAAGAATGAATAGCGCCCACCATCGCCGGCCACTGTCCGAGTCGTCCTCCACGCAGTCGCCATCACCATCAGCAGCGCACGCATCACCATTGCCGGCCGAGAAATCTTGCTATCCCTTGCGAGACCTGCTGGCCGAGAGGGCGGCAACGGTGCATCGTGCATGCAATCAACGCTGACTCGATCTTTCCTATCTTCACGTTCTCGTACATCGTACTATACAACCAGATCACGCCGTTCCCGGTCTCCATCACCGTAGGCCCTCCGTCCTTCGCCCGCGCCACCGTCCCGGCTCGAGCAACGCCGACGCCGGTCCTCGCACGACGCACCAACGACGGCGGCGACGATCCCTGCTTCCCTGGCCCTAGCAACACCGCCCCGATCCTCCCACGACGAACTGACGACGGCGGCGACGATCCCTGCTGCCCTGGCCCAGCAACGCCGCCCCGATCCACCTCCGACGAACTGACGACGGCGGCGACGATCCCTGCTGCCCTGGCCCCAGCAACGCCGCCCTGATCCTCCCACGACGAACTGACGACGGCGGCGACGATCCCCGCCGCCCCTGCGCCAACACCGTGTCCCATTGGCGACGGTCGTTCGCCCTGCCAGCCCTCCCCACGATCCTCCCAACACGCCAAATCGATCCAGGGCGGCGCCGGCCTTGAATCTTCCTCTTGCTTGATTGGAAACTACAGATGGTAATTATAATTATTCTCTCTCTCTCTCTCTCTCTCTCTCTCTCTCTCTCTCTCTCTCTCTTACTTTGAAACTATGTGGTTTCAGTTTACAAATGCGACTTCACCAGGTTTCCACATTCATCTTGTAAGTATCGAATAACATTGAAATTATTGGTGTTTGCAAAGGACTGATTCTGCACTTGGTGGTTTGCGTTAGAATGATGAGGATGTTCTTGGTGCATCATATACAGTTTGCATATACAGTAAGCATCATGAATTTGTTGGAGTTGCTTCCTGGAGTAAGGTTACCAAAATGATGAAGTATTAGTGAGTAGATTAAGAGCTTGCTATCTAGATGCTTATATATTTTTTTTTGTCAAATTAGGTTGATGACATAAGTGGATCCTTGACATGTTATTCACATATAGCCGAGTCCATTTTTTCTTGACTTGTATGTTCATGTTAGTACTTATTTCTCATGTTGGTATTCTGTAGAGTAGAACCACATTTTGTCCTTCAGCGGGTGCATATGAAATTGATGCACAGAACTCCTGCATACTCGAGAAAAAAACTACATTCGGCTCTTATCAGTTTAGTATGAATCAAGCAAAAATGAATGTAATGGAGGCGTGCCCTCTCCCTGTCTGTCTGCCTCACTATAAGAATGGGACACTATGTATCAAACATAGAATGTTTCTGCTTATTTAATGTACTCTTTCTAAAAAAAATCATCGCAGCTGATTGATAAACTCTGTAGGTTCACCTTCTTAGGGTGTGTGGGTTCTTTGGTTACTGAATTATTTTGGGTTAATTTCTATTATCTTTTTCTTGAAGAACTACATTGGTTACAACCTTTTTTTTTTAACATCGATTCCTGGCTTTGTGTTTTCAATTTTCCCTTCAGTATGGAGGCCATTTTCTATTTAGTTTTCTTGTCATAGTTAGCTGCGTTGATACAAGGAAACTTCTCATGATTCGTCGCAGATTAGTTATATTATATCATATGGTTTGGTAATTTGATCAACATCATGAGGGAGGGGAATTGTTCTGGGCTGAGGCAAGTCAACCCTTCCATGTATTTTTTGATATTACAAGGCCACAATGTAATTGAAGATAGAACATACTGTTCTGCAAAGCCAACATTTTTCTGATTAACACATAGTTTTTGCATATGATGAAATTTGATACCAGTATATTTTTGCCATGTTGAAGAAAAAACCTTGAGTGGTACTTCAACCCTTAGGAAAAAATAGAATACTATGTTGGTGATTTTCCATTGCTTAACTTTAACTATTCTGTTGCAATTGTGAATTTCGCTTCATCACTTATTAAGATATCATCTACCATGTCTACACTAATATTACACGCTAGGAATTTGTTAGATCAAATTTGTTTCCTCTAAATTATTATGTTGACTCTGTAATTGTTTCTTCTAATTCAAGACCACTGTTGTCAGTGACATGTTTGATAATAAGATTTCAATGATTGATTTTTTTTCTCTAACTTAAACATTCTATTTTGATCCAGTGCTCCTTTGCTGTAATATTTTGCACTCATGTGCTTTATTATTCATAACTGTATATAGTCATCTTGATCCCTCACTCAAGGTTCAGATTTTTTTTGTTTACTACAGGTAGACATTCAGGAATTACAAGTGGAAATCAGGACAGGTATATCTACATCCATGGTCTGGTTAGCTTTATCAACATTAGTTCAATATAATAGTCCAGAAATATTTCGGTTTAGTAGTAGTTCAGTTTTAGCTTGGGAGTAGGAGTTCAGTTTTAGCTTGGGTGATATTGTTTGGCTGTATCCGTTAATTTGGTTCTGGTATACTACCTAACTCTAATGCCTGGCAATTGTAATGCCCGGCCTTGAAATTGTAAGTAATAAAAAAAAAGGTTGTATAGTAATTTTAAAAAAAATATGTTTTCTTATCGACTATGAAGGATGCATGGTTCTTATAATTATATATAGACTTGATTTCGTTTGTAAAATATTTGTTAGTAGAACAGTTAGGTATTGTTCACGATCCTAAATAATCATATACCCATTATAACCCCTTTCTACTACCGGCAATTTGGAAAAAAAATAAACTGCTTGATCTAATGTTGTGATGATAACCTAATTAAAATTAATTGCATGCTTTTCTTTAATTCTAAATAAATTTATTGACGTGCTCTGCAGGTTTGCAATATTGAATATTGTTTATTATTTCTTACTTCTAGCAAGCGCGCTTAGGTACTGTTGATGGATACGCCAAGTCCAACCGGTGATCGGGTACCTTTAGGAGACCTTACAAATACAACACATGAAGGTATTAACTTTGACAACATCTCCTTATATTCTATGTGCACGTGTTTGAAACTAACCAAAATGTTTTGATGGGAATAAAACCCTTTCGGGGTTGGTGCCACTAGATCGGGGTCGTAATGAGCAGAAGATGCAGATGGATAGACAAGCAACAATGCTTGATGAAACGGATGGGAATACTTGACTGGCTCCATAGGCAATCAACCTCCAATAATGACACTCAACAATTAGCAGGTTGATTGTGTTGCTAATCAAATAAATAATTATTATTGGTGCCAAAAAGCAATTATTTTGGTGACATATTTTGCTCATTGTATGATTAAATTTTTATTGTATGGTTACATATTTGTAGACGGTCTGCTACCCTTGAGCAGCATTGGAGGAACCAGTGATGTGGATGTCATTGACATCGAGGAAGATATCATTACTGTTCATAAAACTGGTACACTTTAATTTCCTTAGCCACGTATCTTGCTGATGTTGATGACACTGACACTGAATATTAACGTTCTGAAATTGTATTAGGTCCCATCAGCAAGCTTATCACTTGTCCAAAAGAGCGTAAGCGTGAACGTGAAAAGGCACGAATTGCTGCAATGTCTTCTGAACAAAGGGTTAGACTGAATAAGAGACGCTGTGAATTGTATGCAATAAAAAGGCATCAACTAATTCTAAAAATATGCTACAAATGACTCCAATGAAGATTGACCGGTCAACAGGCATGCTCATAATATGGATTTCTTTACATTAAAAAAGAATGATGGGTTGTAAGATACTTACTACGTTAATTATTTTTTAGACAGTGCCGCCCCTTCGGGCACTGGAGTTCGTGGTGATATTGATGACAGTTTAACAGAGATAGATGTCAATACTATTCATAAGACGGGTACATCTATCTAGATTCGTGGCTTTGTTTTAATCTCATCATGAAAATTTTTTGAACACCATCTTAGCAGCTAGCATTATTGTGTAAATTTTATTTTTATACCATTTGAATTATTGTGTGACCATTGATTACATGTTGAGCCCATGCTATTTTATTATAATATAGGTGTTCTAAATACATCCACTTCCATCAACAATAGTGTCACGTGTCCAAAAGAGCGTAGACATCAACTAGATAGAGCACGAAGGGCTGCAATGTCTCCTGAACAGAGAGCGCTAATAAACAAGAGGCGGCGTGAGTCGTATGCTACAAAAAATGCAGCAAAAGGTACCGTAAGAAAACTACAAATGACTCCACAAGAGAAGGTGGTAAAACAAAGAGAGTGGGTCCGTAACTACAAAAGAAAGGAGAGAGAACACCGAGCCAACAATTTGCATCCTGACTCACTAGCCATGGAGAGCCCGCACTTTAGCCCTCAACCTATTTTCCCTTCTCCCCAAACGCCTAAACCGGCATCACACAATATGGAAATGCCCGAATTGAGGGAAACGCCTGTTTACATCGCACCAACTAGCGCTGAATTGGCTGGGGTACAGACCATATATAGGCATCGAGTGGCCAATGGAGAGAGAAGTTCCCTTCTATCCCGTCGCAATCAGGCTTTCGAAGCAAAAATTGGAAGAAGTGCTAGAGGGAATGCGGATGGAAGGCGCAATGATGCGAATGATGTAGCTTAGTCTAGTGCAGTTTATGATGGTAATTAGCCTTGATCACTATATATTGTCGGCATTTTCACATTCACTCTACTATTTCAAAAACTGATGCCTTTTATTACTTCAGATGGCGTCACCCAGGAAATTCCAGTAGTGCCACCACCTAATAATTGTAGAGGCACACAGACACAACCATCTGTCGTTGGTTGTACCTATCTGATGCCCTCTAACGGTGCCCAGGCTCATACCTGGGACTCGATGGTCGAGGATGGTATTTTTTATATAATTTATCCTATTTTTGTTTTTTGTCTGCCATTATATTTCTCTCATCAAATATGTGCTTGTGTTGCATAGATAGTGATGAGGAGATCATATTCGAGGAGGATGAGGAAGAGGATGAGGCTTACTTTTTCGCCGGACAAGGTACATAGTGTAATAGTTAATAAAACATAATTTCACAAACTTTCTTATAAACCATGACATGTCAACCTTTTATCAGAAGATGATGGGGAGGAAACCGACATCGAGCTCAATGTCAACACGGATGACCAAGATAACAATGAGCCTGATGTCCCGGATCCATACGATGGAGTTTATGCTAATGTACCTTCAGAGTCACACGTGCTATCATCGGTGCCGAACTGTGAGCACTGCAATGCAATGAAATTCGAGGGTGAACCGCCTGGATTTTGCTGCCGGGGTGGAAAGATTCATTTTGCAGAACCTGTTACACCACTAGAACTCAAGAGGTTGTGGTCGAGCTCGGACGCTGATGCTAGGCACTTTCGTGCAAACATCAGATACTTCAACGGCCACTTTTCTTTCACTTCTTTGTACTGCCACCTAGATCGTATGACCACTAACATGCAAAACTGTGGCATCTACATGTTCCGTGCCTATGGCCAGATTTACCATAACATCCGATCATTTGGTAAAGAGGATGGTATTGAAAAGAGACACCTCGAGCTTTACTTTTATGATGATGATCCCTCCCTCGAGCATCGTATGAGCAAGTGTCGTGCACAATGCACCCAGAAAGACAGAGAAGTTATAGAGCAATTGGTAAATATATTTAAAGGGAATCCCTACTCTCAGCAGCTAAGGAGTATGGGACATGTGGAGAACCTCGAGGATTTTTGGGTCGAGTTGAACCTTGACCAGCGGCTCGTCTAGAGAACATATAATGCTCCACCGGCATCAGAGGTGGCCGCCGTCTGGGTCGAGGGGAGTGAGCTTCTAGGCCAATTCGAGCATAGTGTGCTCCTTCAAGGGAAGGATCGGTCTATACATGGCATCCACTCATATAATGCGTGCGACAACCCACTTTTATACCCGCTATTCGCCCCAAAGGGCGAGCTTGGGTGGCACAATGAGATTTCAAAAGTGGGTGTGACTAAGGCTCAAATTGATCGAGCTCGAGAAATTCGCAAAAAGCGTGCTGAGAATGGTGGCAATGATGATGGAGGTAACTTGATCTATTTCCAATAATAATACAATATAAACTCTTTCCTGTCTATACTCATGATACTAATTCAACTAATGTAACCATGCAGAACCCCTTGGGAATATATGTGTGTCTCCGTCTTGCGACTACTACTTTGCTACAAGTTCCGAGATACGACCGGGGATATTTAACCCAATTCTCTTTGGCAAGCGTCTTTTTCCAGCCGGTTTGCCGTGGACACCTACATCAAGATTGAGAGCGCGCGTTTAGACTACATCAAGAATAATCAAGATACATTGAGGGCGGACCTATACCAAGGCCTGATGGATAGTTTGCATTCGGGTGAAGGATCTGCTAAGAATGTCGGAAGGTGTACTGTGTTGTCTTCATCATTCATTGGAGGGCCCCGTGATATGAGGTGCCGGTACATGGATGCAATGGCTCTTGTGCGAAAGTACGGTAAACCTGATATCTTCCTCACAATGATGTGCAACCCTAACTGGGATGAGATCAAGAATGAACTTTATCCAGGCCAGGCACCACAGGACCGTCCAGATCTCGTCACATGAGTCTTCAGAGCAAAATTAGAGGCGATGAGGACAATGTTGATGAAGAAAGATATACTTGGTAAGGTAAAGGCTTATGTATATGTAGTGGAGTTCCAGAAGAGGGGCTTGCCGCATACACACTTCTTACTAATAATGGAACGAAAGTACAAGCTCACATGTCCCAAGCAATATGATAGGATTATCAGTGCAGAGCTGCCAAACAAGAAGTACCCTGAGCTCTACAAGATGGTCACTAAGCATATGATGCATGGTCCTTGTGGGCATCTTAATCCATCTTGTCCGTGCACAGCTGGCCGTGGTTCATGCAAGAACCGTTACCCGTGGCCTTTCTGTGATTCAACATCACAGGGAACGGATTCATACCCCATCTACCGGCGACGCAATGATGGACGTATGGAAAAAATTAGAGGCCATTACCTTGACAATCAATGGGTCGTGCCTTACAACCCTTGCCTGCTACGTATCTTCAATTGCCATATAAATGTTGAGGCCTGCGGTAGCATTAAATCAGTAAAGTATCTGTTCAAATACATATACAAGGGACATGATAGGGCCTCTGTGGTGATGAGGGAGTCTGATAAAGAAGATAAAGAAGGGAATATTGATGAGATCAAGCAGTATAGAGATGCTCGGTGGGTGACGCCTCCAGAAGCGTTGTGGAGGATTTATGGCTTTGACTTGAGCAAGAACCATCCACTAGTACAGCAGCTACAACTTCATCTATCCAACATGCACATGGTGTCATTTCATAAGCGGGATAAGGTTGAACGGGTCGTTAAAAAGCCAGGTGTAGAGGAGTCAATGCTGACAGCTTACTTCGATGCAAATAGGGTGTATCCAGAAGCCCGTGAAATCTTATATCGGGACTTCCCGGAGCATTTTACCTGGCAGTCTAATAATAAATTCTGGCAGAAAAAAAACTCTATTTTTCAAGTTGGCAGAGTCATCTCGGCTCATCTTGCTGAGGGAGAATGCTACTTTCTTCGTGTTCTCTTAAACAATGTTGCTGGTGCTACCTCATACGAGGAACTGAGGACTGTTGATGGCGTGCTCCTACCTTCATTCCATGAAGCTGCAGAAAGGAGGGGTCTAATTAAAGAAGACAATACACTAGATGAATGTCTAACTGAAGCTGCTTTCTTTCAGATGCCTTCTTCTCTGCGCCGGCTATTTACAATAATATTGGTATTCTGCGAGCCACATGATATGATGGGGCTATGGAAGAAACACTATGATGTAATGTCAGAGGACTATAGTCACAATAGTCCATCCCCAGATCTGGTGCAACAGATGGTTTTAATAGATATTCGAAACATGTTGCAGTCTATGGAAAAGGACATAAGGTCATTTCCTCTTCCAGATATTGATGACACATATGATAGTAGCAGCCATATTCCACGTAAGATATTTGAGGAAGCTAGCATTGAACAGAATCCTGAAGATGTGCTATTGTGTGACTCACTCAACGATGAGCAAAGGTCTGCCTATGATGAGATCATGGCCGCTGTCTGCAGCAAACAAGGCAGGTTGTTCTTTGTGGATGGACCTGACGGGACAGGAAAGACCTTTTTGTATAGGGCACTTCTTGCAAAACTACGTAGCCAGGATAAGATTGCCATGGCTACAGCTACATCTGGAGTGGCAGCATCCATAATGCCAGGCGGGAGGATTCCCACTCTTCCAGAGGGCGGTTGCTGTAGCTTCACGAAACAGAGTGGTACAGCCAAGTTGCTACAGCAAGCAGCTCTCATAATTTAGGACGAGGCATCTATGATAGAGGCAAAATGTGGAAGCACTAGACAATAGTCTACGAGATATAATGGGCCGGTCAAACCTACCATTTGATGGAAAGACAGTTGTCCTTGGTGGTGATTTCAGACAGGTCCTCCCTGTTGTGTGGAAAGGATCTAGGGCCTAAGTAGTCGGTGCTTTTCTTCGAAGGTCATATCTTTGGGAATCCATACGCCACCTAAAGCTTGTCCGCAACATGAGGGCTTAGAGTGACCCGTGGTTTGCAGATTATCTGTTACGCATTGGTAGTGGAACGAAAGAGGTTAATGGAGATGGTAATGTACGTATTCTAGACGAGATATGTGTCCCATACTCTGGTGATGCCGAGAAAGATCTTCATACATTGATAGACACTATCTTTCCAAATCTAAATGCAAACATGGCAGACAAAGACTATATTACCACTAGAGCTATTTTGTCTGCACGTAACAATTGGGTAGACATGATCAATATGAAGATGATTGATATGTTCCAAAGCGGTGAGACTGTGTATCACAGTTTTGACTCTACAATAGATGATCCACATAACTACTACCCATCGGAGTTCCTTAACACTTTGACTCAAAATGGGTTGCCTCCACACGTCTTAAAGCTAGAGCTCGGGTGTCCTGTTATATTACTTAGGAATATTGACCCAGCCAATGGTCTATGCAATGGTACAAGACTGGTAGTGCGGGGGTTTCAAAGGAATACAATTGATGCAGAAATTGTGGTGGGGCAGTGTTGGTATAGATTAACTGTACTCCATTAAATAATATTTAAGTAAGATTATCCGCAAGCGCGCAGATATCATTATCGACGTCACATTTTACCCGGAAGTTTTAAATATCGTATCCACAGGGAACAGTTGTGATGATGACAGAGTCTATAGACTTAACCCAACAATTAGGCTAGATAATATCAAGAAAGAGGAAATAGCTATTGACATCTAGTTCCAACTACCGGTAAACTTGTATAATACCGTTCTAACTGGGCAAGTAACCTGAATAAGAGCTGTGTCTTCTTCTACAAAGTTATTAAAGTTCAGTATGTGCCCTGTCTCATCTCTAATTCAAATTTATCTCATGACTTACCCAAATTAATTTTAAAAGTTTTCTGCAGGGGTTAGCCCAAAATATCCAATGTCTACTACAACAATTTCTAGTTTAATAACCAAGCTAAACTCCATGTCTAATTTAGTTAAGGAAGGCTATTTAACCTAAGCACCACGCTTAATTCAAAAAGCCTTTGAAAGTATGTACACTACTTCCAAACCAAATCATACTATAGCAGACAAAGGTAATATGAAGGCACTTATATAAAGATTTATTCATTTAGAGATGAAAAGACAAATAATTGAATATGGATTAAAAATTAGATACAACCAATATTAGTAACATAGGATTTTCTAAATAAGGCCATTCCCCAAGCTGAATTTTACAAAGCAAAGTTAAGTTTGGATAGATTAATGTTGCATTATGATAGGTTGGTCATACCGGGCGCTGCCATTAGTCATTTTCTCACTTCAAACCTGAAATGGTTAGTGACAAAAAATATCCAAAGGAATATTTTCATGAATTCAAAAGGGTATTATAGCTATGTTATTTTTTTAAGAGTGGTTATTTTAGGACACAAGGTTATTCTTGGGAAGTTTTCTAATTATTGTACGTTGAGTTCATGCGGCGGTTTCCTCTAGAACACTAGCCTTTGTGCACCTATTGTGACAGAACCGACCAATCCATCCGAGATTAAGCGTAATTGTCCCCGCTAAAAACGTTGACACTTATACACCGCTTCTCGAATGAACCCGGTGGTCCGCCGAGTATCACGAAGGACCTCGGTAAATCAACTTACATCCGTGATCACATGATTAAGGAAACATCATACATCAGTATCTACGAGTTTACACGAAAAAAATAATTACACACTGGTTCCAAATATATTACAAGAAAATAGCATTGTTTCTAAAAATACAATAACATAGGTTGTAGTATATCACCAGTTTCCATCAAACCTCCTTACAAGCATGATGAGAGAATTATACGATGTGACCATGCCCGTTGGTCACACTAATCCAAATCATCCATAGGATTAAAGCAAGCAATGCCAAAGCCTTCATAAAGTATAACACCTGCAACGATGGGTAAAAACCCTGAGTACTCAATTGTACTCCGCAAGACTTACCCGACAGGGAAATAAACGAAAACTCCAAGGTTACATGATAGGTTATGTATGGTGGGGTTTGTTGGCTAGCAACTTTTGCGAAAAAGCTCATTATTAACTTCCAAGGTTTTATGTATAACGACGGCAAAGTTATTGAGAGGTAAATCCTAACTAGGTTTGCACCCTTCTAAAACATACATCTGAATTATAACAAGCATTTAACTACAGATGAGGTACCAATTATAATCCTTCCAATATCAATAGTGAATTCCATCTCTTTTACTACGTCTCTGCGAAAAGGTATGAGTTTCTCACTATCCGGGAGAGACGGCGATTCGAATCGATTACACCAGCTGGGTAAAGCCCGTATCACACACCCACACGAGTGTGTACCTCACCCGTGCAAATCACCGTTCACTGTATTCGAAAGATAGGATTGAACCGCTTTGCAAAACTCATGGTCCTCGATCCTCACCAGTCAGTACCCCAACGACCCGTGGCCCAGTAGTTGCCTTTGGATTTTGGATCGATCCCCCCACAACGTATGCTCTCCTCCCAAGTAATGCTAACGGTTCAAAACCTACCTTGAATGAGCTAATTGGTTTCACAAATCGAAACGAGTTATTCGGGCTGTTATGTGAAGGTACGCTCAATCTCACACCTATGTCCGAATACGGTGCGGTCCTTAATCGACTCGGGCGGGAAAAATACAAGCATACAAGGCCTCCATGTCTTGTAGCAACACCAAACACTGCTTCCCGTCCGGTCTCCAATTATCATTCACCTCATGATTAAGGATATCACATGTACCGATCCTAAGTGATGCGAATGACAGAAATCATCCGACTTCTTAATGATCTAAGCATGGCTAAGCATAACTATCTATTTCATCTAGTAATATGAACGGCTCTCATTTTAGTGGACAAGGATGTCATGCAACAACGGTGTCAACCACCCCTCGATAACTTAATGCACATAACAGTACTATATAAAGAAAAGTATAATTGTATTTCAAAAAAAAAATAGAATAGGTATGTAGGATGCTCCGGGGCTTGCCTCGGTGAAAGTTGGAGGTCCGTAGTTAGGGTAATTCGACAGTAATTTAGAGTCTCGTCCTTCGTCTTCGGGTGGCAACTCCTGTGGATCCTTCTCCTTGGTCACTACGTACTCGACGAGATCCTCTTCCTCCGATCCTATATGAATGTATGTGATGCATAAATAACAAGAATGCATATAGGATGCGCGATGATACGATGCTATGGCATGAAATGATATATGATGACATGATCATGGGAATGACAAGAATGGAAAGCTACATAAGGTTCCATGTGTGCGCTTTCTCTTTCTCCGATGACAACACTATATTATCGAGAGTTAGTTAAATAGATTAACATCACTTATTTCTAAACACACCGAGTATGTGCATATCTCTTCTCTCGAAGAATTAATATAATTACTAGAAAGCAACAATTATTTGCTACCATCTAGTGTATCATGATCTTCTCACTAAACAAGAGGATTATCAAGGATCAATGGGGTTTTTTTAATCCAAGGTTATCAAGCAATCCTAAAGATCACACAAGCATCACCTATGAATCAATGGATGCTTTATTTAGAAAAGGAAAACAAGAGATGTAAGTACTATTATCACATTTAGCAATCATGACATGAAATAACATGGCATTTACTTTTTAATTAGGGTACTTCATACACAAACAGTAACCTATGATGATAAACAGAAAGGTTATGAAATTGGAGTATTCAATTATACACAAACATGAAATCAAAATGCATCTCCTTTCTTTTTATTATTAATTTTGGAAATAATGATTTTATGAAACATTTTCAAATTCACTTCAAACTTTTTATACAGATTGGAAATGGCATGAAATGAGTGCAAAACAAGTTTCATAAATTTTGGACTAATATTTCATCCTAGAAAAATCATAGAGTTGGCATGTATTAATTAAAAGGAATATTTTTATCTCCTGCAGAAACTATTCAAAATCTAAGTTTTATATTTTTATTGAATAGATATCACTACAGGGAAGCTGTACAAAAATTCTTATGATTTTATATGCTCTAATTATTTCTCTATGAAATAAATAAAACTCAGCACTATTTACAAATTGAAAAATAGCAAAAAGGAAAAACCTAACTCTACCGGGCCTGCTACACCGCGGCCCAGGTCGACCCAATGGCGGCGGCAACGCGCGAGCGGCCCAGCCCGACGCGTTAGGCGCTTCTCGGCCCGACGCATGGGCCCCACCCGACAAGGGCACGGTGGGCGGGCTGCGCTTCGCCCGGCCGGAGTTCGACGGCGAAACTTCGCCGCCGATTTAAGCTCGTGTGACGCCGATGGTACCACTGGACTCTCCCCGACCCGACGGACACGGCGGGGTATTACATGGGGTCAAACAATGGTCGAACAGAGCGGAACGGGCGGCCATGGCGGTTTGGTCAAGCTTCAGCGTGGCGGAGCAGCAGTGGTTCGGCCGCTAGGGCCTCTAATTGGCATAACTGGGGCTCGGGGTAGCTTTAAAGTGCTCACCGTGACTTGAGGCGCTAGCTGTCTGGGTGGAGGTGGAGCAAAGGAGCTTGTCCGCGGTGAGATGTCCGCGGCGGAGCGCCACGGCGGCGGCGAGACAGGCGTCCCCTGCGTCTCCGTCCGCAAAGAAAGGCCGAATAAACGGGCCGACCATGATCAAGGTGCTAGGGCGACACTACTGGTGGTGTTGGTTTGGCGGGAGGCTCACCCGAACGAGCTGGCCGGGTGCAAGGTGGGCGCGGCGGAGCTCCGGCCGCCGATGAAGAAGGTGGCCTGCCGAGCGATTTAGATGATGCCAAAAGCTGCAACAAGACTCAATCGACCCGTAAGAAGTTCACGGAGCTAGTGGCAAGTGGAATTTGACAACGATTACTTGACGGTTGCGAATTTTGCAGTGGAAAGCAACTCGGCCGACGATGACCGAAAAGGAAGAAAAGTGAGGAACGCCGGCGATGGCGGCTTATATAGAGCAAAGGAAGAGTCGACGGTGTTGCCAGCACCTTCACGATCTCGACGACGTGTTTGGCTACGCGCGTTGGCCGGGAAATCGCGGGAACATCCACGGCGGCGCCGGCAACAGAGAACGGCATGGGCAAGGGAGATGACATGGCACGGCACCAGTAGCGACTCGAAACAAATTGTTTTCAGCTCTCGATTTCTCCCCGCCGAGAAGCCAAATTGGAAACCAACTTCACCGTGGTGATCTCCTATAGGTGCTCTACAACTTTGCCAAAAGGATCACTAACTAAATCTCACTGGTTTGCAAACTACATGCTGCTGAACTGCCCTAAAAGCAAACTGTGTACTCGGTTCAGTTTAAGCAAGACGGCAATTGCAGTGATTAGCTACTTTCAGCAATTAATTAAGAACAACATATCACTGATCAAACTCAACCAATCACACAGTATCACAGTACAAACTTTGTACTAACAAGTGATGCAATTGGTGACAAACTTTTATTTATGAAAAAAAACCATTTTGCAAAGCCTTGAAAAGTGAATTTAATGCTGAAATTCAGGGACTTAGAATTTTCTAAGTGTACTTTTCAAATTTGTGCTGAATTCAAAATTAATGTCACTTTTTGAACATGTTAGGGTGGGATTTGGCCCTGGACCTCTAAATAAAAGTTGTTTCATATAATTTATACTACAACTTTCATTTAGGGCTTGACCCCAAAAACTAAAAAGAAAATATACTTACATTCTAAATTGCTTAGCAACTTGATAAAGGCATTTATGACACATACAACTTTATGGAGGCATGATTTGACAAAAGTTTAAATATAAACCCTATATTGATTTTAATTCTAAACATTTTTAGACCACTTTTGAAATTATCAAACACACTTATATATTTCACACATAGAACTTGCAATGGCATGTGCTTATGATCAAATGCAAAATGATGCTTATGCCTTAATGAAAAATGCAATGTACTTGATTAACATTTAGAATGTTACAGCTCTTCCCCCCCTTAACAAAAATCTCATCCCGAGATTTTGTAGGACGTACCATTGTTCATAAAAGGCGGGGTACTTGGTGTGGAGAAAATCTTCTCGCTCCCAAGTAGCGTCATCTTCCGTATGGTTGCGCCATACTACTTTATAAAATTTCACAATCTTGCTTCGGGTCACTCTTTCCGCTTCTTCCAAAACTCTTTCCGGTCCTTCTTTATATGTAAGGTCCGATTCCAAATTAATGTCATCCAAGTTGACTTCTTCGGTGGGTGCTCTCAAACATTTCTTAAGTTGAGAGACATGGAAGACATTAAACACTGCACTCATACTAAGTGGAAGTTGCAAGGCATATGCTACTTTTCCTTTGCGAGCTATGATCCTGAATGGTCCCACATAGCGAGGAGCCAATTTACCTTGTATCCCGAATCGACGTTCACTTTTAAATGGTGAAACCTTTAAATAGACATAGTCACCAACGTTAAAATGTATTGGCCTACGTCTTTTGTTGGCATAACTTTTCTGACGGGATTGAGCAGCTTTAAGATGTTGTTGAATCTTTTGGACTCGTTCTTCAGCTTGTTTTACAAAATCAATACCGTAATACCTCCTCTCCCCGGGCTCCACCCAGTTTAAGGGGGGTCCTACATCTTCTGCCATAAAGTGCTTCGAATGGTGCCATTTTGATACTTTCTTGGTAGTTATTGTTATAAGAGAATTCTGCCAATGGTAAACACTCATCCCAAGATCCAGAGGCAGATAACACGCAAGCTCTTAACATGTCTTCTAGAATTTGATTTACTCGCTCAACTTGATCAGAAGTTTGAGGGTGATAGGCAGAACTTCGGATTAGTTTGGTACCAAGATAATTATGAAGGTGTTCCCAAAATCGAGCCATGAATTGCGAACCCCTATCGGATATGATGGTTTTTGGAACACCATGCAAACGCAAAATCTGTGAGATATACAAATCTGCATACTGTTCTGCAGTGTATCCAAACTTAACAGGTAAAAAGTGAGCCGTTTTAGTGAGACGGTCCACAATTACCCATATACAATTGTATCCTTTCTGTGTTCTAGAAAGTCCAGTTATAAAATCCATAACTATGTCTTCCCATTTCCATTCTGGAATAGATAAGGATTGGAGTAGTCCAGCTGGTCGCAAATGATCTGCTTTTACCCTTCCACACACATCATCACGAGCAACATACCGTGCTATTTCTTTCTTCATCTTGGTCCACCAATACTTGGGCTTCAAATCCTCGATACATTTTGCTACTACCAGGATGAATAGATAGGTTGGAGGAATGAGCTTCGCACAAAATTTGATCTTTCAATCTCTCATCTTTAGGAACTACCAAGCGATCATCAAACCATAGTACTCCATTCTCATCTATTCGGAAATGCTTGGTTTCCTTTCCTTGCATCTTTTGTTTGATATGAAAAATACCAACATCGGTCTTTTGACCCTCAATAATTTGACTTTCTAGATTGCAACTAACCACGATATTATTGATCACTACTGGATGCATAAGGTTGAAAGTTTCTCCGAGAGTAACTCCGTGTAGTTGCAATGAGCCTTCCTCGCTAAGAGCATCGGCTACTACATTAGCCTTTCCCCGGATGATAATGCACTTCCAAATTATAATCTTTGATCAATTCCAACCATCTCCTCTGCCTCATGTTTAATTCCTCGGCCGGGTGAAAATATATGTGAGGCTCTTATGATCTGTGTAGATATGACATAACTTTCCCAATAGATAATGCCTCCAAATCCTCAAGGCATGTACCACTGCAGCCAGTTCTAGATCATGAGTAGGATAATTGACTTCATGGTTTCGAAGTTGTCGCGAGGCATAGTGAAACGACCCGACTTTCCACGAAGGGAAAGTCCACACAGTCGAAGTGTAATACGATCATTTAAATCATATTACCCATATTCCAGTCGATAACAAATCCATACATCGATATCAGAGTGCTAATAGAGAGGTTTATGATAACTTATTACAACGCCAACAAAGCGCAAATCACGTAGAATCAATCGAACAAAACCAAGATGCGGAAGCGACTTTCTAGCCAACGACTTGAGCGGCGAATTTAAACCCTCAACCATCGTGCTCATCGAGTAGTAGTACCCTCGTAACCAAGTGTGCAAAGTATCAAGACGATATGTACCGCCACGTTTCCACCCTATGCTTTGCTATGCTTTGTGGAACTGGATGCAATAGGGCTTCAAGCAAGAGAACCTATATTTGGTCGTGGTTTCCTATGCAAGATATATATATATATCAAGTATAATTATTAAGTATAAAGTTCAGGTTTAAACACCACATCCACACACCATCATCCATCCATCCACTCATCCATCTCCATCTCATCCTCCACATCTCAACTCACTCAGTCGACAAAGCCAACTCCCACTCGGCTTTGCCTCAACGGTCCATGACCGCACTATCTCACACACGGGGAAGAAAAAGAAGGACTCATCTCTATTTCCAAACAAAGACGGTCACTAGGATAGGGTCCATAGTCGACAAGTCGGCTATGTATCGATCGATCAACCATAACACTCTGCAGAGGTTTCACATACCCACAAGATCTGCCTTCCTCCTCGCCGACCGTCGCCAACTAGGCCGATTCCTACCGCTTGCTAGCCTAGGACGATGCCATCCTACCTCTCACCCGAACACCCCAAGTATAGTCCGGAATGGTCGATATTGTGAGACACGGTGTGACATCCCGAATGTCACAAATGACCATGTTGTCTCGGAAGGGTGTGAGTCTCTCATACCCGCATTCTCCCTACACACTTTCGCCCAATAGTAATGGCACCGCCCTACCAAGTAGTCCAGCCGCCTCGCACCATATAGAGCGAGTGGGATGTAAGTCCCGGTGGGTCCGAGTACCGAAGTCCTTAGGGTTGACTAAGCCAGACGTCTTCACATGGTTTACCATTTTACGTGCCACCACAAAGACCCCAACTCTGGGCTCCGCCCCTCGAGGCTCACACCCAAAGATCCACCTCTTCACATGTACCCGCCACGGGTATTCTCATACAAGGACGCCTGTGTAGCGTCACACGGCGGCAGACTCCGCCCTTGGCTCGTCAGATATCCCGGCTCGGTCGACTCAACCCTCACCCTCCAATCACCCAAGACACACACAAAGACTCTCACCATCCTCCAAGCTCGGGTTTAGCACCACGTGCCTTACACACACATATATATATAAGAGTATCACATCAAATGTATGAAGCATAGTGGAGTGCGTAATGATAGCAAGCAAGTGTCTAATCTAATAGCGGGTGAGCAGGGGCAAGGCTGAATCAAGAGAGTGGCAATCAAAAGGTACTACCATGCATCCCTAATCAGGTAATAGTAGCAGTAAATAAAGCAATAGCATTTCTACTCATTTGCAATGCGTAACAGGATCTACGAGTGTTGGGTGGAATGTGGCACCTTCGGTGTAGTCGTCCCCCAATTCTTCGTTGTAGTCACGATCGTCCTCGGTCCTCTCCTCCTCCGATTCTCGAAACGATATGATATACGGCCGCGTTAATGAATTCTATAGAGAGCACATAAAAATAATTGAACAACGAAAAGATCCAAATGCATCCAACCATGATTCCAATGCGTAGTGCTCGATTTTAGATAAATTTAGAGACTGGGTTCACCGAATTTGGAGCTTGTATGGCCAAGTTATGAATTTCTAAAGTTTAATCCATTTCAAAAAGAAAAAGAGCAATATTTCAAGGGCCGACACGTGTCGGGCTTTGTCGGTGCTGCCAAGTGGCTTGCCGACGCCGAAGATGATGTCACCGGTGTGTCTCCTATAGGGCCGACGCCGGCATGGTGTCATGGTGACGTCATCGGTGGACCGGGCTTGGGCCGGATATGGGCCTCGCCACGTGTCGCCGCCTCGGTGTGGCCACGCCGCAAATGGATCCGGGCCGGGGCTCGGTCTACAGCTGTGTGGCTCACGGTGGACGCTCTGGTGCCGGTTCATGGACCGCAGGGGTGGTCCATGGTGGACCGAGTCCACGTCTCCCTTCCTTCCTCTGTGGTTCACGTAGTCTGGGTGTACGGTGATGCTACCCTCTTCTCCTCCTTCCCACTGTTTCTTCACCGCGACGGCTCGTGCCGACGGCGAGCGTGCGCCACGGGCGCAGTGGGGTGATTCCCCTCGGCTCGCCTAGCAGACGACGCCCCCGAGGACCTTGGGCGAAGTTCGGTGGAGGGTTTCGCAGCGGCCGTGGTGCATCGGCAGTGGCCACGGCGACGGCGGCAAGCTTCCGCAATGGCGCGGCAGCAGCAGTTCCCGGTCACTCGAGGGTCGAATTTGGGGTGTGATACGCCGATTGGTGGTACGATTTGGCTATTAGTCTCGCTGATTACGACCAATTTGGCTCGGCGGGTGCCCGTGGCTTCGCGGTGGACACGGCGGAGCGGCTCGGCGGTGCTTGCCCGGCGACGAGCGCTTGCACCGGGCGGCGCTGCATCACTCCTCGGCCTCCGTTAGCATGCGCAGCAGCACCAGGGAGGCAGGGCGAGCACGGCGGGCCTCTCTATGGCGTCTGCGGGGCACGCAGCAAGGCTGGCCGTGGCGACGGCGGCGATCCGGCGATGGCATGTTGCATTGGCATGGCCACAGAGCTTCTGGGGTTCAATTGGTCGGGCACGACTTCAATTAGCGTCCCTAGGAAGCCTCCTGGCTCATCGGTGACGATCAAACGGCACGGCGGCGTTCCAATCGACGTTACGACGGCGGCGGAGGTCCGGCGGGTCCTCGGTCTCGACGGCGAGGCAGGGTAGGCCGCGTACAGCCTCCACGGACTAAGGGGCTATGCTCCGGTGACGATGCGGCTCAAGGCTTGTCTACGCAGCCGGAGGTCCAATTCGGCTAGAACGGCGACGGCGCCACGGCAAAGGCACGGCGGCGCCCGGCAGGGGATGACCGCGACGGAACGCGCGCGCAGCGGGGAATGGTTCGCCTCATGGGGCTCGGCTAGGGGCTTCAGAGGCGCAGCGCCAAGGCAAGACATGCGCACCGGTAAGGCGGTCTCGGTTCTGGTGACCTAGGTCCTCCTCGGGCTTCGTGTTTTGAACAACGGTTCGGGCCAAGGGCGGATGGTTCACGCGGGCGGCGGTCATGGGTCGATACAAGCCGGCATCCTCCTATCTCCGTGGTCCAGCTTGGCTAAGGGCCGGGCGAGTCCGTGTGAGTGTGTGTGCCGTGAACCTGAAGCCGGTAATGGCTCGGCCTTCACGCTCCCGGCGGGGAACGCCATGGCCTTGAGCAGGGCAAGGTTTGGAAGAGAGGCGGCGGGGCTCACCGTGGTTTCGGGACGCTTAGGATGGCGATGCAAAGGTCGAGTCGATGCCGGGATGAGTTGGCGCGGTGCCGTGCAGAATCGGCACGCCGTCGTGGGCCGCCCCGCCGTCACCCCCCAACTCCGGCGGCAAAGAAACGACTCCGGCGGCTACGAGCGGCTCCGGCGAAGGTCCGACGTCTTTTCCCCTTGCTGCTCCCTCCCTCTCTCTTCCTCTTGACTCGGCAGACTTGGTGAAAGCCACCGATGGGGGGCGAGTGGCCGAGGAACCCTAGAGTGCTCGGGCGGCTTAAATAGGGCGCGGGGGCTGCTCTACGGCGCTGGTGGACGGTGATCGCCGACACCGGTGATCAGCGGCTACGGATGGCTCGGGTGGTTGCCGGGTGCGTCTTCGTTCGCTCGCTCCCACAAGGCAGCGGGTGCTGCCAATTTGGCTTCAAGGCCAAGGAAACCGCGGGCGGGAAGCAGGTTCACGGCAGCGGCGTGTCTGCGGGTGCGGCAGGGCTGGTCACGCAATTGGCGTGACCCTGTGGGTCCCGTGTGGCAGTGAGGGTGAGGCTCGGAGTCGCGGGAGGCCAGCGTGGCTCGTGGGGCGTGCTGCCGTTGCGACTCTTGTCGCCATGCGGTGCGTCGGCGCGAGGTAGGAGATGAGCAGTGCGTCGTGTGGCTGACGGGCGGGGTCCATTCGTCGACAGCTGGGAAAGGCGGGTTCGCCGGGCGTGTTCGACGCGAAAGCAGCGCTGGTGCGGTGTGTCGGGCGCTGGCCGCTGCGGCCATGGCCGCCCACGAAGCGTGCGGGAGTGGAAAGAAAAGGAAGGGGCAGCGCGGTGGGCCGAGTGTGCGGCCGGTTGGGCCTCTTTCCTCTTCCTCGCTTTCCTTTCTTTTCTTATTTTTTTTTTTTTAGGTTTTCATATATATATATATATATATATATATATATATATATGTCACTTAACCATAATTAGCATGGTGTGTATGATCTAGTGTACTAAAGGAGGGTCCATATTAGTCCATGTCATGGTGTAGGGTCAATCCCCATATGTTGGGGTTTATTGGGCATAATATCATATTTAAGATGATGGTAGCAACATATTGTATGGTGTAGGTTTTATTAGTTTAAATAATTAAAGGGGTCCTCATTAATTATTTATTTTTACTTTATTTATTTAATTACTTTAGCACATCATAAAATCCAATGAGAACCAAATCACACATTCTTCGTTAGTTGTAAAAGCTTGTAAGAATTAAAGCATGGTTCTTTTCACATGTGATAATAGCAAATGCAGGGTTATAGGTATGCATATGAATTGTCCTACTTGGGAGTCATTGTAATGCATGTGTAGGGTTGGTTCCACTAAATGACACTCATCATTACATGGGTATTGTGAGAAAAATTTTATAGTTGGGATTTTTGCGTTGTGAAAAATTTGGGTTGTTACAGTACTACCCCCTCATCAGGATCTCGTCCTCGAGATTAAAGTGTGACGTACCCTTCGAACAGATAAGGATATTGTATTCGGAGTTCGGATTCTTTCTCCCACGTGGCTTCTCGCTCGGTGTGGTTACTCCATTGAACCTTGCACATAGGGATAGCCTTACTTCTGGTTTCTTTGGTGTCTCTCCCCAAAATCTTGACTGGGTGTTCTCGGTATTCTAGAGTGTCTTGTATATCTAGCACATCGGTTGGAATGGCTTCGTCTGGAACCCTCAAACATTTGCGTAGCTGAGATACATGGAATACTGGATGCACACCTATCAGCTCTTCAGGTAGCTCAATTTTGTAAGCAAGAGTTCCGATTTTTTTGACAATCTTGTATGGGCCAACATATCTTGGGGCAAGCTTCCCTTTTACATGGAACCTGACAGTGCCTCGAAGCGGGGATACCTTGAGGTAGACGTAGTCCCCGACCTCGAATCCAAGTTCCCGTCGTCTCTTGTCAGCATAGCTCTTGTAGCGGCTTTGGGCGATTCTCAGATTCTCTCTGATCTGTGCTACTCCCTCTTCGGCATCTTTAATCTTTGCAGGACCAAAGAATGATCGTTCACCAGGGTGAGACCACATCAACGGTGTCTTGCAAGGTCTGCCATACAAGGCTTCGAACGGTGACATTTTGAGACTCGCCTGGTAACTGTTGTTGTAAGAGAATTCAGCATAGGGTAGACATTTTTCCCAATCTTTGCCGAAGTTCAACACACTGGCTCGAAGCATGTCTTCAAGTATCTGATTCACCCTCTCTGTCTGCCCATCAGTTTGCGGATGGTATGCCGTGCTGTAGTCGAGTTTTGTCCCAATGCATTCATGTAGCGCCTTCCAGAATCGCGACACGAACTGTGCCCCATGATCAGACACGATGCTCGAAGGGGCTCCGTGGAGTCTGAGTATGTGCTCGACGTATAGATCTGCTAGCTTTTCTGCCTCGGTGCTTACTTTGACAGGTATGAAGTGAGCAATTTTGGTTAATCGATCAACGATCACCCAGATGGAATTGTTACCTTTCTGTGAGCGGGGCAAACCAACTATGAAGTCCATGGTTATACATTCCCATTTCCATTCTGGTACATCTAATGGCTTGAGCAATCCAGCAGGCCTCTGATGTTCGGCTTTCACCCGGTTGCATGTGTCACATCGGGCTATGTGCCCAGCGATGTCTGTCTTCATGCCTTTCCACCAGAAGTGCTTCTTTAGATCTTGGTACATCTTGGCGCCTCCCGGTGGATACAAGACTTTGGAGTCATGGGCTTCGATAATATTTCTTCTCGTAGGGCCGGATCCGATGGTATGCAAATTCTGTCTTTTTGAACCAGATGGTCCCCGCTCATCTTCATGGTGATTGGTTTTGTAACCCGCCCATCAAGCCCCGAAGGTACTCAATTTCTTCGCATTTTCCCCGGGCCTTGCGGATTCGATCCGTGAGGTTGTACTCTATGCGGAGCTCATTCAAAGAAGCCTTGTGGTAGTATTTCTAGCTGGAATTCCTCCAACTCGCCTTGAGCTCGACGGTACCGACTTCGGTGATCAAGGTGTGGCAAGAAACTCTTGCGACTGAGTGCATCTGCAACCACATTAGCCTTTCCGGGATGATAGTGTACCTCCAGATCATAATCTTTGATTAATTCTAGCCATCTTCGTTGTCTCATGTTCGATCCTCTTGGGTGAAGAAGTATTTCAGGCTCTTGTGATCGGTGTAGATGTCACACTTATTGCCTATCGTAGTGCCTCCATATCTTGAGTGCATGTATTACAGCCCAACTCGAGATCATGAGTGGGATAGCGCCGCTCATGGTCTTTTAGTCGTCGGGAGGCATAGGCATGACTCGCCCTCCTTGCATAAGAACACAGCCGAGTCCTTGGCGGGACGCATCGCAATAGACTACGAAGTCCTTGCGAATGTCGTAATGCTAGCACTGGGTGGTTGTGAGCTTTGACTTCAAAGTTTGGAAGCTTAGTTCACACTCAGTGTCCACTCAAATTCTTTGGTCTTCTTCAGAGGTTAGTCATGGGCCGAGCTATCTTGGAGAAATTCTCGATGAATCGGCGATAATATCCAGCCAATCCCAAGAAACTCCCCGATTTCACCACGTTACGGGGTTGCTCCCATTCTTTTTACAAACTTCGATCTTGGATGGATCCACCATGACCCCTTCAAATGATAGTACATGGCCTAGAACGCAACTTCTTCTAGCCGAAACTCACATTTGCTGAATTTGGCATACGCTTGATGTTGAGCTAGCTTCTCAAGCCACGCTTCTCGATGTTGCTCATGTTCCTCGGCAGCTTTCGTAATAGATGAGGATATCATCGATGAATACCACCACGAACTTATCTAGCTCTTCCATGAATACTTTGTTCATCATATTCATGAAGTATGCGGGGGCATTCGTGAGTCCAAATGATACAACTGTGAACTCATATTGACCATATCTGGTGACAAAGGCGGTCTTGGGAATATCCTCTTCCCTGATTTTCATCTGGTGGTAGCCCCACCTAAGGTCAATCTTTGAGAAGTATTTGGCTTTACGCAGCTTGGTCAAGCAGTCATCTATCCCGGGTAAGGGGTACTTATTCTTGATGGTCACAAAGATTTAGGTTTCTATAGTCTATACACATCCTCATACTGCCATCCTTTTTCTTAACAAACAGGACGGGAGAACCCCAGGGTGAGGCACTTGGCCTAATGTATCCTTTATCAGAGAGCTCCTTAAGCTGTTTCTTAAGCTCCTCTAGTTCGTCAACCGACATGCGGTAGGGCCGTTTAGCAATGGGACCCGCACTCGGCAGAGGTCGACATTTAACTCAACATCCCGATCCGGGGGTAGGCCGGGAAGTTCTTCAGGAATACATCCGCGTAGTCCCTGACTACTGGTACATCGTCTACTGTCTTGGTTTCGGTTTGGGACTCGGTTTTGGCTTTTAAAGCACATAGGAGGGAAGTGGATCTACCTAACTGAGGTGTACACCTAACTGCTTGACCAGAGGGATGGGTTATTTGGACATATCTGGGGGAACATGATATTATACCACGATGTTTGGTTAGCCAATCCATCCCTAGAATGACATCTAGGCTGGTGGAGGGAAGTAGGGTTAGGTTGGCTTTAAAGGTAAGACCCTCAATTGTCGGGCCACTCCCTCACGTAGGTGGGTGCATCTAAAGTCTCCAAGAGGAGAGCTAGTGATAATAGGGCTAGAGCGGGGAGTTACAGTACATTATGCTCTCGTGCAAACTTGGATGCTATGTATGAACATGTAGCTCCGTGAGTCAAATAGTACCGATGCCTTAATGCCATTTATTAGGAACATACCGCACACCACGCCCGGGGCATCCCGAGCATCCTCGGCATTCGTGTGGGTGAGGCGCCCACGTGTGGCGCGATCCTTTGTAAGGCGCCTTTGCGAGCGGGGGTAGTGATCCTCTGGGGGCAAGTAGCGGACTTGTGACCCGGCCGGCCACACGTGAAGCATGTGAAAGGCACACCGCTCGCGGAGGCCGGGCGCAGTAGCCTTCCAGCTTGCCGAGCTTGGTGGAGGTCGGTTCGACGCGGGACGGTCGTAGGTAGCACGGGGTCGGGTGGAGTGGTCCCGAGTGTTGCGGTCCGAAATGTAGCGGGAGTAGTTGGTGGTGTAACCTCCACTACTCTTGCCGAACCAGGTGCGGCGTCCCTTGAAGTAGCGGGTACGACCAGCCGCTGGGGCATCCCTTTACGGAACCTCTTGCGCTCGGGGTTGCGAAAAACGAGCCATCGGTCTTATGCGTTTCCTATCCCCTCGGATTCCTCCCCGCTTCAAGACGATCCTTCTCGATCTGGATACAGCGGTCAATCAAGTCACGCAGGTGTGACTTTTGGTGCCTCCCAGTGTGCAGCTTGATGCGAGAGTTCAACCCCTTCCCCGTAGTAGTAGAGCTTTTCATCCTCCCGTGATCCGATAGAGATGGGTGCATAGCGTAGGAGGTTGGTGAAGCGGGTGGTGTACTCATAGACACGCCATTGCCCATCTTGATGTTGCGGAACTCCTCATCTTTCGCCTTCATCACACCCTCGTGGATGTGGTATTCAAAGAATGCTTCCACAAATTCATCCCATGAGATATTGGCGGGGTCTTCATGCGAATCACAAGTAGCTATCCCACCAGCGCGTGCAGCACCTGTGAGCCGGTGTGAGGCGGCAGCGATGCACTCCTCATCGGTAGTGCATGTTGTCATGTCCAGCTTCTTCTCCACCTCCCTCGAGCCAGGTCCGAGGCGGCCGAGTGGATCGGGGTCGTCGCCATAAGTGGGCGGCCCGAGCTTCATGAACCCCTCGAGCTTTCTCGAAGTCGCTCTCGATTGCCTCCATTGCGCCGATTGGCTCCTTCCACGAGTGATGCCGAGCCGAGTCTGTTGGGCCATCACCTCGGCAAGCGTAGGCGGCGGAGGTGGTGGCGGTGGAGGAGGCGGGGGGAGGCGCTCTACCAGCCTGTGCTCCAACAGTACTTCGTTGGCGTGTGGGGTCTGTTCATGCGGACGTCCTCCACTTCATTGTCGAAGAGGATGGCCTCGGCCCCCTCCTCGCCCACGACCACGACCGCCCTTGACCTCGGGTTGCGATTCCGCTCCACGCCCCATGGCTGGTGCAGGGGGATGGGGCGCGGCCATGCAGCGCAGCGTAACGTCGTGAAGACATCTGCCATAGCCATAAAAGCATTTTAGTGCACTAAATATGGATTATAGTATCTTCTTTTCATTAGTAATTAGGAGTTTAACCAGTTTAAAAACATTCCTCTATCCTACACTCAATCAAAGAAGCAATAAGATCCACAAAATGCATTAAGAACCAATCATTCATTACATGGGTTTATTACATGGCGATATCCCCAGCAACTACACCAGTGGATTCGCGAAGATCGTGCTAATCGTAGTCTATAGCATAAAGGGGTACATCATGTCCGAATACATCATGGAGCTCATGCTAACTCATGATAACACATACTGTGGCCACGCAGGTCCACCTATCCTATGAACTACTCCCCGGTGGTACACGCCAGAAGGGATGCGACTATCACGGCTTCGAGCTCCTCGTTGGTCTTGTGCGCACGACCGACGTAGTCCGTAGCCTCGGCAAGCTCCTCAGTAGGCTGGGCCTCTAGAGGGGCGGGGCAAGCTGAGAAGTTGAGACGGGATGGGCCTAGCTCGAAGGTCTCCTCCCTGGGCTTCTTACGACGGGCTGACACTGGTGCCTGATCCATCCAGTCCCCTATCTCACTCGGTGCCTCTTGTCCGATCTTTTCCAGTCGACAACGTCCTCTTACTCTTGTCGTCGCGGAGGTACTCGCCGCCTTGACCTCGACCGATTAAGTGACCCTGATTGCGAACCGCCCTAACTCTCATTTCTTCTATTTTCTCCTCCCGGGCCTTGATCTTGGACTTAAGCTTCGTAAGTTCTATGCCATTGTTCCTCTCCTTACTTTGCCCCCGGCCGACAAGCTGCACTCTTGTCGCCTAGGATCCTCTGTAGCTCCAGGACCTGGCTGTCCAGTACACGCCTCTGTTCCCGAGGTCTGCCGCCTTGTCCTGGAGGTCGGCGACCTCAGCCTTTGTGCTTCAACTCCCCGCCGCCTCCAAATTTGTCCTCGAAGTTTGGCGATCATTGCGCTCTCCGCCGTGCTCGAACCTCACCGCCTTCGTGGCACACTCCCGGTAGTCAACTAGAAGGTTACGGTCTCGGCGGCACTTCGCTCCATCCGCGTGATGTACTTGTCCCGCTCTAGAAGGTGGTAAGCTGAGATGCGGAGACAAGGGTCCACCTCGAGAAGATGATCTTGTTTGCTCTCAAGTGACAGCTCACTAGGCGTAAGGTGAAGGTCTAGAGCCTGAGGGAGAAGGCGAAACTCAGTCGTCTTCAGGTGCTCGTAGGCGCTCTTCATCACAGCGCGTAGTGCTCTGAGTGACACGGACTGAAGTCCCTCCTCTATGGACTCTGCCACGGTGAGCTCCCTGAGAAGGCCGGGTACTCGGGGTAGGGTCTCGCTTGCGGGGATCTCGACCTCGGTGACAACGTAGCCCTCGATCCCACCGTCACGTGCAGGCTTGCCGGTGCAGGTGTACTTGATCGACTCGATCGGGACCCCTAGTGTCTTCAGGACCTGACGAAGGGTCAGCGCGAAGCCTCCGAACTGCTGGCCGTCAAACGTGATCTTGGTGGCGTCGAAGTGTAAGGGTCCGATCGGAGGGTACGTGGGGCTCGCCATCTGCACATCCAGGGGAAATTTGGTTAGCAAGTCAGTCGAAAATAGATAAGCCTTGCATAAAAAGTGAATGCAGGGTCGGTATATATAACCGAAAGAAAGGCTAGCTTACCCTACACTAACGTCCAACTTAGGGGTTTCGTCCTAGGGTCAAGCATGGCTCCGATACCAACTGAAACGACCCGACTTTCCACGAAGGGAAAGTCCACACAGTCGAAGTGTAATACGATCATTTAAATCATATTACCCATATTCCAGTCGATAACAAATCCATACATCGATATCAGAGTGCTAATAGAGAGGTTTATGATAACTTATTACAACGCCAACAGGCGCAAATCACAGAGAATCAACTGGAACAGCCTGAAGATGCGGAAGCGACTTCTAGCCAACGACTTGAGCGAAGCGACGAAACCCTCAACCATCGTGCTCATCAGAGTAGTACTCCTCAGAACCTGCGTGCCAAAGTATCAGTACGATATGTACTGGCCACGTTTCCACCCTATGCTTTGCTATGCTTTGTGGAACTGGATGCAATAGGGCTTCAAGCAAGAGAACCTATATTTGGCTGTGGTTTCCTATGCAGTATATATATATATATCAAGTATAATTATTAAGTATAAAGTTCAGGTTTAAACACCACATCCACACACCATCATCCATCCATCCACTCATCCATCTCCATCTCATCCTCCACATCTCAACTCACTCAGGTCGACAGGCCAACTCCCACTCGGCCTGCCTCAACGGTCCATGACCGGCACTATCTCACACACAGGGAAGAAAAAGAAGGACTCATCTCTCTATTCCAAACAAAGACGGTCACTAGGATAGGGTCCATAGTCGACAAGTCGGCTATGTATCGATCGATCAACCATAACACTCTGCAGAGGTTTCACATACCCACAAGATCTGCCTTCCTCGGCCGACCGTCCGTCAACTAGGGCCGATTCCGGCCGCTTGCTAGCCTAGGACGATGCCATCCTACCTCTCAGCCCTGAACACCCCAAGTATAGTCCGGAATGGCTCGATATCGTGAGACACGGTGTGACATCCCGAATGTCACAAATGACCATGTTGTCTCGGAAGGGTGTGAGTGTCTCATCATACCCGTACCTCCCTACACACTTTCGCCCAATAGTAATGGCACCGCCCTACCAAGTAGTCCAGCCGCCTCGCACCATATAGAGCGAGTGGGATGTAAGTCCCGGTGGGTCCGAGTACCAAGAAGTCCTTAGGGTTGACTAAGCCGGGGACGTCTTCACATGGTTTACCATTTTACGTGCCACCACAAAGACCCCAACTCGGGCTCCGCCCCTCGAGGCTCACACCCAGCATCCACCTCTTCACATGTACCCGCCACAGGTATTCTCATACAAGGACGCCCAGGTAGCGTCACACGGCAGGACTCGCCCTTGGCTCGTCGTATATCCCGGCTCAGTCGACTCAACCCTCACCCTCCAATCACCCAAGACACACACAGCACTCTCACCATCCTCCAAGCTCAGGTTTAGCACCACGTGCCTTACACACACATATATATATAAGAGTATCACATCAAATGTATGAAGCATAGTGGAGTGCGTAATGATAGCAAGCAAGTGTCTAATCTAATAGCGGGTGAGCAGGGGCAAGGCTGAATCAAGAGAGTGGCAATCAAAAGGTACTACCATGCATCCCTAATCAGGTAATAGTAGCAGTAAATAAAGCAATAGCATTTCTACTCATTTGCAATGCGTAACAGGATCTACGAGTGTTGGGTGGAATGTGGCACCTTCGGTGTAGTCGTCCCCCAATTCTTCGTTGTAGTCACGATCGTCCTCGGTCCTCTCCTCCTCCGATTCTGAAACGATACAGATACGGTCGCGTTAGCGACTCCTATAGAGAGCACATAAAAATAATTGAACAACGAAAAGATCCAAATGCATCCAACCATGATTCCAATGCGTAGTGCTCGATTTTAGATAAATTTAGAGACTGGGTTCACCGAATTTGGAGCTTGTATGGCCAAGTTATGAATTTCTAAAGTTTAATCCATTTCTGAAAAAGAAAAAGAGCTGAATATTTCAAGGGCTGACACGTGTCAGTTGCTGGTGCTGCCAAGTGGCTTGCTGACGTCAGCATGATGTCACTGGTGTGTCTCCTATAGGGCTGACGTCAGCATGGTGTCATGGTGACGTCATCGGTGGACCGGGCTTGGGCCGGATATGGGCCTGCCACGTGTCGTCGTCTCGGTGTGGCCACGTCAGGCAAATGGATCTGGGCCGGGGCTCGGTCTACAGCTGTGTGGCTCACGGTGGACGCTCTGGTGCCGGTTCATGGACCGCAGGGGTGGTCCATGGTGGACCGAGTCCACGTCTCCCTTCCTTCCTCTGTGGTTCACGTAGTCTGGGTGTACGGTGATGCTACCCTCTTCTCCTCCTTCCCACTCTGTTCTTCACCGCGACGAAGCTCGTGCCGACGGCGAGCGTGCGTCAGCGGCGCAGTGGGTGATTCCCCGGCTCTGTCTAGCAGACGCATCAGCCCCGAGGACCTTGGGCGAGTTCGGTGGAGGGTTTCGCAGCGGCTGTGGTGCATCGGCAGTGGCCACGGCGACGGCGGCGTTTCCGCAATGGCGCACGGCGGCAGCAGTTCCCGGGTCACTCGAGGGTCGAATTTGGGGTGTGATACGTCGATTGGTGGTACGATTTGGCTATTAGTCTCGCTGATTACGACCAATTTGGCTCGGCGGTGCCCGTGGCTTCGCGGTGGACACGGCGGAGCGGCTCGGCGGTGCTTGCCCGGCGACGAAGCGCTTGCGCCGGGCGGCGCTGCATCACCTGCCTCCGTTAGCATGCGCAGCAAAGACCAGGGAGGCAGGGGCGAGCACGGCGGGCCTCTCTATGGCGCTCAAGGGCACGCAGAAGAAGGCCGGGCCGTGGGCGACGGCGGCGATCCGGGCGATGGCATGTTGCATTGGCATGGCCACGAGCTTCGGGTTCAATTGGTCGGGCACGACTCCAATTAGCGTCCCCTAGGAAGCCTCCTGGCTCATCGGTGACGATCAAACGGCACGGCGGGCGTTCCAATCGACGTTACGACGGCGGCGGAGGTCCGCGGGTCCTCGGTCTCGACGGCGAGGCAGGGTAGGCCGCTGCAGCCTCCACGGACTAAGGGGCTATGCTCCGGTGACGATGCGGCTCTGCGGCTTGTCTACGCAGCCGCTGAGGTCCACCCGGCTAGAACGGCGATGGCGATCGCAAGACGGGAACGTGCGCCAAAAGGGCATGGTTCGGCTCATGGGGCTCGGCTAGGGGCTTCAGAGAAGGCGCCACGCCGCAAGACATGCGCACCGGTAAGGCGGTCTCGGCCTGGTGGCCTAGGTCCTCCTCGGGCTTCGTGTTTTGAAATAACGGTTCGCCGCCGGGCGGATGGTTCACGCGGGGCGGCGGTCATGGGTCGATACAAGCCGGCATCCTCCTATCTCCGTGGTCCAGCTTGGCTAAGGGCCGGGCGAGTCCGTGTGAGTGTGTGTGCCGTGAACCTCGAAGCCGGTAATGGCTCGGCCTTCACGCTCCCGGGCGGGAACGCCATGGCCTTGAGCAGGGCAAGGTTTGGAAGAGAGGCGGCGGGGCTCACCGTGGTTTCGGGGACGCTAGGATGGCGATGCAGTGTCGAGTCGATGCCGGGATGAGTTGGCGCGGTGCCGTGCAGAACTGCTACGTCGTCGTGGCCGTCCCGCGTCGTCACCCCCAACTCCGGCGGCGGCAAACGACTCCGGCGGCTACGAGCGGCTCCGGCGAAGGTCCGACGTCTTTCCCCCCCCCGCTGCTCCCTCCCTCTCTTCCTCTTGACTCGGCAGGACTTGGTGAAAGCCACCGATGGGGGGCGAGTGGCTGAGGAACCCTAGAGTGCTCGGGCGGCTTAAATAGGCGCGGGGCGGCTGCTCTACGGCGCTGGTGGACGGTGATCGCCGACACCGGGTGATCAGGCGGCTACGGATGGCTCGGGTGGTTGCCGGGTGCGTCTTCGTGCCCGCGGGCCCCAATTGCGCGGGTGCTGCCAATTTGGCTTCAGCGACCAAGGAAACCGCGGGCGGGAAGCAGGTTCACGGCAGCGGCGTGCTCTGCGGGTGCGCGCGAGGGCTGGTCACGCACTGGCGTGACCCTGTGGGTCCCGTGGGCGGTGAGGGTGAGGCTCGAGTCGCGGGAGGCCAGCGTGGCTCGTGGGGCGCCGCCGTTGCGACTTTTGTCGCCATGCGCGCCGGGCGTCGGCGCGAGGTAGGAGATGAGCAAAGTCAGGGTCCGTGTGGCCGACGGGCGGGGTCCATTCGCCGACAGCGCGGAAAGGCGGGTTCGCCGGGCGTGTTCGACGCGAAGCGCAGCGCGCTGGTGCGGTGGTGCTGCGCGGGCCGCCAGTGGGGCCGCCCACGAAGCGCAGGGGAGTGGAAAGAAAAGGAAGGGGCAGCGCGGTGGGCCGAAAAGTGTGCGGCCGGTTGGGCCTCTTTCCTCTTCCTCAGTTTCCTTTCTTTTCTTACTGCTTTTCTTTTTTAGGTTTTCATATATATATATATATATATATATATATATATATATATATATATATATATATATATATATATATATATATATGTCACTTAACCGTAATTAGCATGGTGTGTATGATCTAGTGTACTAAAGGAGGGTCCATATTAGTCCATGTCATGGTGTAGGGTCAATCCCCATATGTTGGGGTTTATTGGGCATAATATCATATTTAAGATGATGGTAGCAACATATTGTATGGTGTAGGTTTTATTAGTTTAAATAATTAAAGGGGTCCTCATTAATTATTTATTTTTACTTTATTTATTTAATTACTTTAGCACATCATAAAATCCAATGAGAACCAAATCACACATTCTTCGTTAGTTGTAAAAGCTTGTAAGAATTAAAGCATGGTTCTTTTCACATGTGATAATAGCAAATGCAGGGTTATAGGTATGCATATGAATTGTCCTACTTGGGAGTCATTGTAATGCATGTGTAGGGTTGGTTCCACTAAATGACACTCATCATTACATGGGTATTGTGAGAAAAATTTTATAGTTGGGATTTTTGCGTTGTGAAAAATTTGGGTTGTTACACATAGGCAATGACTCGACCTTCCTGCATTAGGACGCAGCCGAGGCCAATGCCTGAAGCATCGCAATAAACATCGAAAGGTTTTGTTATATCAGGTTGTGCCAACACGGGAACAGTGGTTAGCAACTTCTTCAAAGTGCAAAAAGCGGCTTCACATTCTGGTGTCCACACAAATTTTTCATTCTTTTGAAGCAACCGTGTCATGGGTTTAACAACCTTTGAAAAATCCGGAATAAATCGCCTATAATAACCGGCTAATCCTAAGAAACTCTGAATTTCTGAGACAGTGGTTGGAGCTTTCCAATTTAGTACTTCTTGTACTTTTTCAGGATTCACTGATATACCATTTTCCGATAACACATGCCCCAAAAATTTAACCTCACGGAGCCAAAATTCACACTTGCTAAATTTAGCATACAATTTATGTTCCCTGAGTCTGGTTAGGACTATTCTTAGATGCTCAGCATGATCTTCATCATTCTCAGAGTATACTAATATATCATCAATAAATACCACTACAAACTTGTCCAATTCTGGCATGAAAACTGAGTTCATCAAATACATAAAATGAGCAGGTGCATTTGTAAGACCGAAAGACATTACCAAGTACTCGAATAGACCATATCGGGTTACAAAAGCTGTTTTAGGAATATCCTCTGGTCGGATTCTGATTTGGTGATAGCCTGATCTTAAGTCAATCTTAGAGAAAACCTTAGCTCTGCTTAGTTGGTCAAATAGAATATCAATGTGAGGTAGTGGATATTTGTTCTTGATGGTCACTGCGTTAAGTGGTCGATAATCAACACACATACGCAGAGTATCATCCTTCTTCTTCACAAATAAAGCAGGGCATCCCCACGGAGATGTACTGGGTCTAATAAATTTCTTCGTCAACAGTTCTTGTATTTGTTTCTTTAATTCAACCAACTCATCTGGTGGCATTCTATATGGTTTTCTAGAAATAGGAGCAGTGCCAGGTACAAGATCAATAGCAAATTGAACATCTCTTTCTGGTGGTAGACCTGGTAAATCATCAGGGAAGACGTCCGGAAATTCACATACCATTGGAATATCTTCTAATTTAATGGTCTTGGTAGCAAAAGATGAATTTTGAAGATTAGGATCCATAGAAAGTGACACATCTAAAGTACCATTGCCCTCTGGTGAATTTAACTTGAGCATTCTATTGGGCACATTGATGGTTACTTCATATTCCTTCATCCAATTTATGCCGAGAATGACATCTAAACCTAGATTTGACAACACAATAAGGTGTGTCAAAAACTTCCTTCCTCCAATCTCAATTACAACATTCCAAACTATTTGCTTAGTGGATGTCTCAACCCCAACTGAGTTGATTAAAAACCCATTCTTCATTGTATCAATTTGGAACTGATGCTTAGATGCAAAAGCTTTGACTTATAAATGAATGTGATGATCCAGAGTCAAACAAAACACATGCAGGGTTTTGGTTCACTAGAAATACACCTGCAGTCACTGGTTCTCCTACTGGAATTTCTCCCATAGTAGTATAATGCACACATCCCACATATGTACTTGAAGCTTGTTTCTTATAATTTTGAGATGAAGAGTTAGCCTTCTGCTTCTGCTGGACATGCTGGATCTATGGTGCTAGTGCATAATTATGCTTGGGTTGAGGACAGTCACGAGCAAGATGCCCAAGTTCTTCACAGTTGTAACAAGGAAATCTGGAACGACTTTGAAAACCCTTATTTGCATTCATTTGCTGAAAATTTGGAGGTGGGGTATTTTGTTGAGGTTCCTGTTGCTGAGGTAGCATATACTGCTTGACTGGTGGACAGTATTGGAGCATTTGCACCTTCTGGATTAATGATTGAGATGGACCATTAAAATATGCCTGGTTGCGTTTCTTGTCCTCCTTGTATAAACGATGAGCATTTTCTTTAATAATAGCATCACTAACTAGCTCATTATAAGTGGTGCACTTATTAAGAGTTAAGTCATCTTGGAGTCTGAGAGAAAGCCCACGCATAAAATAACCCATCCGCTTCTCAGGTGTATCCACGTGCTCAGGGGCATACCTAGCCAGATGATTAAAGGCATGGACATACTCAGTCACAGTTTTGGTGCCTTGGGTCAGCTTCAAAAATTCCATCCTCTTGATTTTTATGATGCCTTTAGGTATATAAGATTCATAAAAAACTTCCCTAAACTCACACCACGTAGGTCTTGCATCTTCGGGCAAAGTGGATAAATAGCTGGTCCACCAAATACCAGCAGCGCCATGCAACTGCTGAGCTACAAATTCGGCCTTTTGAGTATCAGTGCATTGAAGAAGACGGAACTTTTGCTCAATTGTATTGAGCCATTCCTCCGCTTGTAGAGGTTCTTCTGACTGAGTAAACACCGGTGGATTGGTACCCAGAAATTTCTTGTAAGTGACAGGTGTGTCTTGATCACGGTGATTCTGGTGCCCTGGTGTTGTATTCTGAGCAATTTGTTGCAGAGCGGTCTCTATATTCGCTTGACCACCTACTAAGCGAGATAGTGCTTCTGCCGCAGTAAGTGGAGGTGGCAATTCTGAGGTTCCAACATTGTCTCTCTCCGAACCATTGGAACGAGGGTTCGACATCTGCATTATATTTAAAGTACAATTAGGTGGGTACTTTAGTTCTTACTAGAATTATATCTTTAGTTATTCTACAACTTTGTAAGGGGAAAGATTTTGATGCAATAAGATGAGCAATGAATGATCATGATGCATGTTCGGTCCTATCCGTCCTCACAGAATAAGAGAAGAGTAGACTTTCTAATTGGTAATAAGCGGTGACAGTCCTACGTGCTCTCATTAAATCGCATCTATTCGATTTACTACACGTTTTCATAGTTAGCGTACCTGCAGAAGAAATCATTTCAGCCCGAATCCCCACATGATATGCATCACACACAATAAAGCAGTAACTTTAAATGCTCCCCACATACGTATACCCCTGTATACATACATGTAGCACTAAACTACCCGAATCATCATTACATCCCACAATTAAGTACCTTCATATGAACATGTGTGTAACATGTAAATATTCCGGTAACCACGCTAGCACTTCCCTAGACCGGCGGTTGTCCGATCATGCTCTCACAACTCACACTTACCTCGGCGTAGGTGCGACGTTGCATAATTTTTAAAAGACAGTTTATACTGCATACTTCCATATATGTATATACGAATATACACATATACTTCCATATGAGGTCACCACCACCCTTAGGTCATCGGGTGACAAGATAACCCTTCATACTTACCTTCTTACCTAAACGTAGAGGCATTGGTTTACACACATGCAATAAAATGAAAAACCCCCCCAGAGTTAGTGATAGCCACCTGATAGTCCTTATGCGGGCTTAATTGGAGGTTTGACACTGGTGTGGTTTTGAAATTTAAAATCCTACATAAGACTAGTTTCTATGCAAATTAAGATTTTTTAAAACCAAAATCTTTTGTTTAAACATACACTAATGATGACATTATCCTTAATCCTGCTCTGATGCCAGCTGTGACAGAACCGACCAATCCATCCGAGATTAAGCGTAATTGTCCCCGCTAAAACGTTGACACTTATACACCGCTTCTCGAATGAACCCGGTAGTCCGCCGAGTATCACGAAGGACCTCGGTAAATCAACTTACATCTAGGATCACATGATTAAGGAAACATCATACATCGGTATATCTGAGTTTTACAAAGAGAAAATAATTACACACTGGTTCCAAATATATTACAAGAAAATAGCATTGTTTCTAAAAAATACAATAACATAGGTTGTAGTATATCACCGGTTTCCATCAAACCTCCTTACAAGCATGATGAGAGAATTATACGATGTGACCATGCCCGTTGGTCACACTAATCCAAATCATCCATAGGATTAAAGCAAGCAATGCCAAAGCCTTCATAAAGTATAACACCTGCAACGATGGGTAAAAACCCTGAGTACTCAATTGTACTCCGCAAGACTTACCCGACAGGGAAATAAACGAAAACTCCAAGGTTACATGATAGGTTATGTATGGTGGGGTTTGTTGGCTAGCAACTTTTGCGAAAAAGCTCATTATTAACTTCCAAGGTTTTATGTATAACGACGGCAAAGTTATTGAGAGGTAAATCCTAACTAGGTTTGCACCCTTCTAAAACATACATCTGAATTATAACAAGCATTTAACTACAGATGAGGTACCAATTATAATCCTTCCAATATCAATAGTGAATTCCATCTCTTTTACTACGTCTCTGCGAAAAGGTATGAGTTTCTCACTATCCGGGAGAGACGGCGATTCGAATCGATTACACCAGCTGGGTAAAGCCCGTATCACACACCCACACGAGTGTGTACCTCACCCGTGCAAATCACCGTTCACAATCGTATTCGAAAGATAGGATTGAACCGCTTTGCAAAACTCATGGTCCTCGATCCTCACCAGTCAAGACCCCCAACGACCCGTGGCCTTGTGTAGTTCTTCTTTGGATTTTGGATCGATCCCCTCACAACGTATGCTCTCCTCCCAAAGAATGCTAACGGTTCAAAACCTACCTCGAATGAGCTAATTGGTTTCACAAATCGAAACGAGTTATTATTCGGCTGTTATGTGAAGGTACGTTCAATCTCACACCTATGTCCAGAATACGGTACGGTCCTTAATCGACTCAGACGGGAAAAATACAAGCATACAAGGCCTCCATGTCTTGTAGCAACACCAAACACTGCTTCCCGTCCGGTCTCCAATTATCATTCACCTCATGATTAAGGATATCACATGTACCGATCCTAAGTGATGCGAATGACAGGAAATCATCCGACTTCTTAATGATCTAAGCATGGCTAAGCATAACTATCTATTTCATCTAGTAATATGAACGGCTCTCATTTTAGTGGACAAGGATGTCATGCAACAACGGTGTCAACCACCCCTGATAACTTAATGCACATAACAGTACTATATAAAGAAAAGTATAATTGTATTTCAAAAAAAAATAGAATAGGTATGTAGGATGCTCCGGGGCTTGCCTCGGTGAAAGTTGGAGGTCCGTAGTTAGGGTAATTCGACAGTAATTTAGAGTCTCGTCCTTCGTCTTCGGGTGGCAACTCCTGTGGATCCTTCTCCTTGGTCACTACGTACTCGACGAGATCCTCTTCCTCCGATCCTATATGAATGTATGTGATGCGTAAATAACAAGAATGCATATAGGATGCGCGATGATACGATGCTATGGCATGAAATGATATATGATGACATGATCATGGGAATGACAAGAATGGAAAGCTACATAAGGTTCCATGTGTGCGTTCTCTTTCTCTCGATGACAACACTATATTATCGAGTTAGTTAAATAGATTAACATCACTTATTTCTAAACACACTGAGTATGTGCATATCTCTTCTCTGGAAGAATTAATATAATTACTAGAAAGCAACAATTATTTGCTACCATCTAGTGTATCATGATCTTCTCACTAAACAAGAGGATCATCAAGGATCAATGGGGTTTTCTTAATCCAAGGTTATCAAGCAATCCTAAAGATCACACAAGCATCACCTATGAATCAATGGATGCTTTATTTAGAAAAGGAAAACAAGAGATGTAAGTACTATTATCACATTTAGCAATCATGACATGAAATAACATGGCATTTACTTTTTAATTAGGGTACTTCATACACAAACAGTAACCTATGATGATAAACAGAAAGGTTATGAAATTGGAGTATTCAATTATACACAAACATGAAATCAAAATGCATCTCCTTTCTTTTTTTATTATTAATTTTGGAAATAATGATTTTATGAAACATTTTCAAATTCACTTCAAACTTTTTATACAGATTGGAAATGGCATGAAATGAGTGCAAAACAAGTTTCATAAATTTTGGACTAATATTTCATCCTAGAAAAATCATAGAGTTGGCATGTATTAATTAAAAGGAATATTTTTATCTCCTGCAGAAACTATTCAAAATCTAAGTTTTATATTTTTATTGAATAGATATCACTACAGGGAAGCTGTACAAAAATTCTTATGATTTTATATGCTCTAATTATTTCTCTATGAAATAAATAAAACTCAGCACTATTTACAAATTGAAAAACAGCAAAAAGGAAAAACCTAACTCTACCGGGCCTGCTACACCGCGGCCCAGTCGACCCAATGGCGGCAGCAACGCACGAGGCCCAGCACGACGCGTTACCAGCCGGCTGCCCGACGCATGGGCCCCACCCGACAAGGGCACGGAGGCGGGGCAAGCCCGGCGGCGGAGTTCGACGGCGAAACTCCCCGGACGAAGCCTCAGCGACGCCGATGGTACCACTGGACTCTCCCCGACCCGACGGACACGGCAGGGTATTACATGGGGTCAAACAATGGTCGGACAGAGCGGAACGGCGGCCATGGCGGTTTGGTCAAGCTCCGGCGCGGCGGAGCAACAGTGGTTCGGCCGCTAGGGCCTCTAATTGGCATAACTGGGGCTCGGGGTAGCTTTAAAGTGCTCACCGTGACTTGAGGCGCTAGTCCGCAGGTGGAGGTGGAGCAAAGGAGCTTGTCCGCGGTGAGATGTCCGCGGCGGAGCGCTCACGGCGGCGAGACAGCGTCCCCGCGTCTCCGTCGCAGTAAAGGCCGAATAAACGGGCCGACCATGATCAAGGTGCTAGGGCGACACTACTGGTGGTGTTGGTTTGGCGGGAGGCTCACCCGAACGAGCTGGCCGGGTGCAAGGTGGGCGCGGCGGAGCTCCGGCCGCCGATGAAGAAGGTGGCCTGCCGAGCGATTTAGATGATGCCAAAAGCTGCAACAAGACTCAATCGACCCGTAAGAAGTTCACGGAGCTAGTGGCAAGTGGAATTTGACAACGATTACTTGACGGTTGCGAATTTTGCAGTGGAAAGCAACTCGGCCGACGATGACCGAAAAGGAAGAAAAGTGAGGAACGCCGGCGATGGCGGCTTATATAGAGCAAAGGAAGAGTCGACGGTGTTGCCGGCACCTTCACAATCTCGACGATGTGTTTGGCTACGCTTGGCGTTGGCGGGAAATCGCGGAACATCCACGGCGGCGCCGGCAACAGAGAACGGCATGGGCAAGGGAGATGACATGGCACGGCACTCAGTAGCGGCCCGAAACAAATTTGTTTTCAGCTCTCGATTTCTCCCCTCCGAGAAGCCAAATTGGAAACCAACTTCACCGTGGTGATCTCCTATAGGTGCTCTATAACTTTGCCAAAAGGATCACTAACTAAATCTCACTGGTTTGCAAACTACATGCTGCTGAACTGCCCTAAAAGCAAACTGTGTACTCGGTTCAGTTTAAGCAAGACGGCAATTGCAGTGATTAGCTACTTTCAGCAATTAATTAAGAACAACATATCACTGATCAAACTCAACCAATCACACAGTATCACAGTACAAACTTTGTACTAACAAGTGATGCAATTGGTGACAAACTTTTATTTATGAAAAAACCATTTTGCAAAGCCTTGAAAAGTGAATTTAATGCTGAAATTCAGGGACTTAGAATTTTCTAAGTGTACTTTTCAAATTTGTGCTGAATTCGAAATTAATGTCACTTTTTGAACATGTTAGGGTGGGATTTGGCCCTGGACCTCTAAATAAAAAGTTGTTTCATATAATTTATACTACAACTTTCATTTAGGGCTTGACCCCAAAAACTAAAAAAGAAAATATACTTACATTCTAAATTGCTTAGCAACTTGATAAAGGCATTTATGGCACATACAACTTTATGGAGGCATGATTTGATAAAAGTTTAAATATAAACCCTATATTGATTTTAATTCTAAACATTTTTAGACCACTTTTGAAATTATCAAACACACTTATATATTTCACACATAGAACTTGCAATGGCATGTGCTTATGATCAAATGCAAAATGATGCTTATGCCTTAATGAAAAATGCAATGTACTTGATTAACATTTAGAATGTTACACCTATATCGAGATTACAATGAGATTTATAATATTTATGATAAACATATGCATATACAACCCTTTTAATGATTTTATGAACAGATAGAATGAGAGGGTTAAAGACCTCATATGTGGTAGCGTTAGAGAGACTAATTGATCCAGGAGATTTCTCATATGAGCATGGATTCGATGAAGTGTTAATGAGATAATTCCCATGCTTATCGATGTGAGCTCCCTTTTCAAACTCTAGGGGTGTTTCTTCATGGATATCTATAGGCAACAAGTTTGTCTCTATTATTTTATGCCTATGACATTTATTGGATGTTTTATTTTCTAGAACTTTCCATGAATTGATGTCTCCAAGGTTGGTCTCGTCTAATGCCTCCTCTAAACTTGGGTGAGTTATGTTTATTAAAGAAATTGATTCAAGCTCACCATTTGAATTTAGACCAAGTTTAGATGCTAGTACTCAGGCTTCGTCCTCTTCCATCCATTCTTTTACAATAGCATATGTATTTCTAGTATGCTTTACATATTCCTGCCATTGTCATTGCTCTTCTTGGTTATTCCTATTATCTTCATGACTCTTATTCTTGGGATGTCTTGATGAATTTCTAGGGTCATTATGAAGTTTAGTAGAAAGAGCATAAGAAGGTTTATTGGGGTCGAGGATGGGTTTAGAGACATTTACTGTGGGCATAGAAGGGGAGAAGATAGAATTTATTCCCTGAGTGGCTTGGTTCTCCTTCTATGGCATCACTTGACATGTCATCTTTGAACTCTTCCTAGTGTCTTTTAGGAGGGAAAGGAAGTTGACGACACTTTTTCTAAGATGCTCTTCTGAGAAGATCTAATGTGTATTGATTTACGAGCATCTTAGCTAACTGGAAGTCTAAATCATCAAAGTGGAATTTCAAAGGTTTAGGATTGATAGCTAAATCTTGGGAATGGAATGATTGTGTTTTAGCTACTAAGACTTCCGTGTCTAGTTCGGGTGATGAGTCCTCTTCCTCGGGGAGCTCAAAATTAGCTAGAGCAACCTTTTCGAGCATAGCTCCTGCTTTACTTATGGGCAAATAAGAAAATGCTCCTCCAGAGGATAAATCAAGGGATTCCCGATAACTCTTGGTAAGACCAAGATAAAAATATTGAAAAAGCACGGGGTCTGAAAAACCAAGGTCAGGGCCAGATGTAACAAGTTCATTAAAACGATCCCATGATGTACTAAGAGATTCTTGTTCTAGTTGCCTAAAAGTTAGAACCTTTTTCCAAAGGTTAACTACTCTATGGATGGGAAAGAAATATAAATAAAATTTGGAGTGTAATGTTTCCCAATCACCTCGCATACTCTCTACTGCTCGATTATACCAACGTTTAGCTCTTTCTGTCAAGGAGAACCAAAAAAGTTTCCATCTAATAGTTTTATTGGACATGCCAAAGAATACGCAAGCATGCACAGGTCTGCTCGAATTCTCGTAGATGTAAGTATGAGTTTCCGTTACCTTCTTCCGAGAAGGGTTTATCCCGAATCATATTAATTAAACATGGGCGCAGCTTATAGCCAGGTGTTATGATAGGTTCTATAGATTTTGGTGGCCTAAAGCTTTTGCGCACGCCATAAAGACAGTAGGAATGGAATTGAAAGCATCCATAAGGATGAACACAAAAATAATGAAGAGAGTGGGATAAAATAGGAAATGATAAAAGTATAATATAAGATTAAGCTAAACTAAGTCAAAATCAGCAAACCGTTCTCTGGCAACGGCGCCAAAAATACTTGTTGTTATAAATTAACTGCACTCCATTAAATAATATTTAAGTAAGATTATCCGCAAGCGTACAGATATCATTACCGACGTCACATTTTACCCGGAGGTTTTAAATATCGTATCCACAGGGAACAGTTGTGATGATGACAGAGTCTATAGACTTAACCCAAAGAATTAGGCTAGATAATATCAAGAAAGAGGAAATAGCTATTGACATCTAGTTCCAACTACCGGTAAACTTGTATAATACCGTTCTAACCTGGGCAAGTAACCCCGAATAAGAGCAGAAATCGAGTTCTCTCCTACTAAGAACCTTTGAGCCTATCGATCCTATCAACGGAAAGTGGACTACAGAGGATTCAACGAAGCTATAAAGTCACCTTCGCGAGCTACAACTATCCGGCCAATCAGGGGACATTCACAAGTAAACCTAGCCTAGGCACCACGCCTACACTACGAAATACTACTTCAATCAAGTAATTACCAAGATCAAAGCACTCAATATGAGTTGTAAACCGAAGAACAAATAAGAACAACTGCTTACTTGAATCGGAGTGTTGATTACAAAAGTACCTCAGAACGCAGCTCCGGGCGAGGGAGCCGAATCCAGACGAATACAGCCACGAAGAAGCACCGACAGGCCAAAACTCCTCCAGAATCTCTACTCCTCTACTCTCTCTCTCTAATCTCTAAACAAGACTAGATCTAGAAGAACTAATCTCTCCTAATTGCTACATCTAGATGAACTAGAACTAGATGAACTAGAACTAGATCAACTAGAGGGACCCTAACCCTAATTTATGTAGAGAATATGAAGCACCAGGGTGTAGAATGCCTCTTGAAGGGGCCTTGGGGCGTCATTATATAGGCCGAGGTGGAGTAGAGGGCAAGAAACCGCCATGTCATCGATCCGCATCTCCATGTTATGTGCACCGTCGGATCAAACCGACCTTAGATCGACGTAGGAATGCTTTACTTTGGTGCCAAGGAAGCGTGGGAGGAAGACTCCAGAAGGTGGCGGCCAGTTGACCTAGGGGGCGCCGACCGGCGCCAGGGTGGGGCCGGTTGGCCCCACCTGGTCTCCCCTGTGGGTCCCGCTTCTTCGGGTGTCTTCTAGATCCTTTCTAAGCCTGATGACGATGTTTGCCGACGCGGATAAGTTTCGTGATAATTATGCACTCTAATCCCCCTTTTATGCTTTTCTGAAATAATCCCTGGAAAATATAGAATATGCAAAACTCGTAGAAATTGTCAGTTAAAACCCTAGACTAGTGTGTATTCATGTATCCTTTCATGTCTAAAGTTCTAATAAATATTGACGTTATCCACCGTCAACAGGCAGCATGCTGGAAAGCGGGTATTTCTTCCCAGAATACCACTATGCCCGTCTGATGATGAGATGTTTCCATTCCAGTTTAAGAGGAAGTAGTTTCCTATTAGGCTGAGCTTTGCCATGACGGTCAACAAATCATAGGGCCAAACCATCCCAAATGTGGGTGTGTACCTACCCGCACCAGTTTTCTCTCATGGACAGTTGTACGTTGCGATGTCTCGAGCCACGTCAAGAACTAAGATTAAGATCCTTGCCCTCCCGCCTGATGTGGGAGCACAAGAGGAGGAGGCCAAAAAGATACAGAAGAAAAATGCTAAAAAATATCGAGAAGAAAAAATTTCAGAATATATCAAATAGAAAAGTTAAGAATAAGAAGATCCCAATGGTGGATGGAACTTTCACGAAGAATATCGTATATAAGGAGGTTCTAACACCATAGACAAGATAATATAGCATCACTAAAGCGTACAACACATTTTTTCTGTTCAATTTATATATATTTATACAAATATCATTTCACCAACATCATTTTTCTGTTCTCAGGTATTTTTAAATGGATTATTGTTGGACTCTATAGGGAGATGTATACGCACGCACTACGCCCCAACTAGACAATTATTGTGTTGCGTCATAAAAAATTATGTGGAAAATATTTATAGCTGAAATGTTATTTTAATATTATTATCTTATCGTGCGAGATCTGTATCTTTTTTTTTTATAAAAGTTTAGTTGTCCCATAGCAACGCACGGACATGCTAGGAGTAGAAGAGGCGGATGCTTGTGCGGGCGATCGTTAAATAATATTTGACATTTGAATAATATTCGATAGCACAAAAAGACATGAATTTGAACTTTAAGATATTTTCATAAAAATTAAAAATGCTATTGTACAAACATGTGTACAGGATGGTGTGGAGATACGGCGAAACTTATTCGTGGATTTATTGGCGCACGAAAAAATGGATATCAGAGATATCTTCCTGTCGATATAAAGCATTATCTTAGACGCATCACCGAAAAGTCTATATCATAGAGTATGTGAGATGCGATACCGTTATTCTGTGGCTGTGTTAATTTCACGATATTTGTCTTTACAACTAAATGTCACTAGCAACGGTATTTAATTTATGATATTGTTATCTTATCATGCGATCTGTGTGTAGTTAGATTAAAAGTTGTTGTCCCATAGCAACGCACGGGTACGCTACCTAGTGAACTATATATACTCAGTTTCCCTAACCACGCAAAATCTTAGGTGCTAAGGACTAATTCATAATCAGGAGCAGCAAACAAAAGCCTAACACAGACAATGACGAGATCTCTCGAATGTTATTACTACGCATGGCTTGCTCTGCGTGACTGATGTTGCTCTGCCACCGCCGTCCACTTGGCCACTTGTCGATTTTATTTTTCTCTCCGCTACTAGAACGTGCTTTTCTGATTCGCTCTGTCCTTTCCATATCCTTCCGTTGCCATTGCCATCCATCAGCAAATATTGTATTGCCCTTTCTACTTTAGGCAAGATCTAGAGCGATTTCCTTTTCTGACGACACTAATGATTGTATCCGCTGAACCAAACCAAACCACGCCACTCGTCCGCCATAAACAAATCTCATCCCCACTCATCATTATTTGACCAAAGCAGTTTGGATTGTGGACGTAGCAACCTCAATAGCCGGTGGCGGAGAGGGACATTCTAAGGACACGTAAGCCCCCATGTTACAGTTGCTGTTAACCTCGGTTTTGAGTTTTCACCATTAATTATTTTTTCAACCAATGCACGATCATCAAGTCGATCTGTTTTTCTTGCATGGAATCATCAAATCAATGTGCCCTCATTTAAAGTTGCCTGGCTAATACGGGCTCCGGGAACTCACTTTCTAGAGCATGTACTTTTTTATAATACTCCCTCCGTTCCAAAATATAAGTCACTTTGACTTTTTTTTTGGTTCATCTATTTTGCTATGTATCTAGACACATTATTATATCTAGGTACATAGCAAAATAGATGTATCAAAAAGTCAAAGCGACTTATAGTTTAGAACGGGGGGAGTAGTACTAAGTGATGTAAGAGTAAGTAGAATAAGATTATGTAAGTAGTCTGTAGAAGATGTCACATTTTTAGAATGGTATAGAAGATGTCACATTAAATTTGTGTTGAGAGAAAATAAAAAAAAGTGAGATATAAACTTACAGCTAGCTTATACAAAAGGTCTAAAAGACTGTGACAGAGTAGTTGGGGGGGAGGGAAGGGGTAAGATATTAGTGGTGCAATATATATTAATAGCCACTATTTTATATATTGGCAATAATATATAGCCACCAACTATCGTTATGATTAACATGCTCTTACATGTTGTTTCATCCCAACTAATAGTTAGCTGGTAGAAATTAGTTGTGTCGATTCTCAGCTGATAGGTTAGCCAGTGTGTTACCTATCTAGCTAAAAACTTATTGCTAGTTTATAGTTAGCTGGGTGGATCCAAAGTAAGATCATTAGTTTAGAGGATCGGAGTACGAGTATCTCTAAAAGTTTTTTTTTTGCATGACTCCTTAATTCATTTTTATTAAAAAATAATCCTCACCCTAATAGTTTTCTATCTAGACCTGACAGAAATAAGCGCTCGGTAAATCTCACTCTCAACTCACAAATATGGCGTCCGTCCAAGCGCCCCCACCACCACTATGGTTGTCTTGTTTTTCTCTCATCCAGACTAGTTTTTAAGTTTTACTAGCAAAATATGCCCGTGCGTTGCAACAGGTGAGAACAATTAAATTTTTATAAAAAAATAAGGACAAGATTGATACATATACATTCATGCTTTACTTTTTCTGTCTAAAATTCAAAACTATAAATTTTTTAGTATAACCATGATGCTATATATTTTTTTAGTATTACCATGATACCTAAGCTAATATTGGCAATAATATGATGAGATCAACGTTAGCCTATATACAGTTGAATTACAACCTTAAAAGATTCTCTCCAATTCCAAAGTAGATATCACAAGTTTAACTTTTATACTATCCATGTGTTAGTACATTTAAATATCGAGTCTCATGACTTTATTTTAAGGAGCATATCAACTAAGTCTATCCTCTCATGATTTTGGTGCTCACATGTCATGCTTATACAGTATCTCTTTTAAGTTCTTGTTTTTCGGTCGATAGGATAAAAGATTAAGAGAGATTGCGAGACCGAGATCTACTTGTCCGCTGCCCTGCCCAGGAGGGGCCGGTCCTCGCCCCAATGCACACAAGATCCTCGCTCGCGTCGTTTCTCCAAACTCGGAAGGCCCTTGACGTCCCCGCGCCACTGCTCGGAAGGTGTTTTACATGTGCAAGTGGTCCATGGTCCTCGCCAGCGCCGCTGCTAGAAAATTTGCTCGCCTCTGCCGTCTAAGAACTAAGATCCTCGCTCGCGCCGTCGCTCAGAAGGACCACGCCACATCTCTGAAGGCCCTCACCCACACCGCTGCCAGGTAGCTGCTCTCTAGTCTCGCCTTGTGCCTTTGCCAGCGGAGTTCCTCTTGTGCCCCACCTCACCCACGCCGCCTCTAGGAAGCTGCTTGCCGACGCTGCCTCTCATATGCAGTCCTTGCTCGCATAGGTGCCTACCCGTGGAGCTCCTCGACCCCGCGACGCACGCATGCCGCAAAACGACATGAGGCGCCGTGCAAAAGGAAGCGTTTGTTTTCTTTTATGGCAGGACGCGAGTGACCGAGAAGTAACGTGATTGGTTTCTATCTTCAACTCTTTAACAGATTATGTTCACAAGTTAGTCAAGGGACGAGGACGAATTAAGGTAGTCTTGCCTCATCGCTTTGCACGTCTCTATAACTCCCTGTAGAGGCCAATATCTTTTATGCTTCTATAAATATGGTTTTTTCTCGGTAAGGTGAAACATGAGAAAGATTTTTTTTATCACAACCGGAGCAAGTTGAAATATTGATTAGGGAATACAAAATTGAGAAAAAAGAATCAGAAAAAAAATTCAAGGTTGATGAGTCCAAACGTTCTGGTCCTCTCGTTGGTGGTCTCTATGGCCAAAAAGAAAAAAAGTCCAAAACGTTCTTGAAAAAAATTGGAAAAAAATAAGTAAAACAAATTCGAAAACTCACCGTCCTGGTTTATATATAGATTTTTACTCTTTTTTTCTATTTGAATTTGGTTTAGGAACCGGATTATATTTGGATTAAAATTCTATGTCTATACATAATAATACACAAACTAATACGTTTTGGAATCAAACTCTGTAACGCGTCGGACAAGAGCTATTCTAACTCATATGAGCACAGGTTATATAAATAAGTCCAGCAATTGTCCAGTTAGAGGGAGAGGTGGACGAAAAAAAAAAGGATGGACCAAAATAATGGGCTGAAATTTTGCCTCTTTATTAATAGTATAGATATAGATATAGATATAGATATAGATATAGAAAATAATTGGACATTAAATTAATGAAAATGGCAAGTGAACAAAATGAATAGAAAGTTCTGTTTTCTTATTTCTCCAATAATTTCAAAACGTTAGTTTCATATATATATAAAGAAATTATTATTAGGGATGCTCTTACCCTTGTTTATACAGATGAGATAGGCTCACCACGAAATCTAGATGCTCCTCTGCTTCTAGAAGCTCTCTTATATCTAGGCAGTAGTACCCAAGCATACTTTAAAAAGTTACATAAACCTATATAGGGTTTGAAAAATGCAATCCAAAAACATTATAGTGATCACAGATATTCATGAAAACTCATGCAAAATCAATTATGACAAGCATCTTTCTATGAAAGGGGTATCCATATACCATTGTTCGCAATACCTTGACGCGGGGAAGCACGGTCGAAGCATATTCGAAGTTGATACAGTGTGCAATTATGCACTGTCTACCTTTCTGTACTCAAGACCTTCAAACCAGGGGGATTAAACTGTTGGTGTGGAAACTCTCCTTTGCAGAATCTCCTGTCCAGGTAGTTATTAGCAAAGCAGTGGTCCTCAATGCAGCAACTTCCTACTTAAAATGCCGCGTTTGGTTCAGCTTCAGTTGCAGACTTGCAGAGGAAGTGGTTTGTGGTCCAGCTCCGCCTCCAACTCGCATCGCGATGGCCGACGGATGCCGACCGGCCCTTTTTTGGTCCACCGCTTCTCCATCTCCAACCGAGCTTGAGCTATTTATCGCTCGGCCGGCAGACTTGGCTTTTGAGCAGCAGATGGTGATGCCATTTGCCTATATATGGAATTTGGCAGCGTCGTCCCAGCCCCGAGACGCATGTTTGTGCCGACGATGGTGCGCTGCAGCACCTGGTACAGCAGCTTGCAGCTGTGGTACGTTAGCTGCTGCTGGTGGTACCAGTGCTACGTGCATTGTTGGGTTTATTGGATACATGCTATTATAACTATTATGTTTTAGATTTAGATGGCCCGAGGGCCCGTCGCCGCCGCCAGCCCCCTCTCTCCTCACCGGCCGGGCACGCTGCCGTCCCTCCTCCTCGTCGGCGGCGGCGGGCAGAAAGGGAGCTCAAAAGGCTTCCACTTGCGTCTCCCTCGTCCCCTCCTTTCCCGTCCCCCTCTCCTTCTTCTTCGGCGCCGGGCGTCGCATGGCCTAATCCAGCCCTCCCCGCGGCCAGGTCCGACCTTTCCATGGCTAGATCCGGCAAAGGGGCAGCCCGGCCGGCGGTCAGCAGCGGGTGCGCCGCCGCCCGCCCGTGGTTGGCGGGCGCAGGCCCCTGCAGGGCAAGCGTGCGGCCAGCGGGCCGCCTCCAGCGCTTGAGGCGCAGCGGGATCGCCGCCGCCACGGGCGGGCGGCGCGCCCCCGGTGCGGGCGCTACCTCGGCACGCCTGTCAGGCGCAGGCCGGGCGGAGCGCCGCCGAAGTGTGCCGCGACCCCCTATCCGCACACCTCCTCCTCCACCACCGCCGCTCCGGTGAGCTTGGGTCGACGGGCAGATCCGGGGCCTTCTAGGCTGGGTCCACCCCCCTCCCCGGATGTGGCACAAATACAGGCCCTGACGGTAATCAACACGAAGACCTGGGTCCAGTGGCGTCACTCTCATCCCCAGCAGCGGTCCATGGCAGCAGGAGTGAAAACTCCCTCCTAGCCTTTGCGCCTGGGAATGACGATGGTGGCACGCTAGCGTCATCCCCTTCCTGAAGGCGTCGTCGCTACCCCTACGTGTCGACTTCTGCTGCCATAGGAGCATCGAGAACGAGAGCTCCCTAGGGTGTGCTTTCAACAGCGTTGGCGTCCGCGGGCATCATTTCCTTCTTGAAGGCTACGTTGGTGCACCCCCAACGCTCCCCCTCCGACGTCGCGCCTGCCCATCGCCGCTGCTTATCTTGCTGTGCCAGCACTGTGCGAGCTTCAGCTCTATCGTCGCTTTCGTCCCTCCAGCATGGTTGATGGTGTTGCCACTATTGTCGCCGTCGTCGTGGTTTGGCCGCCCTCGGTCACCGACGTCCCGATTGGCTCCACCTCGGGCGGTCATCACCGAGGGTGTGGCGCCTCGTGGAAGATGCACGGGCTACGGCGACCGCTTTCTTCATGTCTTACATCTCCCAAGCCGAAGTCACGGCGACGTTGCACCTTGCCCCGCAAGGTTGCGTTGTTGGGCGTGGTAGAGGGCTATTCCTTTATTCCGTGTTCGCTGTGTGTCTGTTTAGCCACTATCTCCGTGGTTTTTATTGTTGTGTCATGTTATATTTACCGTGCTTTCGGCCTCCTTCTTAATGAAAATAACATGTGAAGTCGTGTCCGATTTTTTTAATAATTTATCTAGCCACCTGAGAAAAAATTATTAAATTTGTTTTTTTCTCAATGCTATCATTTGTACATCTCTAACAAATATTGAATCCACATAGCTAAGGATACAGATCACTAGATGTAGGGTCTAGACATCTTTTAGGTTGGCCGGCGTCTAGAGTTTGTTTGTGCTTGAACCTTGTGCCCCTAGTAACAAACACGATATGTAAGACACGATGCTTGAGGAGTCTGCTAAAAGCGCAATAGACAAGACACGTCAACAAGGTCTTTTGAAACCCAAAACTCCACACACTCCGGAGGAAACTTGTCACGATGTGCGTTGGCTATGGGCTGCCCTAATAGAGCTGACCACTTTAGAGCTTCGCTGTAGTTGATCCACTAGCCATGCAGCGCTGATGAAGACCGAGAAGTAGATGAGAAAGGAGGGTGAAGAGAGGTACTATATTGAATTTTGTATCAATTATGTGTATTGGAGGGGTGGTTTTACCCTTAAGAAGTAGAACCCCTTTCAAAACGCATCAAAACACGATTTAGAGTAACTTGCAAAAATTATAACTAATAATTAATACAGACTTCAAACAAGACAATTCACATATGGTTTTGGATCAGCTCGTTGAGAAAAACGCAATTGTGCAATCCATTCTTCCATCCGAGGAAGTTAAAAAAATCCGGCTAGGCCATTTTCAGCGTTCAAAATATTGTTTTTTTGTCTCCAAATTAGATGATCTAAGTATGCTTTTCTACCATCTCTACGATGTAAACATGATGACAAAGTTCATTATACACTTTTGATAATTTTTAAGTGCCAAACAACCTTATAATTTAAATGAAGAGTGTAGTTTTTACTGTTATGTTTGGATTAATGAATTGAATCCTAAAAATCAGATAAGGGTTGCATAAGCGTCCTCTTGGGTGATTACCATGGTGATTAACCCGGTGATTACCATGGTGATTAACCCAAATACAGAGTAAATGTCACATAACGATATACAATCTACTACCTCCTTCATTCATGCAATTATATATATGCTGTTTTGTTAAAGTGTCTAAAGTTTAATGAAATATATCAATAAAAATATTAATATCTATAACACCAAACAATATATTACGAAAATTTATTTGCGGCAAATCTAATTGTGGCCATTTAGCGGCGAATCTAATTAATGGTGCCCATTTAGCATGATAAATATAAATATTAATGATACTATATCTGACTGCACCATTTAGTATGATAAATACTAATGATATTATTTTTATTGTTTATATAAATTTAGTTAAACCTAACATATTTTAACATAATACTGTTTTACTTTTTTGGAAAGAGGATGTACAGTACACGGAGCAGCATGACGACACATCGGACAGTGACCATGTGCTGCGAATCTATCCACTCGCAAGAAATTTCCCCCAAGCCAAGGCAGGTCCCAATACTCAGGGCGTGTTTGGATGTGTGGAAAATTTTTTTGCTTGTGTTACATCAGAATATCGCATTAGTATACAAACTATTTCTTTTGACACCGGTGTTTTATTTCTACTTGGTGGTTTCTCTTTAGAATAGCCTGTAGAAATCGGGCTCTATTTTTACAGGTGGTTCTCTTAAGGAACCGCCCGGTAAAATATTTATTTCTACTGGCGGTTTTCTTAAGGAACCGCCAGTAAAAATCGACTATTTCTACATGCGGTTCTCTTAAGGAACCGCCTCAGAAATAGTTTGAAATTAATTTTTTTGAGTTTTTCAAACTTCCTTGGATGGAGAAACTCTCAAAATAAAAGTTGTAGATCTCAAAAAAGTTATGAAACTTTGTAGTTGACAACTTTTTCATTTGAAATCATCTTTTTATGGAAAACTACGAATGAAATTTTCAAATTTAAAATTCAAATTTTGTAAATGACCTCGGATAGAGAAACACTCTAAATAAAAGTTGTAGATCTCGAAAAGTTATGAAAGTTTGTAGTTGAACACTTTTTCATTTGAATTCGTTTAGACCTCAAAATATTGAATTTACTATCGGTTTGGGATAATATGTGAGGAACCGAAATGGGATATAGACACAAGTGACGTATGGGTGGAGTGGTAGGGGGGGATACGCTGCGAGGTCGAGGTCGCGGGTTCGAACTTCGGTTGGAGAAAACGCCAGGTGAAAATGGCTGTCCAACCGCCTCTATAGAGCTCCTGTGTACTAGTGTCGGAGGGATGTCGGAAGGGGTTTCAAATACTAATAAAAAATAAATTACGTAACTCGTCGAAAACGATAAGATAAATTTTTTAAGTATAGTTAATCCATCATTAGCGAATGTTTACTTTGTAGCACCATATTGTCAAATCATGGACTTATTAGGCTTAAAAGATTTATCTCGCAAAGTTATCCTATGTAATTAATTATTTTTTTAGACTACATTCAATACTCCATACATGCGTGACTAGATTTGATGAGACAGAAAAAATTTTTGGGGGAGGAATCCAAACACCCCCTCAATAAAGACTCTTCCATTTATCGTGGGCTAGTTTAGTTTGTAACTTAAGATAGTTGTTTGAATCCAGATGCTAAAAGGCACTCAAATATGCAATGGAGAGGAGAGAAAAAAGAGTAAAATTATTTTTAGCTCTCTTTAGGCTACCTTGAGAGACAAATGAAAAGAGCTAAAGTTTAGCCCATTTGTCAATTTTTTTGCCTACTCCCTCCGTTCCAAAATAAGCTGTCGCTTCGCTTCTCGAGAAACAAATACCGACTATTTTAATAAATTGTTAGTGTTTCGTGAAAGCACCATCTAGTAAATTTATAGATGCGCGTTTATGCCCTGGATGGTTCACTAAGAGGACGCAGGGAGTATCTTGGTTCGGGCGTGAGGCCCTACGTCCAGTTCGAAGGGATCGTGTTACTTAGCGGTAGTTCGTAGTAGGGGTTACAACCGGTTCGAGAGAGGGAGGGACTCCCAAGTCTCTGATTGAGCGTGGTGCCAATATCGTGGCGTGCGTGTGTGGTGTGCGATGGGTTTTCGGTAGTCTTCTTGCTTATTTTCGTAGGGTGGCTCGCCCTCCCTTTTTATAGATGAAGGGAGGGAATGACCTTACATGTCTCGTAGAGAAAGTATGGGCGTGCCGTGTAGAAAAAAAGAAAAAGGACTATGGTGGAGTGGCTTGTCTGCCTTTCTGGGGTCGGGGGCGTCCTTCCTCCTTGTGTCGCACGTGCTGATCAGTGCCGGTCGCCGGTGTGGTCGCGTCGCCGGAGTGTTTGCCCATGCCTTCATAGTGGGCGGTGAGGTTGAACAGTTGATTGGAGCGCTTATAGTATTGCCCTGTAGTTAATGACACTGTACGGCATGGGGGCGGGTTGTGGCGGATGAGTTATCTGGGCTATCAATCAAAGCGGGTGATTAGACGTCGAGCCACGCCCTGCCTCTGGTTAACAGTGCGTTCAAGAGCCGGGCCACGCCCTGCTCTGGCTAACAGTGCCGCTGGCATCCGCTTCTATGCCCTGCACTAACAAACAACGCGGTCAAGATGCTTCTGGCCCATGCCCTACACAGGGCGCAGGCGAAGAAGACACGGCTTGACCGGTCGTGTTGTAGTGAGGTCGTAGCTCGCGCGTGGAGCGCAAGCTTTGGGTTGCTTCTTCGCGAAGACGCCCGCGAGGGGTCGTGCGAGCCGCAGCCTCCCGGATCATGACTACAGGAGTCCTTTGGTCCCGCAGGGGTCGTGCGAGCCGCGCGCCCTGGGGGTCGTGCCCTGACTTTAGAGGCCGCGCGGCGTAGTTCGCCTCCGGGCCCTTGTCGTGGTCTTTCCTTGGGCCGTCAGGATGCCGGCCCACTAGGTCCGGCCTTCGTTAGACCGTACGTGGGCTAGCAATAGTGGCTTGCTTAGTTTTATTTAGCCGGGGGCCTAACAGGCCAGTTGTTTGGCCCCCAACAGTAGCCCCCGAGTCTTTGCAGGTGTGGGTCCACGCCTACAGGGACTTGTCATCGAGGGTCGTTTTTGACTTCTCCGGTGGGTGCTTGGCGTGGCCTGCCGGTGTGCCCTCGAGTCTCTGGGGACGTGGGCCATGTCCGTAGAGACTGAAGCATTTGCTTCGGGGTAGTGGGGTGCGTCGGTTTCGGGCGCGTGGCTGGGACGGTTCGCCCCGGCAATAATGGCGCCTCGGACCGTCGGGCAGTCGATGGGACGCGTCGGTCTGCCGGGCTTGGAGCTCACGCCGGGACTTATCCGGGGGAGGCGTAACAGCCGAGCCACGGTTTTGAGCCCTGCGCCCGAGTTAGTGCGGTAGGTGAGCTGAAGGGTTTCGTCGGGGTTGCGTGTTACGCCACCCCCACGTGCCGCGGTCGTAGGGGCCCGTGGGGTCCGTCAGTCCCAAACTTTCCTACAAATAGGAAAAAAGACGGCTTGTACGCCCCGCACGATTTTTTTCCTGCCCCCTTTGTGCGCCTCCCCGCCATCGATTACGCCGCCACCGCCGCGAGTCCAATCTGTAGCCATGGCCAACTGGTCTTCATCGGCGATCTCGTCAACCGAGATCGACGGGCTCATCCAGCGCGGCCTTCTCCGCGAGGACGATTGGATTCGCCCGGGAGCCGAGGAAGTTCCGGCTCCAGGAGCGAGGTTCATGGTTTCGTTTCTGGCATTCCACGAGTGGGGGTTCACGATTCCGGCTCACCCCTTCTTCACCGCGCTCCTCGGGTTCTACCAGATCCCCTTGCACTGTCTGAATCCTAATGGGATTTGGCACATCGCATCGTTTATTGCGTTGTGTGAGGGGTATCTGGGGATAGATCCTCACTTCGAGCTCTGGAGATATTTCTTTGCTGTTGACTTGCTGAAACGGCGGGTGCAGGGTGAGTCGGAGACGTGGCAGGTTGGGTGCGCCAGTATCCATCTTCGTAGAAACAGGGCGAGGGATTACATTCCCATGAAGATGGTTTCCTCCAATAGTGGCTAGCACGCCAAATGGTTTTGCCTGCAGACATCTGACCCTCCCCTCCCATCGTTTACGATGGACTTGCCCGCCGTTCAACCGAAGCGTTGGGGCGAATGGGGCGTCCCGGCGGCGGAAAAGAAAAGGCTTCAGGATCACCTTGCCTCCATTGCAATCCTTCGTGAGAGGGGTCTCAATGGTCCGGGGCTGATTGGAGCCTACCATAAGAGGTGGGTGGCGCCCCTCATGAGGCGGACACTCCTTCTGTTCGAGGTGAACCCGGGCACTGCGGCTGAGGGGACCACATTGCCCGTGGACATGCCGTCCGACGCGGAAGTCGCCCGACAGATCAACAAGGCGTTGGAGCCGGCGGTGGGCTCGGCGAACGACCGGGTCAGATAGACTTTCCCGTGAAGGGGTGCCCCCCCATGAGACCAGAGAATGGATTCATGGAGTTCGTAAGTCCCGTCTCCTCCCTGTTCCATTGGCGTTTCTGCTTTTTTGCCTTTCGGTACGCTGATCTCGCCCCTTTTTCTGACTGGCTTCCTATATTGTGTTGACGGGTCGCGGGGTGCCCCTGCCGAAGGTTCATCCGCAGCGGGCGGCCAATCGGGCGGAAAATGAGCATCAACGCAAGAGGAAGCTGGCCGAGAAGGCGAAGAGAGATATGCATCAGGCGCGGGAGGAAAAACGGGCTCGGGACATCGACACCGATACCACCGAGGAGGATGACGATGATGAGGACGAGGGTGAGCATCTTGGCTTTGATCTTTTTCGACTGCCCGATTCCTCACCGTACGCTCTTCTTGCAAGTAAAGGTTCCGATGTCTTCTTCGGGGAGGAGTCGATTCCTTCCTTGCATGCCATGTGGGGGTAGGAGCCACCGAGCCCAAGCGGGCTGACTCTAGCGCGTTCCGACACGAGCGCGCCCCAGACCTCGGGCGACATCGCTGAGTCGTCCGCCGCGCCCTCCGGAGGAGGCCCTGAGGTTGTCGCGCCTGCGAATGTCGTGGGAACGTCGGTGCCTCCTGCGCCGGTCGTGTCAACGGGTTCCCCGCCTGATGTCTCGACACAAGCGGGGTCAAGTGACTCGTCCAGCGCGGCTTGGACATCTTCGGGTGCATCGCCTCGGAGGGAGAGGCCCTCTTCGCCGGCTGCTTCCGGGGAGCGCGAGTCACGGAAGCATTCGCGGCCGGCGCGACCTGATGACGGCGAGGGGTCTGGTCCCTGGCGTCCTCGGATTCCCAGGTGGGTTTCTTATGGAGCTGACTGATTGTTCATTTCCTTGTTTCTTACAGCGTGCCGCCTGACGAGCTTAACACTCCTTTGCAGGTGGGTGAGTGCGACGGTGCCGATCGGCGCCAAAAAGACCCTGGCGTCAAGGGGTGGGGCGCTGCCGCCAGGAGGCGCGCCGGGCGTGAGGCCTCGTGCCCTAGGGAAGATCCCACCGGGTCAGTCTTCGGTGGGGGAAGGTCGCCCGGAGGACGGCGTTGCTTTTCCCTAGATGGCCAGTTATGGTGGCGCGGTGAAGGACACAGGAGCCGCGGCCTCGAGCACCGTGGGTTCCCCCCTCTAGCCGCACTTCCCCAGGGCCGCCTCCGTCGGCTTCAGTGCCCGGTCGAGAGGCGCCGCCGCCGAGCTGCCGTGGTGCGCTTCCGGTTCGTTTCGCCACTGGGCAGCCTCGGGTGGAGTTCCCAGCAGCGCGAGGGGCAAAACCCTTCATGCTCGATGACCCAGGGGAGGAAAGGGACTACCTAGAACTGGGAACCCATCTGGGCAGGATTCGGGAGTTGCTTCAACAGGTGGTGACCTGGGTCTGCGAGGGGTCGTCGCGCCTCAAGCTCGCGGAGGCGCCATTTGAGGTAAGTCTGGCTTCTGGTTATGGGCTTGGCGCCCTCTTTACAGGCCTTTGGGTCGCTCCTGATGTCCGCATTTTTGGTGGTTGCTCTTGTCAGTCGGTGACGGCGAAATCCCTCGAGAAGTCCTACTTCCTCCATCATCAGTGGTCGTCGTGGGAATCGCTCGTTGCTGAGGTGAGCTCGAGCCAATCTCGAGTGGACGAGGTCGAGAGGCGCCGTCCGGGCCGAGAAGACCTGCAGCAAGCTGGCCGGGCGAGCCCAGGAGGCGGAGGAGAAGGCGAAGGAGCTGGCGGGGGAGAAGGAGCGTCTCCTCGTGTGGGAAGTGGTGTTGCTGAAGGAGCGGGACACGGCCCGGGAGGAGAGGGTGGCGCTGGACCATCAGGTGAAGACCCTGCAGGTTGAGGTCGAGGAGGCCAAGAAGTCGCAGGCGGAAGTCGCCACGAACTCGGCGGGGCGGATGGTGGAGGTGGCCCAGTTGAGGGCCAAGGTTCAGTCCCTCAAGAGTGAGGTGGGCCGTGGCAGCGATGAGAACAACACGCTGAAATCCAGAGTCGAAGGTTAGTTATTGGATTTGATATGAAACTCGTACATTTAATCGGGTCGCTTTTAACGTCTATCGCTGTCATATCTTCAGAGCTCGAACGGCTGCTAGATGGGGCGAAGGCGAACTTCGAGGCGGCGTCAATCGAGCGCGACCATCTGGCGGGGTTTGCAGAGATTGTCTGCAATCAGCTTGGCGCCGGGCAGCCTCCGGGTACCGAGGGGTTGGTGGCCCGCGTGGCCCGGGTGACCGACCGGATGCACGAGCTCGAGGTGGAGGCCTTCCACGCCGGGGTCAACCGATCCTTCGCTGTCGTCTACTCCCATTTTGAGGAGAACGTGAAGCTTGACGTCCTGTGCGGTGGGTATGCCGGCGGCTGGTCCGAGGGTGAACTGGAGGGTATTGAGGCCCGGGTGGAGCCATTGTCGCGAGCCTTGGCCGACCGCATAGCCGGAAGCGTCCTGCTACGTAAAGGCTGATTAGTTTATGTTAAGGCTCGGCCATCGCGCCAGAATATTTGATGTATGGGAGAGACTAGTTTCACGCCTTGCTCGGCTGATAGAGTTTGTTGTTTTTCGTTCGGTTTTTTCTTGTCGTTTCTTTAAAGCACGGGGTCGTGGGCTAGGACCGGAGAGGGGGTCGGCTTGATTCGGGCCGTAGTCATGGAGACGTGGGTCGTCTTGTCGACCCTCGGGGTCCTGTCCATGTGGCGCGCTGACCCCTTTCCTTGGTCTTTTTATTGAAAGATTCGAACTCTTGCCTATAGGGGTGAGACCGCACCTCGGGGTCGCTGCCCTTGGTTTTGAACCTGGTAGACGATGCCCTGCCCTTGGGGGCATGGGTTGTCGTGCCGGTGTGTTCCGCGGGCTTTGTCCTCGGCTTGTGGTCTGACTTTGGAGGCAAGAATTGAAATTTCGAAAGAGTTTTTGTTTTTGTAGGTTTTCACGCGATGTCTATCTCTACCTTTACCAGCCCCGAGTGACGGCTGTCCACAGAGGTGGGGTCAGGCGTTACTTAGAAAAAAGACAAAGTGAAACGGCAAACATCTTATTGGGGGCCAAACAACCGGCCTGTTAGGCCCCCGGCTAAATGAAACTAATTAGGCCGCAGTTAGCGGCCCACGACCGGCCCCTCTGGCCGGACCCGGGTGGCCCGACGTCCGTCCGACGACCCGCTAGAAGGTTGCGCGAAGCCAGCGGGTGAACTACACCGGCGTGGGGGCTTGACCCACGGGGCGCGCGGCCCGCACGACCCTTGCGGGGCTAAAGGGCTCCCGGCGTCATGACCGGGAGGCCGCGGCTCGCACAACCGCTCACGGGCGTCTTCGCGAAGAAGAGACCCAAGGCTTGCGCTCCACGCGTAAGACACGACCCCGCCGCCCGCATGACCGGTCAAGCTGTATCTTCTTTGTCTGCGCTCCACGCAGAGCATGGCCCAGAAGCATCTTGACCGCCTTGTTTGGCGGTATGGCATGGGAGCGGATGCCAGCGGCACTATAAACCAGAGCAGGGCGTGGCGCGGCTCTTGACCACACTGTTAGCCAGAAGAAGGGCATGGCTCGCTGTCAAATCACCCTGCTGGCTGACGGACTGAATCGCTCACCCGTCACGACCCACTCCCGTGTCGTACGACGTCATTAACTCCAGGGCAATACTCTAAGCGCTCCAATCAACTATTCAACCTCACCGCTCACTGTAACGGCATGGGCAAGCACTCCGGTGACACGACCACACCGGCGACAAGCATTGATCAACGTGTGCGACGCAAGAAAGAAGGACACCCCGACCCCAGGGAGGCAGATGAGCCACTCCACCATTGTCCTTTTTCTTTTTTCACATGGCACGCCCATCCGTTCTCCGTGTAAGGCCGTTCCCTCCCTTCATCTATAAAAGGGAGGGCGAGCCATTTCCTAAGACAGGCTCGAATAGAACACTAGAGATCACCGAGATCATCACACACACGCCACGATATTGGCATCATGCTCAATTAGAGACTTGGGAGCCCCTCCCTCTCTCGAACCGGTTGTAACCCCTACCACGAACCGTCGCTAAGTAACACGATTCCTTCGAACTGGACGTAGGGCCTCACGCCTGAACCAGTATACTCCCCCGTGTTCTCTTAGCGAACCATCCGGGCATAAACGCGCATCTATAAATTTACTAGTTGGTGCTTTCACGAAACACCGACACATCTCTTTATTTGATAATTGGAAACTTCTTTACATGGTTCGACTATGTACAAGCTTCAAAGGAACTTAGGGATAAAAGCGATGTAGTTGTTCTATGTTCCACGTGTTGGTGAGGACCTCCCCTTTGTGGTTCTTGAGCCTCTACGTCCCTGGCCGAAGCACCTGGTGTATGATGAAGGGTCCTTCCTATGGCGGCGATAGCTTGTGGCGGTTCTTGTTGTCCTGGCGTAGGTGTAACACGAGGTCTCTGACGCTGAAGGCGCGTCCCCGAATGCGCCGGCTGTGGTAGCGTTGGAGGCTTGTTGGTACTTAGCGGAATGTAACAGAGCAATATCGTGGGCCTCGTCCACTTGGTCTAGCGCGTCTTCAAGGTGGACGGTGTTTCCCCGCTCGGTGTAGGCCTATACCCTCAGGGCCCTATACTCGAGGTCGGTGGGGAGGACGGCCTCCGCACCGTAGACCATGAAGAATGGGGTGTACCCCGTGGCTCAGCTGCGGGTCGTTCACAGACTCCAGAGCACCGAGGGGAGTTCTTCGACCCATCGCCTCCTGAATTTATTGAGACGGTTAAAGATTCGGGGCTTGAGCCCTTGCAGGATCATTCCATTCGTGCGCTCGACCTGCCCGTTCGTCCAGGGGTGCGCTACCACTGCCCAGTCGACTCGGATATCAAACTCATCATAGAAGTTGAGGAACTTCTTGCTGGTAAACTGAGTCCCGTTGTTGGTGATGATCGAGTTGGGAACTCCGAACCGGTAGACGATGTTAGTGAAAAAGTGTGCGGCCTCCTTGGAGCGTACTCTCGTTATGGGCCACGCTTCAATCCTCTTTGAGAATTTATCGATCTTGATGAGCGCGTGCGTGTGTCCCCCAGGGGCCTTTTTTAGTGGTCCGACTAAGTCAAGTCCCCAGACTGCGAAGGGCCAGGTGATGGGGATGGTTTGGAGCGTTTGGGCAGGCAGGTGTGTCTGCCGTGCATAGAACTGACATCCTTTGCACGAGCGCACCAGGTCTTCCGCGTCCATCACCGCTATGGGCCAGTAGAAACCCTGTCGGTAGGCGTTCCCTACTAGCGTCCTGGGTGCAGCGTGGTGGCCACAGATTCCCACGTGGATCTCTTTGAGGAGCTCCTTCCCCTGGGAGATTGGGATGCACTTCATTAGGACGTTCGAGTGTCCCTTTCGATACAAGTCCCTGTTTATGATGACGAAGGACTTGGCGTGTCGTGCGAGCTTTCGAGCCTTGGTTTTATCTGCGGGCAGTGTCTCCTGGATGAGGCAGTCAAGGTACGGGTCCCTCCAGTCAGTAGGTTCTGTGCCTGCCTCGGATGCCTCGTCGATGGTCCTTGTGACGAAGACCTCTGGAGGGGTTTCTGTATGCACTACTAGGAATGTGAACATCAGTGACGATTTGCTTGTGACGCTGGCTAGTTTCGTCATAGAATGGTATCTTTCTATGACGAAATTTTCAGTATCGTCATAACTAAGCAGGGACCAAGATTTGCCTTGAAAATTAGTGACCAAAATGACAGAACGTCATAGAACAACAAAAGGAAATCGTCATAGATCATGCTTGAACGTGAGTTACAGTACAATGATGAAACAGATTGGTCACAAATTAGATTTAATATATCGTCATAGCTAATTTGCCTCATTTCGCCCACTTAATGACGAGTCATGGTCCCGGTCCACAGCAACTTGCCACTGCCGACGTCGTCCTTTTTTTTATAACACTTGACGCCGTGAAGCCGGGCGAGCAGGGGCAAGCGGCCCGCAGCTAGCTGGGCCACTCAGGGGCAATCGGCCCGCAGCGAGCAGTTTTCTTTTGTTGGTCGGGCCCATCATGGATGACACAGGTAGCCCAGCCCAATAGGCCCGCAGCGCGCAGGTATTTTTTTGTTGGCCGGGCCCATCATGGAGGACACAGGCAGCCCAGCCCAATCGGCCCGCACAAATGAACAGTTGGCCCATCGTAGCCCGCTTTTTCTAAACGGCCCATCATCAATCACACAGCGAGGCCCGAATTCGGCTTTAAGAAAAGGAAATAAATGCAATTCTGCAAAAAGTTGGCTCCCACGAGCCTTCGAACCCGCGACCAGACGGAGCACAACTAGGAGCGCTACCACTGGAGTAAGTCATTTTTGTTGTTTAAGTCTAGTACATATTTATATTTGTACGATGGTTGGGAGCAAACCATCGGTTTGGAACCTGCGACCCGTGTACGGCAAGGTGTCCCGTCGGTTTGGATCGTTGGCGGCCCACGTAAACATAGGAACGCGAGGCACCTTTTGTTGACCTAGACGCCAGATCGGTACGCAGCACGACTACAACGCAGCGGCAGAGGACCACGACAACAACGCGGCGGCAGAGGCGTGCCGCGACGACGACGTGGCGGCAGAGGCGTTCCACGGCAACAGCGTTTACAACGCAGCGGCAGAGGTGTTCCAGAGCAGCGCCGCCGTGCATTGCGAGGGCAATACATCACGTACCGTGCGTAAAGCAACGCCAGGCACGCGTAGCGAGGGCACAGCAGCGGCGGTGCAAGCAGACTACAAAGGTTTGGTTTAATTTCTGTTACAATTTTTGTAGATACATGCATGCGTTCGATTTAGATGTGAATTTTTTAATTATATTTTACTTTGAAAATAGATGGATAGAAGTTGGGTTTATGGGAAACAATTCACAACTGCATATGTGAAAGGAGTTGAAGAGTTCATGAAATTTGTCAGTGAAAGATACCACGAAGACGCACACATTCGTTGTCCGTGTTGCCATTGTCTTAATCATGTTATGCGACCTCAGCCTGAAGTAGAAACCCATATACACATTCATGGAATGTCAGCTACATACACGAGGTGGATCCATCATGGGGAGCCGGCAGATGCTGTGGTTGATGAGGGTATAGATCAGGAGTTCGAAGGACATGATCATGACTTTAGGATACATGTGGATGTGGACGACGATGTGGACGATGAGGATCATGGAGTACCAGAGATGATAGGTGAATTGTATACAGCGGCAGAGGCTGATGGACAAACGCCAACGTTTGCAACGGTCGTTGAAGATGCGAAGAAGGCACTTAGCCCGGGTTCTAAGCATTCCAAATTTTCTTGCACATGTCTTACTTCTTTTTTTTGCATAGCATACTACAAGTGGTAGAAGGAAAATCCTTGCTTCCAAGAGAAAAACCAACATGGCTCCAGGAAGTAGGAGCAAGAGGGTGAGGGCATCTGACCAATCAGAGGTGCATGCTTCTAGAGCCCAAACAAGATCATCAAAAAGGGTTCAAACTACAGAGATTGATGGGGACATACCAGACAGCTCTACTACACCTGGACCTGCAGATCATGACAGGACACCAGGACTTGCTGATCATGACAGGGAACCTGCAAATGCAGAGGAAGACAGTGGAGCTGCTGGTCTTGGCAGTACAGCTGCTGCTCTTGACTGTACAGCTGCTGATGAAGACATTGTAGCTCAAGATGAAGGCACCGAAGGCAAGTTATAGTTTTTGTGTCAGTCAATATGGCATATCTTTAGCTCATTTGCTAGACCATTCCATTAAATGTGAATTTGTTTGTTAGGTACTGCACAGCGAGCAACAAGGAGGCCAAGATGTCCAACAAAGGGAAAACAGCTGGACAAGATGACTAAAGCTATGGCAAGGAGATTGCCCATAGTTGTTGAACAAGGTAAAAAAAGGCCACATGAACCTGTTCAGGCTGCCAAGTTTGCGTCAGAGGCTGGCATCGTCATTCGGGAAAGCATGCCTGTCCTAACTCATTGGAAAGAATACAAGAAAACCGACAAATACTACAACGACTTTGTGGGAGACCTTTCTGTAAGTGCATTACTCTATCTATGCTTAACTTGTATACTGCTCAACCTGAATTGGCTAACTAACAATCCAATTGTTGTATGCCTAGGGGCGCTTGGCCATCAAGAAAGACGACAAGCCAACAGAGGAAGCTGTCACTGATATGCTGCGCTCTGCGGTAAAAAATCAGCGTTATCGTCTCAAGCAGAAGTACTTCAATGGTATACCTGCAAACGAGGTTAGGACAACTTCTCCTGTTCCTTACATGACCGATGCGCAGTGGAAGGCACTAGTTGGAAAGTGATCTGATCCAAAGAACATGGTATGTGTGTAATCTCATAAATTCTTCTTTCACAATCAGTAGGAAACATGTTCAATCTAACATGTTCAATCTCTTGTAGGAAACATGTGAAAAGAACAAGCGGAACCGCAGTAAAGTCAAGTATCATCAAGCTACGGGTTCTCGCTGCTATGTGGCACACTTACATGCATATGTAAGTCAAAATTACCTTGTAGTTATACCTCGCCATATGCACTTAATAACTTTTCTTGCATTTGATCTGACATTAATTGCTGTTATCCATGTAACAGAAGCAGAAGAGAAACAGAGAAGAACCCAGCATAGAAGTGACTGAAGAACTAGATGCCGTGGAGGCCTTCCGGACCTGCCATACCAGCTCCAAAAAAGGCCCGACCGAACCGGCAAGGGAAGCACTTGTAAGTTGAGTTGTTTGCTAGCTACAATCTAGCTGCAATCTATTTCTATTAGTAGATTGAAGTTGCTTTGCATTGTGCAGCAAGAAAGGCATTCTTCTTCTTTGCCGCCGATTATTAGTTTTTATATTAGTGAAGGCATTAATTACTTTTGACAAGTTAGCTACTTGAAGGGCTGGTAATTAGTTTTGACAAGCTAGCAAGTTTTTATATGCAAGCTGTAACAATTCTATATTCATGCTTATGGCCTTATTAAAATAACAAGCCAACTTGTCGTAAGTGCTATACATTGTAATTAACCTCTTCAAAAATTAACATCAGCAAATAGCAAGTCGTTACTTGTGTTTGATATTTGAATACAATTAACCTCTACAAATATTAACTTCTCTTAAATACTATCCTTTGTACTATGCATTGCAGAGCTTTTAGTGACTGTTAGCTGCTATTTGCCAAATAATCTTATGTACCAATCAGTTTCTGTCATTATCGTGACTGTTACATGCTATTCCCAATATTTTTGGTCAATTATATGTACCAATTCCCAACAAATTTTGTGACTGTTAGCTATTGCCAACTCTTTTATCTAGCAATAACAAACAACTCTCATCTTGCTGTTGGTAATTATGATTAACATGTAACTGTTTCTTTTTTTGTCTATGATATTTCAGCACCAAATGGAAGCTCTGAGGTCTGAACCTGTTGCTGAAGGCGTGGCGCCAGCATCCAGTGTGGAGATCGTGTCCAAGGTGCTCTCCCAGAACAGCTCACACAATTTCCTGAAGAGTGTTGGCATAAAAAAACCGGCGTCCTCCAAGTCATCTTCATCAAATGAAAGCGAGCTTCGGGAACAACTTGCAGCTGAAGCGGCGGTTGCTGTTCAAGGAGAACTGGACGAGCTCAAGAAGAAAAGCCAAGAAGCTGAGGAACAACTGGCGAGGACACAGAGCGAGCTGGAGGAGTACAAGAGGCTAACAGAGAAGGACACCAAGGAGATGGAGGAGAACAATCTGATCCTGAAGAAGCTCTTGTCCTTGCATGGTAACGCTTCTTCTTCGACATGAGGGTCTCTTCGTCGATCTTCTTTGTGCTAGGCTTGTTCCTTTTGGGTACTCAGTAACAAAAGTTGCTCATGGGTGGCAACCTTTTAGTATATGCTATTATGTTTGTGAAAACAGAAGTGTGATGTCGATTAAGTGTTCGGTGAACTAAGTTCTTTTTAGTAGTGTGATGCAAACAGATGCTGTGAACTAAGTTATGTGTTATCCAGTTAGTGAAATCATCACTGAACTAAGTTGGATTCATTTATCTATGGAGTTCTGTGGTCATTCAAGTATCATTTGCAAATTCCAATATCTTTTGTACTTCTATGACCAAAGTGATTGTATATCTGTGACCATCCGAAGCAAATTTTGTGTCAATTTCAAAAACTATTCTGTGTCCATTTGAACACGATGGCGTCTGCGGAAACGTCACGGATGACGTCGGCGACCCACGCGTAACCATGTCGTCGGCGCAGCCACGTCATCCATGATGTCGGCGACCACGTCATCGGCGACGTCGGCGGCCACGTCATCGATGATGTCGGCAGCCATGTCATCGCTGACGTCAGATGCCACGTCACCCCGCCACGTCTGCGCTGACGACACCTGCCAGCGTGTCACACGCCGTCGGCCGCTGGCAAACGGTGACGAAAAGGCAGTAACATCTGTGACCAAAGCGGACCGTCACAGAACAAAAACGCCGTTAACGGCGCCGTCCGGACGGTCGTCAGGCAGCGGATTATGACGAAAAGGAGACTTAATCAGTGACCAAACGGTATCGTCATAGATTGAACTCACTTCCATGACGACCGGGCATTCGTCCGCGAGAATAGTTACCAATCGGTGACAAAAATGTCCAAATCGTCACAACATGACAAATGTGACGCACATTCAATGACCAATGCATTTTCGTCACAACATCGTCACAAATGAAACTAAGTGACGATATAGGCATCTTCAGTGACGAATGGTGAACGTCATCAATGTCAACTTCCCTAGTAGTGATGGGCGAGGAAAGTCCGCGACCCGTCCCTCGAGGGCCGGATGCTTACTACTAAGGCCTAGGGGCTAGCTCCCGAGGGTTAGGGATCATCCCTCGAGGGTTGGGCGTCAGCCCCCGAGGGTCGGGAGTCAACCCCCGAGGGTTGGGGGCCAGACCCCAAGGGTTGAGCTTCCTCACGAGGGAATGGGTCAACGGGGCGGACCATGGGTTTGAGTTGATCGCTGGTGAAGACGCCTGTCGAGACTAGCTCCCTCCTGGACGCCATTTTGGTGAGTGCATCAGCTGCCTCGTTATCCCGTCGAGGGACGTGAACGAGCTCGAGGCCGTCGAACTTGTCCTCCAGCCGCCGGACCTCCCAGCAGTATGCGGCCATTTTGGGGTCGTGGCAACTCGACTCTTTCATGACCTGCCTGACGACGAGTTGCGAGTCACCCTTGATCTCCAGGCAGTGGATTCCCAGCTCCGTGGTGATTTGTAGACCATTTACCAGGGCCTCATACTCTGCCACATTGTTAGAAGCCAAGAAATGTAATCGAATGGCATACCTCAATCGTACTCCGAGCGGCGAAATGAAGACGAGTCCAGCCCCCGCGCCTTTCTTCATCAGCGAGCCGTCGAAGTACATCGTCCAGTACTCCTGCACCACCGGGGCCGAGGGAAGCTGGACCTCCATCCACTCTGCGACGAAATCCACCAGGACCTGAGATTTGACAGCGGTCCATGGCAGATAGGTGATGTCATGCCCCATTAGCTCGAGGGCCCACTTCGCGATACGCCCTATTGCCTCAGGGCTCTGGATGACCTCCCCAAGTGAGAATGAGGAGACGACGGTGATTTTATGGGAGTCGAAGTAGTGCCTGAGTTTTCGCCAAGCGATGAGTACCGCGTAGAGGAGCTTTTGGATTTGAGGGTAACGGGTCTTGGTCGGAGAAAGCACTTCGCTGATGAAGCACACCGGCCTCTGTAACTTGAGGGCATGGCCCTCCTCTTCCCTTTCTACCACAACGGTGGCGCTGACTACTTGGGTTGTAGCTGCCAGATACAGTAGAAAGGAGACGCTTCAGTCCGTCGAGGGCCTCCTGAGCCTTGGGTGTCCACTCAAAGCCATCAGACTTCTTTAGGAGTTTATAGAGGGGCAGTCCTCATTCGCCGAGGTGTGAGATGAAATGGCTCAGGGCCGCTAGACACCCCATGACGTGTTGTACCCCTCTAATGTTCTGTATTGGCCCTAACTTGGTGATGGCCTTGATCTTGTCGGGGTTGGCCTCGATGCCACGCTGGGAGACGATGAATCCCAGGAGCATCCCTTGTGGGACCCCGAAGATGCATTTCTCGAGGTTCAGCTTAATCCCATTCTTGATCATCTTTCGAAAGGCTTTCTCAAGGTCGGCGATGTGCTGATCGGTATGTCTAGATTTCACGATGATGTCGTCAATGTAGACTTCGACGATTTCGCCGATAGACTTGCCGAAACAGCTGACCATGCATCATTGAAAGGTGGCGCCCACGTTCTTAAGCCCGAACGGCATGGTTGTGTAGCAGTATGACCCGAACGGGGTGATGAATGAGGTTGCCTCCTGGTCGGATTCTTTAATTAGGATCTGGTGGTAGCCCGAGTAGGCGTCGAGAAAGGAGAGGGTTTCGCACCCTGAGGTCGAATCGACTATTTGATCTATACACAGCAAAGGGTATGGATCCTTCAAACACACTTTATTGAGACCAGTATAATCGACACACATTCTCCATTTATCATTTTTCTTTTTTACAAGAACGGGGTTTGCTAGCCACTCGGGATGGTGCACCTCCCTGATGAATCCGGCCGCCAAGAGCCTCTTGAGCTCCTCACCGATGACTTTACGCCTCACGTCGTCGAAGCGCCGCAGTCGCTGCCTCACCGGCTTGGAGCCGGCCTTGATCCATAAGGCGTGCTCGGCGACATCCCTTGAAACTCCCGGCATATCCGAGGGTTTCCACGTGAATATTTGCTGATTCGCGCGGAGGAAGTCAACGGGCGCGCTTTCCTATTTGGGGGAGAGGGACGCGCTGATGAACATCGTCCTTCCGTCGGAGCTGCTGGGGTCGAGGGGCACCTGCTTGGTGTCCTTGTTCCGGCTTGACGTTTGCCTCGGTGGGCCTCTTGGCGTCGGGGAGGTCCTCCTCCTCCGCCAGGCTATGGAGGAGGTGAAGCTCCTCCGAGTTGATGATGGTGTCGGTCAGGTCACAGCTCTGCATCTCACACTCGTAGGATTGTTGCACCGACGAGCTAACTGAGATCACCCTCTTTGGGCCCGGCATCTTCAGCTTGAGGTAGGTGTAGTTCGGGATGAAACATCCTTAATTTTCCACGAAGGGAAATCCACAGAATGAGTTATAATGTGACAAACCAAAGAATGATTCCATCACATTATCATATATCAGTGGATATCACAATCATATATTATGAGATTACAAGTTAACAAGATAATACATCAACTGAGTTCACACCTATTACAGAGTAATTCTAGCGGAAGTATATCTAATCGTCATCAGAGTCAGCGGAAAGCGAGTCATCACGTGAAGGCTCCTCCTTCACGGGCATCATCAGAGTAGAGTGTCAGCGGCGTAGATTCTATCTTCTGAACCAAACTTGAGCGCAGGCACGAGACCTTCTAATCCATCACATACCCAGGGGGAGAAAAGAAGACTCATCTCCTATCTAGTGAGCACAGGTACCAAAAAAAGGTCCATAGCCGAAGAATCGGCATATGTATCGATCGATCAACCAAAACACTCTGCAGAGTTTTACATACCCACAAGATTAGCCATCCTCAGAGCCGCAAATCGCCTAGGCAGAATTTCGGCTGCTTGCTAGCCTAGAACGATGCCACCCTACCTCTCAGCCCAGGAACACCCCAAGTATAGTCCGGAATGGGCGATCTTTGTGAGACACAAGTGACATCCCGAATGTCACAAAGAAAGCGTGTTGTCTCGGAAGGGGGTGTGAGTCCCTCATGCCCGTACCTCCCTACACACTTTCACCCAATAGTAGTGGCACCGTTCTACCCAGTAGTCCAGCCGTCTCCCTTCCCATTAGGGAGCGGGTGGGAATGTAAGGGATTCCCGATGGGTCCGTGTACTAGTAAGTCCTTAGGGTTTGACCAAGCTAGAATGTCTTCATCAGGTTTACCATTTTACGTGCCACCACAAGACCTCCGTCACCTGGCTCCACCTCTCGAAGGCTCACACCCAGGATCCCAACTCATCACATCACATTTACCCGCCACAGGTATTCACATCATATCACATCATAGGATGCCCAGGTAGCATCACACAGCAAGACTCGCCCGAGGCTCGTCGTATACTCCAGCTCGGTCGACACAACCCTCACTCTCCACGTACCTAAGACACACGCAGCACGCTCCCAATCCACCAAGTTTGGTATCCCAAGCCAAACCATACACAGGGGTTCACCACCAGCATCACATCACAGATACAATGCGAGTGGAGTTAAAGTAAGTACGGTGATATAAATGTAAGCAAGCAAATAGGTAGATATAAGTAAGTGAGCGTGAGCGCAAAGCTGGGTGACATGGTAGAGGGGTTGCAATCAAGTAGTAAAGGCTCAGGCAGTAGCATGCATTCAGATACTAGCAAAGAAATAAATATAAAGCACTAGCAGTTCCAAATATTATGCAATGTCTAATAGGATTCTCTAAAATAGGGTGCTGCCATGACACATACGACGTCGTGGAAGTAGTGGTACAATTCTCTATCCGTTGTGGTAGTCAGTCAATAGGGTTTCCTCAGGTCCTTTCATGGTTGTTGACGGTCACTAATATCAATTATAACCCATCAATTATCATCAAACATGACATGAAAAGAACCACAGAGTATAGGTATAGGGTTTTGATCTAACGAGTTCCATGAGTTTTGGTGAATCTATGTTTCTACAGGTACATACTGGAAAAGCTATCAAAGTTGATCAATATGATAGTATAAAAGTATCTCAAATAATAGATTAGAATGCACCATTGCGATGGGCTCGTCGAGACGATCGAAACAGACATATCATTTGCCATATTTGGAGTCCCGGATAAAAAGATATCGCACCTGGAAGCGGCACCTGCGCAGGAAGGATCTAGAAGACACCAGAAACCACCCTGCAGAAGGTGGGGCCCACCTATCATATCATAGGGCGAGACCGGCCGGTCCCACCCTCAGACCGGCCGGTCTGGCATTTTGGCCATTTTGGCCCAGCTTCGGCCCATGGGATCCACCGCCTTTGAGGAAGAATCTCAGCCGCCTGCCGATATCGGTTGGATCCAAGGGCTGACGTTAATCGCTCGGGTCTATAAAAGGAGCCCCAGACCCCAGGGGGAGGCATCCCCTGGAAACCGTAATTCATTATTCGTTGGGATCCATTTGAGAGGCGTCCCTTGAAAGGATCATACTCTCATGGATATCAACACACCAGGGAGATTAGGGCTAGACTCTTCAATGTAATAGTTTAGCAACTTGAGAGCTAGGGTGGAGAGATTTCGTTCTGGATCTTGTCTGGAGCCTTGAAGGTCTGGTATATCTCTGTATCTTATCTTTGCAAGACTTATGCTTTAGTATAATTATCTTCTCTATTTACTTCTATGCCTTATTTGTATGATTAGTGTAGTTATTGCATCTTAGCATAGGATCTCCGTCTGTATTAGGTGCTCTAGTTATTACGTATGGCTAGAGTAGTAATCGATAGTATAGACATGGTGTCTAGGCTATAGGTTACCTGAGGTTGCGTCCAATTCTTACGGTTAGTTGTGGTAGCCCATAGGGGTGACAGCTCTATGTGGCCTTCGTATTCCACCACGTCGGGATTGGTGTTTCGTAGGGGGCTTTTGGCAGCCTTCCCCAACTACCTTCTTTCCAGTCTTATTCGAGAGTTGGAAAGGTACTGCTGCCCCTCGAGTGCTATGGTGTGTGCTATACTTACCCATGCATTAGTTACATTCTAGTGTCAACTAGAATAGAACCCGAGTAGTAGAAAAGTACATAGGAACCTTGAACTCTCCCTTAGTCCTCTCAAGTTAGCTGACTATATATTATAGAATTCTCCTCTGTGTGTGATATTGTGCATAACTCTTATCATTTACCACTTACCCCTGCTTAGGTCTAGTTGGTATACTAGTTAGTAGATACATGATGGTGAATTATCAATGTCTTTAGCCATTGTTTCCCAGTGGTAAAATATAAATGACAACCCGGTAATACTCTGGGTAAAATGCTACAATGGTATTTGATCTGTAAACGCTTGGGATACTATTTCTATATTCTTAATGGTGGCATGATTTAATACCACACCTCTTGGTGTTATTGCTGGGGATGACAACTTGGCGTTCTAGTAGCGATGCTATGCCCACAAGTATTTTTAGCGTCGTTACTAGAGATAACATGAAGAGGTGTCAACAAGCATTTTTGGCGCCGTTGCCGGAGAAACAATTGGCGTAAAGATTTTGATATTGATCTTGATATCTGCTAACCTAGTTTGCCACTAGCTTTAGTAGGATTACCCCTATGTTTGTTGAGTTGTGGAATAAGCAGGAAATCAATTGTTCAACTTTCTGGTGAAGTTCCAAATGAACAAGACAAGGGAGATATCGAAGAATCCAGGGTGCCTGAACATTCACGATCCATCAACAATGGAGCCCTGCCATCTCACAGGTTCGTATAAACATACATTACTCTAACCTTGTGTAGATTGGAGAAAAGATCATCGTCACAAGAACTTAAATCTCATCATGTGTGACGAACAAAGATGCTACACTACTCACAGAGTCTATTGTGAGTCATGGTAAGTATGATCAAGAAAGGTGAGAAAGTCTTGCTCATAGACTTTAAATTTGATGAGTAGTTATCCTGTTGCATTCTACTGCATGTTTACTTTGAATAATCCATGCATTTACTCCATCTCATATCACATCCACAGCATGTTTAGTTCCATGCACACATGCATATCACTTGCACCTCTACATAAAAATAAAAAATATTCTCACCATACATGATCATGCTTTCATCTCTATTTGAGTAAATCACTATGTGCTCTCATGCTTCCTTTGTTTGCTATAGTGTGCTTTGGTTTGGAAGTACTGATCATACTTCCATAGGCTTTTAAATTAAGCATGGTGCTTAGGTTAAATAGCCTGTTTTAGTCAAATTAGACATGGTGTCTAGTTTGATTATTGAACTAAAAAACTACTTGTGAAGACATTGGTTATCTTTGTTAGACTAACCCCTGCAGGAAACTTTCAAATTCAATACGGGTAAGTCAAGAGATAAACTCACACTAGAGATGAATCAAGGTTGGCAATAACTATGTGCAAAGAAGACACAACTCATCCTTTAGAGAAAAATTGTAAGTATCAATGTTTTACCTGATCATTTGCTACAAGTTGCCTTTACCTTGAACCATGCAAGAATGTAGTAAACAAATACAAAACATGATAAACAAAATCTATGCTAGAGTTATCCTAGAACCATCTTCTGATTAGCGTAGATGAAACTCTCTGGACCATCACCCATATTCCAAATTTTGTTACAATCCTTCGGGTATGTGTCCGCTAACATGTTGCAGGAAAGAAAGAATAAATATCTATTCATGGTTTGAAACAAAAAAAAGAGAGAACAAGTGTAGAGAAAGGACCAAGATAGAAAGAAATCAATGTGAGAGCACTTCAGCACTTTCTACACTTCACCATGATAGAGGACCAATCACCCTGCAAGAAAAAAAGGACCTTCAGTTCCACCATCTCAAGCATGTTTGGATACAAGTCAAAGGAACATAAAGCAAGTTGTGGTTGGTTAAGGAACATGATGTGGATCATTGACATAGAACTGAAGTGACCCTTACTCTATGTCTTCAAGTGAGGAAGGCGATGACAAGCAAGATGCAACTTTCTCTACATGGGCCAAACTGATGCCTGCTCTCATCATCATCTTTGAAGACACTCAAATGCCGACAGCAAAGACCAGGATGACAAGATCCCACTATGTCACAGTGTGCATCCATATATCAATAAACATTAGTCATCAATGGTGGTATGTCGATGGTGTCTCCCAAGTTTGTAAACAATCATAGACAAGGATGACACCCACAATGTCGTTGGAGATGAAGTACAAATGGAGTTCCCTCCTCGATCATCAAGATGGCTGGTGCATCATCAAAGAAGAATAAACTTTCCACCCGCCATTAGAAGACAAAGAAAATCAAAGAGGAACTCAAGATTGAAGCTCCAATGGACATCAACTCATCAACCCAAAATTAGTGAAGATCAAGAAAGGTTAATAGAAGAAAGTGCAACCGTCTGTGTTCTCATCTCCTGGATCAGATGGTGCAATATAGGTCAAGGTGAATATTGTCAACGAGGAGCCTCGATCAACGAAACACTAAAGGAATCAACCTCAAAAGAACAAGATGGATGAACAAGGAGGACGAACCTGTCCAACCAATATCAAGTCCAAGATCCTAATAAGTTTGGCACGAGAAAGTATAATCATCTAGTCCTTCATCTCCATCATCAAACGAGGCACTCATCCAAGAAACCTACAAAGGAGAAGTCTGGTTCGGTAGACTTAAAACCACCGAACCCTTACCGAAAGGATGACTCTAAGAGCTAGTGCACATAGGAATCATCATCTACATCACTCAAAGTACATCTTCCCTACACACAGCTAATCACTGTGTGGAGGAAGCAACTTTTTATTGGATGAGATGAAGGTTCCTGGCTACACCAGCTCTTACAAGCATGGGCTCCATCGAGAGGACTGCTCAGCTTCAATGCTCAACCACGACAACAACCAGCTTGGGGGAAGGCATCCCCTAGGTACCCAGGTAAGTGTACCTACATGATTATCGAGTCAATCATAAAAATTAAAAATACCAAAAATATATGAGCACATAAAGGTTCACCATAGTATCTAAGAAAACTAAAAATACCAAAAATATGTGGACACATGAAGGTCCATGTTTTTTAGAGTCTTTAGAGTCTTATATAGTATGAGTCTTAAAAAATGGAAAACCAAATAAAAAAATGTTTGTCTAGATAGAGTCAATAAAATGAAGCTCTCGAGATGATCTGAAATGATGATAAGCTGCTCTGTTACAACACCTCTGAAATGCCTAGAGTTTAGACAAAAGCTTTCCCAAGTTTTAGCCCCAACTGTTTTGACATGAAGATTTGCTCTGAGCCTGAAAATTGTGGGTTGCATGTAACACCTCAAGTGTTTAGCATGCATTAGGCCAACAATTAATTAACCTTAATCTTCATTGAGCTTGGCATGAGCATCATCGGGCATAAACCCTAGCTTGCATCTTGTCATTTCATGTGCTTGCTTTTAATTCCTAATCTCATGCCCGATTGAAGTGTTAATCAATTAATTACCTTGCAAATGACCTTGTCAAGTTTGGATCCACCTGCCCAGCACTTTGAAAAGATTTGTCAAATTTTATTACAAAAGGTTTGGTGCATTTTGAGAAAAAAGGAAAAGTAAATTGAAAATCTCCTTTTTATTGCCCTCAAATTCAAAATGAATTTACAATTCAAAATCTATTGAGAATTTTGAGTTGATCCTTAAATGAAAGTTGTTCAGTTTTAAATTCTCTACAACTTTTATTTTGGGCACTTTTCATGAAAATACATTTAAAATTGTCAAATGGTTGCATTTCAGTTTGAATTCAAAATTTCAAAAAAAAAAAAAAAAAAAGCTCAATAGCGGCCAAGGCAAAGCCGCTTTAGGCCCAAGCCGCCCACCCGGTCCGCTCCACTCCCAGCGCGCGCCTTGCGCCAGGGGCCGTGGCCGGCCGGGCGCAGGGCAGGCGCGCCACACGCACGGGCGTCGCGTCCGCGACGCCGCCGCGTGGCGCCGGCGAGCCACGGCGGTGGGGGCCACGCCCGGCGTACTACCCGGCACCTCCCCGGTTTGGAAATGCTCACTCTCCACTCTCACCCTGCCTCGCTCGCTCACTCTCTGCCTCACTCTCTCACCGCGCGCAGCACAAATAGCAGCGCACCGCCGCGGCGCCATTGCCACCATGAGCTCGCGCCGCCGTCCCGAGCCACGCCGCGCTCTCCTCGCCGCCCGCGCGCGCGCGGGCTTCGCCACCGCTCCCTCCACCTCGCCAACTACTCGAGACACCGCCATAAGCCACTGGTAAGGGCCAATTTGGCCGTCGCCTTCGTCACCGGCGATTGCGTGGAGCTTCGCCGGGCGGCGCTCGCCTTATGATCCACCGCCCGCCCCCGCCTCGCACGCCTTCCACCGCGAGCACCACGAAGCCCCATACCCCCACTGCTTCCACCGGCTCAATCGAGCCGATTGGAGCTCACACCCCGCGGTGCCGGGGGGCTCGCCGGAGCTCCGTGCTCCGCCGTGCCGCCATGCACGCTAAGCCGAAAGCCGCTCCACCGCCTAATCCGCCACCCCAACCCTAGGAATAGCTCCGCCACGTCCTCGCTCGCGTGGTGCGCTCCTCACTTGGAGCCCACCGGTGCGGAGACGGCCACCGCACCGCCATGCAGCACCGCAGCGCCGCCCCGCGGCCGCCGCCGTCGTTGTTCCGTGCCGTCGGCCTCGCCAACCCCGTCACCATGTGCGCCGCACCACGGGGAGCACGTCCGGTGCCGTCGGTGTCGCCGGGAGGGCTCACCGCCGGGCGAGCTTCCGCCGTCGGTGCACGCCCCCTGCTCGGCCAACTGGCCAATGGGCCCATGGACCATGGGGTCCCGCGCGCCAGTGACCCATGGTCCACTGGACCGGGTCTACGGACCGCGAGCGTTTTCGTTTTTCCTTTTATTCTTTTCTAGAAAATGTGTTTGAATGATTTTGAATTATTAGCTGGTGCAAATGGAGTCCAAAATTGATGATTCTTGTTTTGTTGGATTCCTGGTCAATAGATCTATCTAGGGAAAATGTGAAATGCAATTTTTGAGATACTTTTCTGGGTAGATTTAATTAATTGCTTAAAAGGCTGAAATCTATTTAAATGCATGATAAATTGCATACTACTCAGAAAAATATGATTCTTGTTTTGCTAGACTTGTTGTGTGATGTAGTTTCTGGTAAAAATATGTATCATGCAATTCCTATATAAAAATATTGGAATATGATTTAAATTCAATTCTAGGCTGATTCTTAAATGATTTTTTAGTAAATTAATTATGAGGAATTATGCCTTGGTAATTTTTGATGACTGCTCTTGTGCTAAGAAGTTCTAGAGAAAAATATGAAATTTGTTGTTTGATACTTTTCACAGTACAAAGTTGTTAAATGTGCATTTCTGTCCAGTGGATTCATCTTTTTGTGTAGGCTGTTGTACTAGATGAAATGTGATGAAAATTTTACCATGGCTCTGTTATAGCATAATATAGCTCCTGTAATTTTTGTAGATTTTTCTGGACTGTCTAGATAGAGGTCACAGTTCAAACCTATTGTTTCACATGAAATGATAAGGCTTTGATTTAAGTGCTTTAGTAGGTTCTATAATTACTTCTTGTGCACTTTTAGTTATGTTTTGCTTGCTGGTCTTATTATGCAACACCATAACTGAAGTGTGATGTGTATCCATGATTAGTGTACTTCTCCTTTAGACATGTGTTGTGAGTATGTGTGTGCTTATACACACCTCCCTTCTTTATACACTTCTAAAAGTGTTTAGAGAAGAGGTATGCACATACTCAGTAAATGAGTTAAGTTGTTAGTAGAGAGAAGATATGCACCTACTCTGTCAAATGATCTGTTAATCATCTTCATTCATGAGCATCATACGTGTATGCATTCACTGTACTTAAGAATGTGCATCGCATCATACAGGTTCGCAGGAGGAACCCCAACCTTCGGAGATCGAGGAGAACCCTCAGGAGGAGTTCCAGCAGGAGGTCCCAGCAGGAGGAGACGAGGAAGACTTACCTGAGTGCCCGAACCACTTCGCTAGTGACTTCGAGCAAGGCAAGCACCGGAGCATCTACTTACCTATGCTTTCTAACAGTCTAATTATGCTTTATGATTGTTGCATTAAGTATAGGAGTTGTGTGCAACCGTTGATGTATTATATCCTTGCTTTACCATTGAATTACCCACCTTGATATACCCTGCTAGTCTAGGGCGAGTATTATGCTTAGCTTGCTTAGACGGTAGAAGTCGGGTGATTTCCTGTCATCCGCGAGTACAGGTGGTTACTTATGATTGATGGAAGGCTTATGTTGATATCATCTAGTTGATGGTTATGGTTGTGATAAATGTGGACCGGTGTCGATGTTTGACCATCGATAGCCTGCCACGGGGTTCCCGTAGCGATTGATTCGGACCTCGGCGAACGACTAGAACTTCGGCGGTTTCACGCAAAGAGACACGCGGTTTTATCCCGTTCGAGCCCTCGTCGTCGAGTAAAAAAGCTCTACTCCGGTCGGCCTTGGCCTTTTGCGTTGGATTGATGTATGATTGTGCGTTGTTAAATCATTTAGAAAAGAGGGTGCTCGGCTCCTTTTTATAAGAGGAAAAGAGCCGAGCTATGGTTTCTAGTCCTTGTCGGATCCATAGGAAGTGTTACGCTCGATTCTGAGAGGTTACTTTCTATTCGTCTAACTAGGATGGCCCGTATTCTACTCGAGATCCGTTCTTCTTGCTCTTGTCCCGACGGGAGCCGTCTTTGGTGAGTAGCGGTCTACGTCCCCGTGACGACAAGCCCCCCGAGCATTTTCGAAGTAGAACTCGGGGAGCGCCTTTGCTTCCGGTGATGCTTGAAGTGGTCTAGGCAAGAATTGTTCCCTTTTTGTGTGCCGTAGGCGCACTCATTTAGTGTAGCCCCCGAGCCTCTTGCTACTTATTTATAAGTAGCTGGAGGATCTTGAGAAAAAAAGAAAAAGTTGAGGGTGTATGCCCTGTAGCCCCCGAGCCTTCGTCTGAGTTATTTTTTGTCAGAAAAGAAGTCGGGCGATGGCTTTCAGCCTGTTTGGTGTTGTAAGTGTGTTTCCCTAAGCGTAGCTTCCGAGCTCTTCTGAGTACTTTGTAAAAAATGAGGCGAAGGCTCGTGACTCGCTCGAGCTTTTCCTGAGTTCTTTTTCTTGAAAGTAGTCGGATGATGGCTTTTGGTCGACGTGCGCCCATAGGCGCACTCATTGAGTGTAGCCCCGAGCCTCTTGCTTTTTGAAACAAAGAGCCGGAGGGTTCGTGAGTAGCATGATGGCTTTGAAATTGTAGCCCCCGAGCTTGAATTCTTTCCCTCAAAAGTAGTCGGGTGGTGGCTTTTTGATTGACGTGCGCCTATTGGCGCACTCAATGAGTGTAGCCCCCGAGCCTCTTGCTTTTTGGAACAAAGAGCTGGAGGGTCTAGAGTAGCATGATGGCTTTGAAATTGTAACCCCCGAGCTCTTGTCCGGGTTCTTCTGTTGTAGAATTTGGACAACGGCTCGTGACTTTGCTTTTACCGTCCTTTATGTCTTTTTTATGGTTGGGCGTTGGCAGGTGGTGGCATAAAGGCTTTTACTTGTCTTTGGGATATGCCCGGAATATACTCTTACATTTGCTCTCTTTTATTTCTTTTATTGTCCTTGTCAATGCTTCTCTGAATTGGTGAACTTGGTCTATGTAGACCGATCTTGGCCTATAAATTGCACTTCTCTTTCGGTTGTTTTCAGAGTCTTGTAGTATGCTTCTTCCTGTTCTTGTGACAATGATAGTTTGTGAGGTTGAACAGCCCCCGGGCTTCTTTCTTGTTCTTCCAGTATGGTTTATTTAGTGGGTAGAAGAATTCTTGAGATAGAGATTAGAGGCAGACTAATCCCGGAGTAGCATTGTGATTGGAGGCTCGTTCTGGTAGGTAGAAGAAGTCTTGAGATGTGCCTTATGCTATGTCATTTTGCACTCTTAGTTATTCTTTTTCCACTCTGCCCGGACATATGCTCAAGGGGAAGGTTGCCGAGTCGCCTGATCTTCTAGGCTGTGCGGTGCGGATCGACCACCGGCCGACGCGATAGCCGGAGCTCTCTTGTTCACATGGGGTTCGATCCGACTTGTTTTTGGAGAGGCCCGATGTGATGCTTGATCAGTCAGTGCTCCTTTTGGCAATCTTGAATGCACTGTGTTGGTGTATCAAGGTTGCTTTGGATCTGCTCGGCTCATTCTGCCTTAGAGGTGGTCTGGGTCTGTAACGAGGACGGTTTTGGATTCTGCGTAATTGTTTTCTATGGCAGAATTCCACTGGGTTCCTTGTAGCTATTGCTTTGGATTTCTTCTGAATTCGATGGGTCTTGTAAGACTTGTAACCTTGTATCCTGTAATATTGAAGGATATTTGATCCTGCAATGATCCGAGTTGTTTTGTCCTGTGTTTATGGTTGTCCGCCTTCGAGCCGACTTGTTTTTGATTGATATGAAGACTGTATATCTTTTAGTAGACTTGTTTTGGCTCAGAAGTTGGCTGGCTTCCTTCGACTGGAGTTGTTGGTGGCCGGCTTGTTATGATAATATTGGCAAAGCTATCTTTCTTTGTAACGGCATAGTATTTTACCGTTGGTGGGTAACGGGATACGGACCGTTATCCCGTGATTTAAGGGTTTACTGGGCCTTTCCTGTTACTGCGCCTTGTATCCGTTGGCCTTTTTACCGTTGCCCCTTAAGTGGGCCTTTTAAGACCGGTCTATAAATTAGCTGCGGTTACTGTTCTTCTTCTTCACCTTGCCTTTGCTTCCTGAAACCCTAGCGCCGTAGAAAAAAAATCCCCAAATCTTTGCTCTTGCATTGCCGCCACGCATCCTCCTCTTAGTTTGGGTGCTTGATTCGTTGCATGGGAAGGAAGAAGGTGGCCTCCAAGAAGTCGGTAGTTGAGAAGTCTGTTCTTGAGGAGGAGGTCGACGAGCAGCTGAATCCCGAGTTTGCTGCTATGAAGGCCATCGCAAAGAACTTCCCCGCCCCGACTACCCAGGAGAAGCATCTGGTTGAGCTGCAGGACTTGGGTATGATCCAGCCCAAGGAGTTCTCTGGTTGGGTTGCGCCTGGTGAGCATCGTGTCCCCGTTCCCCGCCCAGGGGAGATTGTGCTTTTTGTTTCTTTTATTTGTGTCGGGCTTTGTTTGCCGGCTTGTTCCTTCCTCCACCGTTTTCTTCGCTTCTTTTCCATCTCTCTTCATGATCTTACCCCGAATGGGGTTCTTCATCTTTCTGTTTTTATCCATTTTTGTGAGACTTTCCTTGGCATTTCTCCCTCCCTCAATCTGTTCCGTTTTCTTTTTCGCCTCAAGCCGCAGCCCCGCAATAATTCCCTCCACACCCTTGGTGGATGTGGGATCCAATTCCGGCAAGGGCGTAAGTCGAGCCACTTCTTTGAGTATGACCTTGTTGATTCCGTGAAGGATTAGCGGTCTGAGTGGTTTTATGCTGGTAATCTTGATGGAGGTGTTGGTGCTCCAGCACTCCAAACCTACTCGGGGGTCCCGCCTGTTCCTAATGATCGGTGGGAGAGAGAGCAGCTCACTTCTGCCGAGTTGTCTCTTCTTGAACCTCTTTTCAATAGGATTAGGTACTTAAAGCGTAATGGCTTGTCCGGTTTTGCTATTGTGGCAAGTTACCTCCGTCGCCGAGTACAACCTTTGAAGGCGCGTGAGAACTTTGGCTTTGAGTACTCGGGCGCCGAGGATCCCTCTCGTATGGTGGCCACGACCGAGTTGTCGATGAAGAGATGCTTGTTCGTCTCCGAAAGATTTTGAAAGGCACGTCGGTGGTCCCAATGATTAGTTTCGAGTACTCCGATAAACCTCCCCCTGCTGTGAGTGTTTCTTCTTATTTATATCTGTATTTTCGAGTTCTTTTTGACTGAGATTGACTAGTTTCTTGTCTTTTTTGAAGCCTTTTGGTAGGGATTTTAACATTGATGCCTCCCTTTATATTGATGGGGAGATTGCTCCTCTTCCCTCCTCCTCCTACTGGTCTTGGTCATCGGGTAATTGAAGACCGAGTTGTTTTGCTGGTATTTCTTTGATGGAGCCTTCTCTTCAAGATGTTCCTTATCAGGTAGGTGGCCCTTCCTCGAGTTACTCGTGCGGTGCTAAGAGACCCGCTTTGCGGGAGATTCTTCTTCTTCGGCTCGAAACGGGCGCGTTCTTCTCTTTTTCTCCTCGACCATCGGGTAACCTTTTGATAGGTGAGAGGTTGTTTGGTTTTACTTTTGCTCGCTCTTTTTTTGGAAAGTAGTCTTGATTCTTCTCTTTGGTAGGCGGTGTATCTGTTCTTCTTTTTGACGATGAGGCTGAGGATGTTGATGATTCTCCTCTTCTTCGTCGATAAGTGTTGTCTTTTTGGCTTTGGTATACATACTTCTTTGTTGTTTTGTTCTGACTTGGCTTTTTGTAGCCCCCGTGCAACTTCTTCTCCTTCTCCGGCCTTGGGGCCCTTGCCGGGTCCTTCTCCTTCCACCGCCGGTTTGTTGGTGGGTTTGGATGTGGTTATGCCGCCTCCGCCTCCTCGTCCTCGACTTGCTATTCGTCGTGCTCCTAGGTAAGTGCTGACTTCTTTTCTTCCTTTTTGTATCATTTGTCTTTAGCTTCTTTTGTTCCTGTAGGTCCTTAGCTCCGGCTTCTGATTCTGAGAAGACCGTGAGTGTTGGAGCTATGGGTCAGGTGTCTGTGCCTGATCCTCATCCAGCTGTGGATTCTGTCCCGGTGGTGGCTTCATCTTCTGGTGCTGGGACTTCTTCTTTGCCGGTTGCGCAGGCGGCTGAGTCGACTGCTTTTGTAGTAGAAGAGTTGCCTCTTGCCCAACCCCTAACTTCTCCTCATCCTAGGGTTGGGTGTTCTCCTTTGTCTCCTTTTTATCCTCCTTGGAATTCTGTCCGTGATTTGAAGCTGATGCAGGATCTGGAAGAAGACTTCAATCTGAGTTCTCGCCTTAAGAAGCTTGAGGCTGGATTCAAGTCTTTTACTGAACAATTTCAGGTAGGATGACTTGTTTGCTTTATTTTCTATCTTGTCTTTTTTCTTATCCTTGTTTTTCTTTATGTGCAGGAGTATGTCAGTGATTCTGACCTCTTTTTTGGCTCGTCTGAGTCCCAAAAGAAGTTGTTGGATGAGCTGGCTTCTCTGCGGCTGGCGCTTGATGAGGAGCGTCAAGGACGTCAGTCTTCGGAGACTGCCTTGAGAGCTCAGGTTGTTGCTGCTGTTGAATCCGAGAAGAAGGCTTCTCGGGATCTCCAAGGTACTTGTAAATGCTTTTTGTTGCGTATAGTTTTGTTACTGCTTTTTCTCTAACTTCTTTCTGCTTTCTTTTGCAGCTTTGAAGAAAAAGTACTCGGAAGAGACTGAAGCTTTGAAGCTTAAAGTAAAAACCTTCCGCAATGACTCGGAGAAGGTAAAGGCGGATGCTGAAGAAACTTTAGCCCGGGCTCGGCTGATTAGGCGTGGTGCTGATCGAGATCTTTTGCAGGCTAAGGCATCGATTGAAGACTTGTCCGTCCGTCTAAAGGCTTCGAAGACAGGTGGTCAACCTTGCTGAGTTACGTGCAAGGTCTTGCCACTATCTTTGAGGAGGCCTGAAGATGTTGGTCTGACACAGGTTCGATTCCTTCCTCGACCCGACCGAAGCGGACCATCAATTTTGCCAAGGATGCAAAGTGTTGCTTGGCGTTCGAGTGTCTTGGCTCGCATCCGAGTAGTTGATCCCAACTTTCCTCTTGATAGGGTGATGGATGGGACCCATACTCCTGAGGATGAACAAGCACTCGCGGAGTCTGAAGCTGCTGTTCTGCCCTTAGCTCAGGAGTTTACTGATCTTGTAGAGATTACGCCAGTGCGTGCTGATGATGGTGATGATCATCAGTAGTAAACTTTTGTTGTAATGAAACTTTGATGTCTTCCTAGATAAAATTTCTTGAATCTTGGCCAAATATCTTGTTGCTATGTTGAAATGTTTGAATATTTTGTTATCTGTTGTACTCCTTTTGGCGTTGTGAATCCATCTAAGAATAGTTAATATTGTAGCCGTCTTTAATGATTAGTTCGGACCGTAGGCCCTCATCCGAGTTCTTTTTCTCTAGAAGTCGGGATAGGTCGAGCTCTCTCTTGGCTCTCATCTAGTCCTGAAAAGGAGCTAGGATAGGGCGAGTGTTGACTTTATTTTAGCCGTATTCTCATCGGTGTTGTGAAAACAACCCGAATAGTTGGGCTCGGGCTAGATTGTAGCCATTTTGCGCTTCAACAAATAATTCGACCGTAGGCCCTCATCCGAAGTTCCTTTTATCTAGAAGTCGGGACAGTCGAGCTTTCCCTTTGCTCTCATCTAGTCCTGAAAAAGGAGCTAGGATAGGCCGAGTGTTGACTTCTTTAGCCGTACTCTCATCGGTGTTGTGAAAACAACCCTGGGGTCGAGCGGCGTTTTTGCTCTCATCGGGGTTTCCCGGGGGGTCGAGCGATTTTTGCTCTCATCGGGGTTTGCCCGGGGGGTCGAGCGCTTTTTGCTCTCATCAGGGTTTGCCCGGGAGGTTGAGTGCTTTTTTCGACCGTAGGTCCTTATTCGAGTTCCGTATTCTAGAAGTCGGGATCCGGTTGGAAAGAAGCCGGGATACTTGTAATCTTTCTTATGAATCTTTGTTTGAAGGAAGTAGTACATGTCTTTGTTATCTAGGCGTAAAATCGTCGTAATTGAGAGATGTGCCATGAATTTTTATTGGGGCTCCGTCTTCGATCATCGGGTTCGTAGGATCCCGGTCCTGTTACTTTTGTTACTATGAAGGGACCTTCCCATGGGCCGAGTAGTTTGTGTCTTCCATCTGGTTTTTGTATTTTCCCGAGAACTAGATCGCCGGGCTTGTAAGGTTCTTGGTTGAACGCTTTTGTCGTAATATCTTCTCGGTCCTTGCATGTATCTTGCTGATTGTAGTGTTGTATTGACTCGACTTCTTCTAAGTCACAATTTCTAGTCTTCTGGTTTCTTACGCTTCTCCTTCGTTATATTGCTCTATTCTGGGGATGTCCATATTAAGTCTGGCTGGTAATACGGCTTCGATCCGTATACCAAGAAGAAAGGTGAGTAGCCGGTTGCTCGCTTATCTGAGTTCTTAGTCCCCAGACTACTTTGGGTAGTTCATCTATCCATTTTGCTCCGTAATCTTTGAGGTCTTCATATAGTCTTGGTTTCAATCCGGCCAAGATGAGGCCGTTTGCTCTTTCTACTTGACCGTTTGCTTAAGGGTGAGCTAACGATGCATAATCAATGCTGAATCCGCAGCCTTTGAGCGCAGCGTTTGAATTCATTGGTCTGTGAAAGGTGATCCTAGGTCTATAATTATCCCTGTTTGGCATCCCAAATCTGTGCATAATTTCTTGGATGAACTCTTGTGCTTTGGCTGAGCTGTATTTTACTAATGGCTTGTATTCTATCCACTTGGTGAACTTGTCGATGGCCACGAATATGTATTCAAACCCTCCTTTGGATTTTTTAAGTGGTCCGACTTGATCAAGCCCCCAAAGATGAGAACGGCCATCTTTGGTGGGATGCATATTAGATTGTGAGTGGAACGTGTGCTTGTCTTGCAAACATTTAACAGCTTTTTGCAGTATTTGACTAGTTCTTCGGCGTCTTTTAATGCTTTGTTGGCCAATAGAATCCTGATCGAAAAGCTTTTCTCGACTAGTGTCCTTGAAGATGCATGATTCCCGCAGACCACGAGTGCATTTCTAGTAATATTTCTTTTCCCTCTGTTGTTGGTACGCATTTCAATAATACGCCTGATGATGCTTGCTCTTTTTTGTAAAGATTATCTCCTACTAAGACGTAGTTTTTGCTTCTTCTAATTACCCAAGTTGCTTCTGCTTTATCTCCGTGGTAACTTCTTTTCCTTGATGTAGTCTATGAATACTTGCATCCATGTTGAGTTGTCTCAATGGCCGATTATTAGAATTTGCTCTTGTTCTGTCTTCTTCTTCTTCGTCTTCTTTTTTTCTTCTTGACTTGATAGATGGTTTGTTTAATTCTTTTACAAAAACTCCAGCGGGTACTTTTGCCCTATCTCGAGCCTAGTTTGGCTAACACATCACCTGCAACGTTTGAATCTCGTAATATGTGATGTATTTCTAGACCTTGAAAATTTTTCTCAAGCTTTTTGATTTCTGCGCAATAGGCATCCATGTTTTCCTTGGTGCAATCTCATTCTTTATTGACTTGGTTGATTACTACTGCTGAATCTCCGTAGACTAGTAATCTTTTGATTCCAAGTGATGTTGCAACTTGTAGGCCATGGATGAGTGCTTCGTACTCGCTTCATTGTTGGTAGCCGGCCATAAAATTTATAGAACGTATCGAGTTGTTTTCCATCGGGTGCGATAAGTAGTACTCCCCTCTCCCCCCCCTCCTAATTTTAGAGATCCATCGGTACATTTTTCCAATGGTCTAGGATGACGTTTGGAGTAGGTTGTTGTATTTCGGTCCATTCCGCAATGAAGAAGTCGGACAATGCTTGAGATTTGATTGCCTTTCCCGGTGCAAATTCTATTTTGAGTGCTCCGAGTTCAACCGCCCATTTTGAAATTCGTCATGTTGAGTCTCGGTTCCTTAGGATGTCTCCGAGTGGAAAATGCATTTACGACTACTTTGTGATCTTCAAAATAATGTCCGAGCTTCCTTGAAGTTATGAGTATTGCGTAGAGTAGTTTTTGCACGTGAGGATATCTCATTTTTGATACTTGTGAGTACTTCACTTATGTAGTATACTGGCCTTTGTACTTTGTAGGTGTGTCCTTGTTTTCCTCTTTCGACCATAATAGCCGTGCTAACTACTGAAGTGGTTGCGGTAATGTAGAGCATGAGGTCTTCGTCTTTCTTTGGTGGTACTAATACTGGAGATGTGCTGATGTATGCTTTTAGCTTGTCGAAGGCTTCTTGTGCTTCTTCGTTCCAGGTAAATTTGTCTATTTTCTTTAGTAATTTGAAAAAAGGTAAGCATTTTTCCCCCAGTCTGGAGATGAATCTGTTGAGTGCTTTGCCATGCAACCTGTTAGTTTCTCAGATCCTTGATATCTGGGCCGTGGGCCCATGTCGGTTATTGCCTTGATTTGTTTTGTGCTTGCTCAATTCCTCTTTGGCTGACCAGAAATCCGAGTAGTTGCCCTGATGATACGCCAAATACACATTTGTTGGGGTTAAGTTTCCACTTCTATCTTTTGAGATTGTTGAAAGTTTGTTGTAGATCTTCAATCGTAGAATCTGGGTTCTTTTTGTTTTGATGACTACGTCATCTACATATGCTTCTCGCGTTCTTTCCAATTTGATCTCCCAAACAAGTCGGATTGCTCTTTGGTATGTTGCTCCTGCATTTTTGAGTCCAAAAGACATTGTTTTGTAACAATAGGCGCCGAAAGGTGTAATGAAAGAAGTTTTGCTTTGGTCTTCTTCCTTTAGTGCAATCTGGTGATATCCTGAGTAGCAATCTAGAAAGGATAATAGAGCTGATCCTGCTGTTGAATCCACTATCTGATCAATTCTTAGTAATCCGAAAGGGTCCTTTGGACAATGTTTGTTGAGGTCCGTGTAGTCAACACACATACGCCATTCATCTGTGTTCTTTTTACGTACCGCAACGAGGATTTGCCAACCGATCTGGGTGTAAGATTTCTTTAATGAACCCCGCCGCTAGTAGTCGGGCTATTTCTTTTTTATTGCTTCCTTCTTGTCTGGTGAAAAACGTCGTAGTCTTTGTTTGATCAGTCTTGCTCCTTTGTTGACTTCAATTTTGTGCTCAGCCAACTCCCTTGGGACTCCGGGCATATCTGCTGGTTTCTAGGCAAATATATCCTTGTTGTCCAGTAAGAAGTTGGTGAGCGCGAGTTCCTATTTGATAGGCAGGTGTGCGCTGATTGTGGCAGTCTTTGATGGATCACCTGTTCCTAGATCAATCTTTTTGGTGCCCTCTCCTTCAGCTGTGGTGAGTGTACTTTGTTTTTTGGCTGGTATCTCTAGTTCTTCTGTTCTTATTTCTGCTACTACCGAATTGATTTCACCTTGTACTTTTGAGGATATTTGTATTGTTTGTACATCGCATTCGTAGGCTCTTTTTAGGTCTCCTCTGAGAGAGAGTACTCCGTGTGGTCCTGGCATCTTGAGTAGTAGATATGGATAGTGTGGTATTGCCAAGAATTTTGCTAGTGCTGGTCTTCCTAATATCGCATGATATGATGATTTAAAATCTGCAACTTCAAATTTGATGAGTTCTGTCCTGTAATTTGTGGGAGTTCCAAATGTTACTGGAAATGTAATCTGTCCAAGAGGCATAGCTGGTCTCCCGGGTACTATCCCATAAAAAGGTATGCTTGTAGGTGTGATCATTTTTGAGAATTCTGTTCCCATTTTCTTCAGGGTGTCTGCAAATATGATGTTGAGTCCCCCCCCATCAATGAGTACTTTGTTATTGTAATGGCGGCAATTATTGGTCCGAGTACTAATGGATATAGCCCCTGCGTTCCCAACACTTGTCCATTGGTCTTCCCATGAGAACTGAATTGGATATTGTGACCAGTTTAAATATCCGGGTGTTGCTGGCTCTGCTTTGCCATGATTGTTCACCAAGCAAGCTTGTCTTCTTGTTTGCTCCTAGAACCGGGGTCTCGAGAATATTACCGATATTGTTGCTTTGGATTTTGAAAACCGTTATCGGTTGTGTTGTCTTCTTCTTTTTTCTCTTTGTTTTCTTCCTTGTCTTGTTTGTCCTTTCTCATATATTTTTCTTGAAAGATGCGACACTCTCCCCATTGGGTGGATTCCTGTTGGATGATAGATGCATTTCATATTTTCAAGGTCTTCAAATCTTCTTGCCGGGTAGAATTTCTTTCTTTCGGTGGACGCCACCATGTTGTCGAATATCTCTTTTTTGTTGTGGAATTCTTGTCATTGTCTTGAATGTTCCATCTTCTTGAGTTGTCTTGATACCTTGAGTTATCCCGGTATCTCGAGTTGTCTTGATAACCCGAGTTATTTTGGTTGTTCCATCTTGTGTTGTTTTGATCGCTCGAGTGGTTTCTTCCCGTGCGTGTTTGTTTCTCCTTTCGAGTTGTTTTACGTTTGTCCGAAATCTTTCTCTTGTCTTCTCTTCTGCTGTAATCATCTTTTCAACTATTCTTTTGAACTCCTCGTTTGTCCGAGGGTTTTCCTTTGCGTAAATCGTGAAACATCCATCTTACTTTTAAGCCGTATGAAAATGCTTCTATTACTTCTCTCTCGGTGATGTCATGTACTTGTGCTCGAGTTCTCCAAATCTTCTATAGAAGTCTCCGAGGCTCTCTCCGGATTTTGCTTTAAACCTTTTAACTCGGCTTGCGTTATTGGGTGGATCAAGTATCCCTGTAAAATTCTCACAAAATACTTTTTGGAGGTCGCCCCATGCTTTGATAGATCCGGTCGTAACTTATCGAACCCTTTGGAGTGGTAATGTTTCCGGGGCCATTGGGAAAAATAATGCTTTTATATCGTCATCGCCTCCCGCTAGTTCTATAGATTGAGAATAAATCCTAAGCCATTGCATTGTTCAGTCTTGCCATCATATTTTGAATGATTGGATGGTTTGAATTTGTGAGGTAGTTTGACTGTGAGTAGTCTTCCTGCGAAGCAAGGAAATCTGTCGGGTACTTTTTCTCGTCCAGTAGTCGGAATCGCCTTTCGTGTCGTATCTTGAAATAATCCTGGGGGGACTTAAGGGTGGTGTCGGAGATCTTCCCCTGTTTCCCCCGTTTTTTTCTGTCCAATCGTGATGAGGTTGAGCTCTTCTCTCATAATTTGGAGTTGATAATCTTTCAAAGCGGAAATCCTCCGAGTTCTTTGACTTGTCTGCTCGGATGGTATGTGTCGGGGAGGTACTCGGTCGCCTTGTATCCTTTGCGCGGTATCTCCGAGTAGACTTCTAAGCCTGGCTTGTTCTTCACTTGGTCGTTGTATGGCGTCGGTTTCATTAATTAACTCTTGTATCTTGTTGATAGGATCAAGCCTTGTCCTTGCCGCCATGATTCGTCTTTCCTCGACTTCTTTCTCGGCTCTTTTTTTTATTGTACTCGGCTAGCTCTTCTTCATATTTGCGCCATGCTTCTCTTCGTTCATGAACTTCGGTTCCTTCTTCCTCCTCTTTTCTTGTTTCTTCTTTCTCTCGCTTCTTTAAAATTTTTTCGGTCTCTCCTTCTCTTGTGACGGAATTTGCCGGAATATCGACTTCGATTCTTCTAAAGATCTGTAGTCGGGTTGGACTGGTGGTACTAGAGGTTGCCTTACCATGAAGACTTCTTCGTGCGTATTGGGTGGATGGTCGAGTTCTTCTCCTTCTAGAGGTTTACCGTATTGAAAAGGAAGGAAGGTAGAGTACTTATCTTGTTTGAAGATGTCCCATTGGTCGAGGTTGTAAGATTCCATTGCTTTCTGAGTGATATTCTGATATATTCGTGCCGAGTTGTTGAAACTGTAGTGAAAAGAACTCGGCTTGTCTTGTATATTTGGGTTTTTAGCTTCCTCTGTGAGCTTGAGTCTTGAAAAAATTTCTTGTATCTTCGGCTCGGGTTCACGAAGTAGTCGACCATGGAGAATTCCTTGTTAAATGCGCCCCGCAGACCCAGCTTCCGAAAATGAAGGTTGATCCCGCCGAAAAAATCATCATGTGTAGGTCCGTCGAGCCTTTGACGTTGATTTCGCCGAAAGCCCCTACCTGGCGCGCCAGCTGTCGGTGTTTGACCACCGATAGCCTGCCACGGGGGTTCCGTAGCAGTTGATTCGGACCTCGGCGAACGACTAGAACTCGACGGTTTCACGCAAGAGACACGCGGTTTATCCTGGTTCGAGCCCTCGTCGTCGAGTAAAAGCTCTACTCCAGTCGGCCTTGGCCTTTTACGTTGGATTGATGTATGATTGTGCGTTGTTAAATGCATTTACAAAAGAGGGCGCTCGGCTCCTTTTTATAAGAGGAAAAGAGCCGAGCTATGGTTTCTAGTCCTAGTCGGATTCATAGGAAGTGTTCTGTTCTGATTACAGATGTTACTTTCTATTCGTCTAACTAGGATGGCCCGTATTCTACTCAGATCCGTTCTTCTTGCTCTTGTCTTGACGGGAGCCGTGCTGGTGAGTAGCCGTCTACGTCCCGTATCGACAACCGGGCGGAGTCTTGTGGGGTCTTTGGACCACAGTGATTCCGTCTGTGTCGATTAAGGACCGTACCATTGTTGTACCCCAAGTCATATTGAACGCATGCCTCACATTTAGCTGGCCGGATAAGCACTTCCGACCGCGAAGCCTAACACTATCCAGGCCGGTTCTCGATCCATTCGCACCGTATTGGAGATGGATGGGGGACCACAGGGGCGCGAAGAGTAAGTCCGAGGTCTAGCATGGTTGGCTAAGGCAGTCGGGCGGTCCCTGGGTACGGTGGTTCTATGCGAGTCCGCATACTTGTTTTTTCTGGATACGTGCCACGGTGATCCGTAGCTCACCGACGGGTGAGTGTGGTTTGTGTGAGGAATACCCCCGAGCTCGGTAAATCGATTCGAATCGCCATCGTTCTGGACGGTGAACACTTTGACTTGAGCTGCAAATCGTAGTAATGACTAAGGAATGTGATTAATGATGATGATGGGTTAAGCCGATGATTATGATTATGGTTACTACTTGCTTGCTTAATCAGGGACTAATATATTATAATGATGCATAGTATAGGTGCTCACCTAGCATAAATAGGAATGGTTAAGCTGAGCTACCACTTTAAATGTTATTACCGCCTTTTTGCAAAAGAGTTGAGCTATCCCCAGATAAAGCCTGTCGTGCTCCTTGGAGTCTTTTATTTTGAGTCAGTCGGGTAAGTCTAGCCGAGTACCTTCTCGTACTCGGGGTTTTTCCCGCTTGTTGTTTGTGCATCGGACATACCTTCCACGAATGCTTGTGCTACTGTCTTTTTTCCCATGGACTAGAAGACCTTGGGCAAGGTTAATCTTAATATTCTCCCCAACCGCTTTTGATGGATAGACTCGACCGGCACTTGTATTAATCTTTAAAAATGCGTGAGTTGGGTTGAGCTTTCAAAACTACTTGCTTTCGCTACTCGGATTTTAAGAACTCGGTTTGTAATAACTTTATTTCCGCACTCTGATGTTGTCGAACTATTTGTGAAATGTTGTAACGTGCGAATGGTGACGCTAAACTTGTACGATCTTTGTTGATGATGTTTGGTTTGAAATCCTTCGAGATTTCCGGACTACCGGGTTTATAATGGCTTAAGTGTGACGATTACTTGCTTAGCGAGTGATTTTTCACTTATGCTTTTATAAATTGGTCAGTTCTGTTACATTGCATATGCTTGAACTAAATCTAGATACCTGATTGATAAGATTAAGAAAGTCTGAGTTGCTATCTATCTTGTTCTAAGTGACACTAGAGTTCTAGAGATTTATCTTTTAAAAAATACGAAAACATGATGAGTTCCTATATGACAAAGCTTACATTCCCACCAGAGCCAAACATGATGAGATAGGCTAGTTAAACTTCCACATATATGCTGCTTATCATGCATTGAGTTTTGTCAACCTTTGTGACCCTGGTGAGAAAATTGTCATGCTCTTGAATCAAGATCCACCTCCATATGCACTACTCTACACTAGAGTAGGCGCAACAACATGTCATTCCACCTATATCCATTCTAAAAATATTTTTCTCCTACCCTAGGAGAGAACACCAAAAATATTCTATTAGGATAGCCACCCCATAAATGCTCCAGTTCCTATTGCTATCTCTCCAAATCCCTAAGTGCCAAAAGGAGTGTTACGAGCTATGCAAAAAGATAATTGAAAAAAAGAGAGAGAGAAGGGAGAAGAAAAGAAAAACAACAGACAAGTGTCCAAATGCTGAAAACAGTGAGTGCATAGATACCCAACTCCCTGAGAAAAAAAAGAGAGAAAAAGATAGCTTATAACCTCTGGCTAGTGTTTAAGTCCAAAAGAGAGATAGGCATTTAAGGAGCTGAGTAGAATTAGGTTCCACCATATATCCACCATATCCATCCACTTATACATCTTGATTCGACTGCATGACTCGTTTCTCCATGGATCCATTGTTTGACTCTACAACACATGCATTGCAAGTTTGCTCTTCCAAGTTTTCTCCTTACCTATGAGCTCCACATAAGCCTTAGTTATAGGATGAAAAGAAAGGCAACCATCATCACTGCCTTGGTGAGAATCCACAAATACCACACATATTAAGAGACTTGAGAGTGTCATACATGGGAAGCTCTGAGTTTTATTTGAAATCCTCTAAAACCTCCAGAATGATAGTTGAGCGAAGAGCTTGAGACATAGTGCTTGGGTGGATCTTTCTGTCTGTCAAGTACTTAAGGCCCAAGAAAGAGCTGATAAGCCCCATAGTCAAAGGTAATATGAGTAAGTTTGAAAGTCAGCTCAGTTATTGCTTAAGCTTGGAGGAGAATTTTTGTCAGAATGCAGGTATACTTTTGAGGAGTTACTTCAAGGTTGCGATAATGCTCTAAGAATTATGAATATCTATATCTATTTCTAAGTTTAGCTTTGCTAAGGGACTAACAAAGGTTAAGCTTGGGGAACTTGTTGACGGTCACTAATATCAATTATAACCCATCAATTATCATCAAACATGACATGAAAAGAACCACAGAGCATAGGTATAGGGTTTTGATCTAACAAGTTCCACAAGTTTTGGTGAATCTATGTTTCTACAGGTACATACTGAAAAAGCTATCAAAGTTGACCAATATGACAGTATAAAAGTATCTCAAATGATGGATTAGAATGCACCATTGCGATGGGCTCGTCGAGACGATCGAAACGGACATATCATTTGCCATATTTGGAGTCCCAGATGAAAAGATATCGCACCTGGAAGTGGCACCTGCGCAGGAAGGATCTAGAAGACACCAGAAACCACCCTGCGGAAGGTGGGGCCCACCTGTCATAAGGGGAGACCGGCCGGTCCCACCCTCAGACCGGCCGGTCTGGCATTTTGGCCATTTTGGCCCATCTTCGGCCCATGGGATCCACCGCCTTTGAGGAAGAATCTCAGCCGCCCGCCGATGTCGATTTGATCCAAAGGCTGACGTTAATCGCTCGGGTCTATAAAAGGAGCCCCAGACCTCAGGGGGGAGGCATCCCCTGGAAACCCTAATTCATTATTCGTTGGGATCCATTTGAGAGGCGTCCCTTGAAAGGATCATACTCTCATGGAGATCAACACACCAGGGAGATTAGGGCTAGACTCTTCAATGTAATAGTTTAGCAACTTGAGAGCTAGGGTGGAGAGACTTCGTTCCGGATCTTGTCTGGAGCCTTGGAGGTCTGGTATATCTCTGTATCTTATCTTTGCAAGACTTATGCTTTAGTATAATTATCTTCTCTATTTACTTCTATGCCTTATTTGTATGATTAGTGTAGTTATTGCATCTTAGCATAGGATCTCCGCCTGTATTAGGTGCTCTAGTTATTACGTATGGCTAGAGTAGTAATTGATAGTGTAGACATGGTGTCTAGGCTATAGGTTACCTGAGGTTGCGCCTAATTCTTATGGTTAGTTGTGGTAGCCCATAGGGGTGACAGCTCTATGTGGCCTTCGTATTCCACCACGTTGGGATTGGTGTTTCGTAGGGCTTTTGGCAGCCTTCCCCAACTACCTTCTTCCCAGCCTTATTCGAGAGTTGGAAAGGTACTTGCTGCCCCGGCGTGCTATGGTGTGTGCTATACTTACCCATACATTAGTTACATTCTAGTGTCAACTAGAATAGAACCCAAATAGTAGAAAAGTACATAGGAACCTTGAACTCTCCCTTAGTCCTCTCAAGTTAGCTGACTATATATTATAGGATTCTCCTCTTTGTGTGATATTATGCATAACTCTTATCATTTATCACTTACCCCTGCTTAGGTCTAGTTGGTATACTAGTTAGTAGATACATGATGGTGAATTATCAATGTCTTTAGCCATTGTTTCCCAAAGGGTAAAATATAAATGACAACCCGGTAATACTCGGGTAAAATGCTACAATGGTATTTGATCCGTAGGCGCTACGGATACTATTTCTATATTCTTAATGGTGGCATGATTTAATACCACACCTCTTGGTGTTATTGCCGGGGATGACAACTTGGCGTTCTAGTAGCGATGCTATGCCCACAAGCATTTTTAGCGCCGTTACTAGAGATAACATTAAGAGGTATCAACAATGGTCCATGTTCTCTTCCTCCAGCGAGTCTCAGTTCGGGCGCCGTTGATCACGTAGCAGCTACTCCACAAAAACGACACGCAAGGCAAGAGAACACGCAATACTCGAAAAGACGACAAGACGTAGGAAGATCCATTAACACAAGAGTCATTAAGAGGTACACGACTTAGCCCTCTCAGCGGATGTCCAAATCCTCAGGCCAAGGAGACAAGAGTGGTGGTATGCCACGCATAAGTTGAACGGCCAAGCCAATATGGCTTTAACTATAACTGGTTTAAGCCAAAGCTTATCCTTAGCATACACCACGCCTCACATTCTTTCGATCCGGGCGTCACGGAGTTGATCGGGGTCAGAAGACGGGCCTAACATGGAGAAAAGAAAGAACGACAGGGCTCGGCTCTTGTAGCCTTTACCCAGCAAGTCACAATTAAGCTTAAGAAGCAAATAGAAACTATCAGTACTATTGTGACTCAGCTCTTATGTGCTTCAACTGACCCGCTATGGTATCCAGCGGTAGTAGAAGAGGTTGATGCAAATAAATAGCACCACAGCTATGAGTCCACTTGATCCACACGACACAGTAACGTCAGGAGCCGAGAGACGAGGGGCTAGCAAGGCACATCCATGCCATGTTCTCTGTCACATCTCCAGCGAAGATGGTTTCACTCGATCGATCGGGTCGACTCTCACGGTCCGGGGCATGACATCGACTATAGCCTTGCTAACTAATGAGAGATAGTCCGATCTTTGATCCATTCACCACGAACAAGATGTGATCAAACAGAGCGGGCTATCAGGAGAAGTAAGACAAGAACAACCAAAGAACGGGGGTCTACTTCTAATGCTTTCGCCACGGTATTAGATGGGGCATCGGAAGGAAGCAACATACTAAAGATCACAAGTGCGCAAACCACCCATAGGGTACCTGACCTAGGTGCACTGGCACTAAGGCATCTCTCGGATTCGTAGAATCAAAGAAACGTGATGGTCATACGAGGTACAATCATACGATGGTTTGTGCACGAAAAGCAGATGAAAGGAAAAAGGGAGGCATAACTCCATGGTCATAGCGAGACGAACTCGCTGCCACAAGCTACACCTACAAGTGTTGGCATCCATCGTTCCACGATCGTTGCCTCTAGATCATCTCCCACAGGACTAGGTCACGAAAACTCGATGTGAGCGGGTAAGATCCGCATCGAGTTTGATATCGATATCGAGTCCTCCACAACTACGTCCTAGGGCTGAAGACAGGAGCTAACGCACACGGCACTATGGAGTCAACTAAAAAGCGAGGGTCGAGTTACACTCGGCATTACGGCCATGGCGAGACGAATCCCGCGATCGCAACATCTGAACGAGATACGATCCCTCGACCGGCTCGAAGGCTTGGTCCACAGGTAAACACATAGACATCCAATAAGAACCAATAACACAAGAGACAAATCAACTCGACAAAACTGGAGTAGCACAATTCCATAGCATTGTTATAAAGGGTCCTGTATTACAAATGTACACGCAGAGAGGTCGTAAGGATAGGGTACAACAATGCAATCATGAATGCGGAAATGTAAACGGGAGACAGAGAGGTCCAGAGGGTCATGGCTTGCGATGGACCGGGGTCATAGGGACTCTCAACGGTCCATCCTCGTGTCTCGAGGTGACCGGAGCGGTGGCGATTCACGGTAACACGGCTAGGGTTCCTCGGCAACTGCTATGGCAACCAAAGAGAGGTCCTACAGTCCAAGATGAGTCATACGCCGCCCTGATGTCCAAGATACAACTAAGGCTGTCCAGAGATTTGGGGCTCATGTCGGGGTCACAGGTATCAAGTCCTCCCCGGCATCATAAACGTCGTGGATCCACTTGGCTATGGCCGGTCACGTGTGTGGGTGCGTTTGTGTTCCATGTGGCAATGGCTCGAAGGCCGGTCACGGTGTTTTGGATGCTCACCAACGGTGGAGTCGTTCGGCGAGGCGCGGCGTCGAGGTTGTGTGCATCGTGGCGTAGTGGTTCGGTGCAAGGCTTGTCGTAGTCGATGTAGGAGAAGGTCACGTTGTAGTGGTAGTCGACATCGTCTTGGCGTGGTGGGTTCGGCGGGGCTTCACAAAGATGTGCCAGGGTCCGAGGAGGTCGTAGCTCGCCGTGGAAGGTCGTGGCCACGCTGTGGCCAGCGGTGGCCTGCTGCAGCCACCCGTGGCCAACTATGGCTGATTGCAGCCACTCCTGGCCGGCTGTAGCTGGCTGCGGCTGGCTGCGGCTGGCTGAGGCTGGCTGTGGCTGGCCAGCAGCGGCTAGGTTTGGCCGGAGCAGGTCGTGACAGGCTGGGTCGTAGCAGCAGGTGGCCCGGAGGGCGGCGGTGCTCCGGCGGACTTCCTCGCAAGTGTAGGATGCGCCACGAAGGCCGGTCTCGCCGTGGGCATCGGCAGATGTTGGCGGCTCTTATTGTCTAATTTTAACCGCCAACCTTTACATGAAAACCATACAAACAAACATCAAAACATAGAAAATAGAGATTATACTAATCGTTTCCACAAGTTTTGGTGTTTTACTATTCATAGAAGGACATATCGGAGTAACACAAGAAATGTGCACCAAAGCATATGTAACACGCAGCAAAACATCACCCGACATGAGCCCGAGGAGGACAGCCCACATTTTCGACAAATTAGGGCCCAAATCGGAGGATAAATAGGCCCAAACACAAATCAAATGGACCCCAAATAAGCTTTACCTTATGGGGATGGATCCTACGCATCACTAGAGGCCTAACGCACGAAGAAACGGGCCGAACGGAGCCGAAAAAGGTGCGGCCACACTAGGGTGCGCCCGCACCGTTTCTGGCTCCGTTCGGGCCCAACTTTCGCGTGGAGATCGACACCGATGTACCCAAGGCGGTTTTGGTGGTTATTGCCTCAATCAATGCACCTACAGGTCGGTTTAGAGGTCGGTTTGGGCTATTCAAGAGGGGGAAATCTTCCATTCAACCCCCTCCTCTCCACCTATAAAAGGAGGTCTCCACCTCCTCATTTCACACACCACCAAGGAGCAACACTTCACTATATTCCAAGATGTAGTAGTAGTACTAGGCTAGTTGGGAGTTAGGGAGAGGTGCTCAAGTTCTAGAGGAGTCCTCGGAGGTCCGGTATGATCTCGTATCGTTCCGCCCTCGGAGGACCGGTATGATTTTTGTATCGCTTCTCTGTAAGACTCAATTCTTTCATATATTCATCCTCTCTAGTTACTAAATTATCTTTTATGGTTATCTTGTTCATGTCGTAGTAGTTAGCTAAGTATGGTTAGTATAGTGTTTACACCTGGCATGGGATCTCTGTTTGACCGAATGCTCTAGTTATCCTATGTGGCTAGAGTAGTAATCAATAGTGTGGACATGGTGTCTAGACTATAGGTTACCTGAGTTTGCGCCCAACCCCATGGATGGTTGTGGTAGCCCCAGAGGTGACAGCTCTGACCAGGCCTTTGTATTCCACCATGTTCGGGTTGGTGTTTTCATAGAGCTTTTGGCAGCCTTCCCCTGACTACCGCTTCCCAGTCTTCTCGAGAGTCGGAAAGGTATTGCTGCTCCGAAGTGTCATGGTGTGATCGCTATGTTTAACTTTTTCTTAGTTATCTTCTATACTATGAGCTAGAATAGAACCACAGTAATAGAGGAGTCACTAGAAACCTTAAACTCTCCCATTGTCCTCCCAGCTTATGTCGCACCCGGTTTTCCAAAGAATACCGAGCGCTAACTATATGTGTGCCCAGGATGTCCACACAACACATATAGCAACAAAAATGGAGATTATCAAAGACAATGCTTTATTATATTCTGTCTTTGGGTCTTCATACTCCACAGGGACGGTTGACTGGGAGAGCACTCGCCTAGCACCCTTGGAACTCCACTAGAAATAGTTCACTTCAACCACCATCTGGTACCCATCCGGGATTTTGTTGATTGTAAAGCAAGTGTCAGCACCATGCTCAAAGAAGTATAACATGAGGGGATGCAAGGCTCAAAAGGCTAGACACGGCCGAACTGCGGTTAGCACTTTTAATTGGTCATGTTTTATTATTATACCTGACTTCCTAGGTTATGCTTAGCACCCCAAGTGAATATATATAATCATCATCATCAAGATTAACCATGGTCCATATCATCCATCAAACCATCTATCTCAAAAAGGATCCAGGCCGCTCGTGACCGTGAGCACGGCTGATATATCAGTTTGATCAAACTCTGCAGAGTGTGTACACTTTCACCATGAGTCGTGATACCCATATGCCTGAGGGGGCCAACCTCTGACTCACTTTCGAGGTAAGTCGGCAGGGTTCACTACGAGGCCTTTCCAAAGACACCCTAACAAGTTAGTAGCCGCGAGGTTTCAAAGCAGCCTAGGCGAATGGAGCCCCCTTCAAGACGGGTGCACAAATGACCGCAGCCCAAAGAACACATCCCGACAGGCAAGAAGCCATTCTGCAACCTAGGCCCCCCTCTTGCGCCTTTCTTTCTAACCACTAACAAGCTAGAGAAATCTAGTTACTTAGCCAAGACCAGAGCCATATAGTCCTTATGGTTGTACGGATGTCCTGGGTGGCCGCTTTAAGATTGAGTCCTTATGGAGGGCAGACTAGAGCACCCAAGAAAGCCCAATGCTCTAGCCCCCTTATGTCCATGTTACCAAAGAGCATCATCTTAACCATCAATTCCATAAGGCATCATTAATCAAAATTAACATTATAAGGTTTGGTGATTGCAAGCTAAGCAAAGCTATCCATATGCATCAACCCAGGGTAACAAGGAACATGGTACAAAAGTACTAGGTAAAGTCCTTAGGGGTTTATCATATTAGACACATGCATATGAAAGTGATTAAATGGTTATTAGGTAGCAAAGAACTCATGTTACACTTGCCTTCCAAAAGCAGGACAAACTTTCCATCCTTTCCTTTCGAATCATCCTTGTACAGCTCCACCTCTAATGATAGAATCAACCAAAGACAAGCATCTTAAACAAACCTAGAAACAGTACACCAAGCTTTATAAAAACAACACATAAAGGTTTAAAACATGTAGGACTTGTAACTACAATCGCTTGAGCGCAAAACAACCGAAACGAAAGCCACAATTAAAGGATATGAAAGTTGAAAGGTATAGATAGAAATGATTGGATTTAGGTACGCAAGGTGGGTTTTATACTAGAAGGAGCATACACACCAGAACAACAAGGGTTGGATATGTGTATAGGTTACTTGGGAACATGTCATTATCAACCAATGCACTATGGTGGGTTCAAGATCAAAGGAAATCAACATTATGCTGAAGAGTGCACCGGTTGAGCATACTCGACGGTGGATAGCGGCGGGTAGCAATGGCTGTGAACATGATAAGTCAGAGACACATTGCACTAATTAGCTTGGATTAGAACTTGTTAGGTGATCATGTGCAACTAGGAGATACACGATCATATAAGAGGACTCAGAGTGGGGAACGCGGCGGATCACTGAGGCATCTCGGACTTGCACATCGGTGGGCAGCGGTAGTTATGTTGAGTTGTTGCATGGTTATCGAAGGACTAAAAGGTGATCCATTTTGTGGGATTGCTAAGTACTGTATGTACTATATTGTGGCAACTGGACATGGTGTTTCGCCATTGGATAGTTGGGGAACGAGATTGCAAGATTGTATGGCGTGGTTGTTGGCATTGCAAGAGCAAATGACATGATGATATTTATATATTTGGTGATGTGGTTTATATAGACAAGACAACTTTAAGATATGTGTGTAAGTATATGATAAACTCTATGGTTGAAGGGCTTGATCACTGGAGTAGCGAATCATCGAGAACGCCGCATGCCAACCGGCATCAATGCGGCTGCGCGGGCAGCAGAGACAGCGAGCACAAAACTGGATAATATCTCTTTCGTCTTTGATGATATGACCATGGAACCTTGCAGAGGTGTGTGCAAGTATGTAAATGATAGTCTAGCCAAAGGATACATATTGGGGTTCAATGGATCAACGGGAACGCCGTTGCCAAAAACAGGGTGGGTGCTGTTTGGACAACAAGGGTAGTGGACGCTTCGGCTTCGATATCTCGGCCATCGGAGATTGCATAGCCAAACCAATTTGTGGGATCATGTGTAGAGATGTCATGAGCATGTGGGTTCAAGGGATAGTGTATTTGGGCTGTGGATTAGCAAGGAACGCCAACACGACTCAGAGTTGCAATCTGCCAAGATAGCAGGAGCAGCGGGTACGGAGATGGCGATATCTCTAGTTTCTCAACTCCTATGGCGAAACCATTTTACAGAGGTGTGTTCAAGGATGTAATCTACAACTTCACCAAAGGGATTGATGATTGGAGCAAGGAAACAGCGAGGAACGCCAATTCCGTGAATGACAGCAAATCTGCCCACAAGGACAGCAACACATACAACGGGTAATCTTCATTGGGGATCAACCATACGTCATCTACGGCACTTGGTATGCAGCGAGGAACACAAGAACAATGTGGGGATGATGAGGGAGGGTTCTCACCATGGGGATTGGTGTGATGGAGCAAGGAGAGGCATCAACGGCGGCCGGTGACGTTGATCTAGTACATCGGGGCATCCTTCTCGCATTGCGGTTGATTGGGGCAGCCATGGGGGAGGATGAGGAGCTGCAGGGGCGTCCCTCCTCTGTCCTTGACGTGGGAAATGAAGGGGGAGGCATGAGGGGGCTGTGGGGGTGGTATATATGAAGGGATGGTGAGGGGAGGTGAAGGGGTGGGAAGGCAAAGGGTCTTGGCTTGATATTTTCATGTCTTGGTTGATATTTTTGTGGCATATTGAGAGGCTCCAAGGGGGTCACATGGGAGAGGGTAGAGGAAGAGTTAGAGGGCTGGTTGGGCTTTGATCCGAGGCGAGAGCTAAGGTAAGGTTTGGACCGGATTTGGCCCGAAACGACGTCCGCGGATGGAAAGAGTTGGGTTGACCCATTAGCAAAAGAGAGAAATGGGGAGGTGTGGTTTACTAATGATCTAAGTTGGTGGATTTGTCCCAAGATAAGATAAGATGGAAAGAAAGAGTTGGGCTTGATCCGCCAAGTTATCAGAGTTGCGATTAGGGTTTTCATGAAATTGGAAGTTTCAAAGAGGTGGGACTAAGGCTATAGAGATTTCAAGGATGGATCATGTACAAGTTTGGATTTGATCAAGAGGAGAAAAGGTGAAGGGAAAAGGACCCATGTAGATGTTTCCTAAGGTGAAGAAAGAAAAGCAAGTCAAAATTAAGATTAACTTAGATACATGACACGTGAATGATTTGACTTGAAAAAGATGAGATTGAATTGTGTGAGAAAGAAGAGATATAAAGATTGGTCACTTAGCATAGACTTTGGGCTATGGAGAAGACTAAATCAAAAGAGATTAGGAGCTCAAATATAAGGGAGAAAGGATAAAAGAAAAATAGAGAGAGCAGGGCTATGACTAGTTAGGGTTTTAGAGGGCATGAGATTGGGTGCCTGGCAAGATAAAAGTGTGGGATCTATCAAGGTTCTTGAAACAAGGATTAAGATGTATGGTTTACAAGAATTTGATCATGGTTTTGAGGCCAAGGAAACATGGTCAAAGATCAAGAGAGATTTGCTTTGTTTAAAAACGTAGGCTTATTTGAAAAGCTTTAAATTCATTTTTCATATATAAACACTATGCAATGGCATAAAGTGCAACAAACAAGTCATATTAAATTGTAAAAAGTTTTAGAAAATGGTTTCTTCACTCTTTAGATTGAGAACAAACTTAACAAAAGGTTGGAAACTTTTAGAGAAACATTAAATCATTTATTTTATTTAGTGTTTTCAAGGCACATCCCCAAAATAGAAATTTTGGGGTGTGACAGCTTAGCTAGTATGCTCTTTTATCTTTTTATAGAGTTCTCCTATGTGTGTCGTTTATACAAAACTCCTATCTTTTATCCTTTTACCCTACATTAGTCTAGCCGGTACGCTAGTTAGTGGATACATGATGGTTAATTATTGGTTTCTTTAACCATTGCTTCCCTGAGGATAAATATGATACCCTGGAATACTCTTGGGTGAAAGCTACAACGGTATCCGTGCGCTTGCGGATTTCTCTGTTTGCGTAACTTATACTAACAGGCTTTCTAGCATCGTTGCCAGGGATAAAAACCTGCTGATGACGCTAAGAAATGCCAACAAGCTTTCTGGCGCCGTTGCCGGGGAATCAATTGGCGTAAAGATTTTGATGTTAACTTTGATATCTTCTAACCTAGTTTGCTGTTGACGGTGGATAGCGTCAATATTTAATAGTGCAATAAACATGATAAATGGTCAATAAACATGAGAAACACGTGCATATCTAGAAGTCTAGGGTTTTATCTGACAACTTCCACGAGTTTTGGTGATTTATCAATTTCCAGGGATTATTCCAGAAAACCATGGAGGAGGTCCTAATTATCAACCGTATTAACGAAACTTGACGCCAACGAAACCCCGCACATTGGACTCCAGAATATTCTAGAAAACACCAGAACAAAGCGGAGCACAGGCGGCGAAAAGGTGGGGCCGGCCGGCCCCACTGCCCAGGCCGGCCGGCCTCCTCCCCTAGGGTTTCGTGCCCATCTTCTAGAAGCTTCCTCCACCGCCTTTAAGGGTCCATCTCAGCCATCCCTTAAGTCGATTTGATCAAACGGCCATCGTGCATCCCACCGAACTATAAATATAGGGCCAGACCCCCCTCCCTGGGGGTACCACATTATTATGGAGATGTAGAGGCATCCCTCGAATGGATGACCTCTCACCTCTTAAGAATTAGGGCTAGACATTCCAATGTAGTAGATTAGTTCTAGTCGGGAGTTAGGGAGAGCGGAGCTACGCCCCGGTTCTGGAAGAGTCTTCAGAGTCTTGATATGTCTTTGTATTTATTCTTTGTAAGACTTATGCTTTAATATATATTTATCTTCTCTATTTACTTTATGCCTTTCATATTATATTTAGTATAGTTGTTATATCTTGGCATGGGATCTCTGCTCGTATTGAGTGCTTTAGTTATCATATGTGATTAGAGTAGTAATCTTTAGTGTAGATATGGTGTCTAGGCTAGGGTTTACCCGAGGTTGCGCTCAATCCCACGGTTAGTTTATGGTAGCCCCGGAGGTGACAAAATGTTAGGCCTTCGTATTCCACCTCGTTCAGGTTGATGCTTCGTAGAGCTTTTGGCAGCCTTCCCCAACTACTTTCTTCCTAGTCTTATTCAAGAGTTGGAAAGGTACTGCTGCTCCAAAGTGCTATTGTGTGATTGCTATATCTACCATGAATCAGTTATTATAGAACCAAATTAATAGAGAAGTATTTAGGAACCTTAAACTCTCCCGTTGTCCTCTCACTTTAGCTATCTACTCTTTTATCATAGAATTCTCCCGTGTGTTTGTGTCATTTATGCATAACTCCTATCATTTATCATTTACCCCTTACTCTAGTTTAGTTGGTGTACTAAGTTAGTAGATACATGATGGTGAACTATCAATGTCTTTATCCAATGTTTCCCCTCGTGGTAAAATATAAATAACGATACCTGGAATACTCCGGATAAAATGCTACAATGGTTTTCTGTGCGCTTCCAGAATCCTTCATATTTTAATTGTGCATAAGAAATACCAACATTTGCCACTAGTTTTTGTGGGTAAAAACTTAAAAAATTCATCATGAGCCTAGGGTGCCCGATCGTTCATGAGCAATCCACACTACCACCCTACCATATCGTAAATATGTATATGCGTATATACTAATCATTCGCAGATAAAAAGAAGGTCACCATCAAGAGCAAACAAAACCATCATATGTGACGGAATGACTACAATACTTCACTCTCACAATCCAAATCACAATTTGTAAGTGATGAATTGATCAAGGTATGAGAGAACCAACCAAAAATATTTGATTTTCCCTAATGTTATTTTCACCACTGCATGTTGCTTAGTTCATCACATATCTAGTGCTTTCTTTGGGTGGCACCTATTCTTTGAGCTGTATTCGGGCGCCATGCCTAGTCTAGATAGACAACATTTTTTGTTATCTATCTTTTCGATGCTCTTAGTCTAGCTTCGTAGTAGACGGATGTTAATCGGGACCATCTCGGCTTCATACGTTGGCTTTGCCAATAGGTGTGATGATATCGTTAGATGGTCTACGCTACGAGCAAAAGCTAAAGCCTAGATTTTCATGCATATAACTCATTCAATTTCCATCTCTAAAACCATGGCATGTTTGCTTAATCACATTCATCCACCCCATTTTGGCATTGCCTTGCATATAAAAATAAAATGGTTCTCTGATTTATCATTCAATGTTCAAACACCCGTTTGAGTGAATCTCAGGTTCATCATTCCCATGCTACCTTTCTCTATGCTCATATGCTTTGGTTTGGATGTTGGTTGTACATCTTTTAAATTAAGCATGGTGCTTAGTTTTAGATGCGACGATCACATTTCCATAGGTTAATTAAATTAAGCATGGTGCTTACGTTAATTAGCCTACCTGAATCAAATTAGACATGGAGTCTAGTTTGATTTTTGAATCGAAACCGCTCGTGTAGACTTTGGTTGTATGCATAGACTAACCCCCGCAGGAATTTTTTTGAATCCATAAGGGTAAGTCTTTGAGATGAATTCATAATGGAGGTACATCAAAGTTTATTTGGTGAACTTTGAATGAAACCTTGATCAAAAGAAAGATAAATCATGCCCGCCAAGCCAAAACCACATAAAGATCCCGATGGCATGGCGAAAATAAGAAGTGCAATCATCTTATCCATCTCCGTGGATGAGATGATCCAAAGTCAAGCTAGAATGCAATGGAGAAGTCCAGCTCAACAGACTTAAAAATGGTGAGCCCTTGCCGAAGGTAAATCGGCAGCTTATCACATATTTATATTCAATTGCATTTTTTAAGTTTCAAATCTCATGTTTGAATTTTACATATGCATCAAAAGTTCAAAAAAAAGATTAAGAATATTCTTTTAAGAAAATGTTTTCCTATAAATAAAAAATGTTTTCTTTATATAAAAAGTAAAAATTAAATAATAATAATAGTAATAATAATAATAGTAATAATAATAATATGAAAATCACCTTTTAGTTACCATAACTTTTCAATAATAAAACCATATATAATAACAATGTTTGCTTTGCAGAATAAACTTATATTGACTTAAATTTTTTTTCTTTAAATAAAACCTCCCTTTCTCCCACAAATAAAAAAAACAAAACTTGGTGCTAGACATGTTCCCTTCGGGTTTTTTTTGTGCCACTAACAATTACAGAATGAAGGATGAACGCTGTCTAGAAACATAGGTGCTGCAATACAAGATAAGAAGATGCTCCAACATTCACACTTGGTTTTTAGTGTCAATTGACATAAAAATCCAAGTGTGGGGACCCGACCCCTCCATGCCATCACTCGGGTACGCTGGTTTGCACTCTATCTTCTCACCCATGCTTTGCTCCTATAAGTTTGATTATGTTTAAAAATGCCAAACATGTTAATCATACTTAAAATGAGAAATAAAATTTTGCCAAACTATGAATTTGACTTTACAAAGATTGGCTGGCATAAACTTTATTCCTAGTTCATATACCTATCACTTGTGGACATATCTTTATTAGAAAAACATGTCAACTAAGTTGTTGTGAAGTGAGATATGGCTAGGACTAAAGAAATCCCATCTTTTTTGTGAAAGCTCTTGGAGAATTTATGCTTTGCTAAAAAAATCTTCAAAATTTATAGTAATACTTCTCCTCAATGGTGATATTTCCTACCAAAGCCATATGATGATTTAAACATTGAAAAACTATACTCATATGCTGCTTGTTATCACATTAAGTTTTGTCAAATTGTTGTGACCCGTGAGAGATTCTTGCCATACACCCATGATCAAAGTTCACTTGCACCCACATATATATGCACTACTCCTACACTGGGAGTAGGCGCAAAATATGTCTTCCATTTAGATCCACCCGAAAAAATATTCTACTCCTACACTAGGAGTAGATATAAAAAAAAATTGTCTTTTAGGTTCCACCAAATAAATGCTCTATATTTTAAAAGATAATGATCTCTCTCTAATAATATTTTTTGAGTAGAAGAGACATGGGCTATGCAAAATTATGAAAAAGAAAAAAATTATGGACACATGAAGGTTCTAGATTAGAAAGAAAAAAAAGTGAGCACTTGAAGGCTCAGGCTTGTTAAAAAAAAGAAAGATAGCCATGTCTCAAAATAATAAGTTAGAGAGAGAGAGATCATATCAAATGAAAGAGTATTTTCTATTATATATTTTCCACACATTTGCACTACTTGATCAAAGTGTATGGCTTGCATCTCCTTGGATCCGGTCTTTGACTTAGCAATATTATGTGATGCAAGTATGTTTCTCTTTTCATCCCTACCCAAAACTCCACATAAGCCATTTAGAAATAGGGTGAAAAAAAGGGCAAACTCAAAAGCCTTTGGTAAGGATACATACACCATTGAGCGATTTGAGAGAACCATTTGAGGGGAAGTATAAGCTATGTTTTCAATTTCAAAAATACAAAAACTCCAAGGATGCTTCATAGATGGAAAGTGATGACTTGGTGTCACTGTCGTTCCACTTTTCAACCGCTCAAGGCGACATGATAGACACTTCAAAATCCACAAGTACGAGGAATGACATGGAATAGCTTTTATGCTAGTATCATATTCTTTGAAAGTCATGTTTCATAGTTATATATGACTTTGCTCGTGGACGACCAAAGAAACAAGTGTGAGGGAGCTTGTTGGCGGCTCTTATTGTCTAATTTTAACCGCCAACCTTCACATGAAAACCATACAAACAAACATCAAAACATAGAAAATAGGGATTATACTAATCATTTCCATAAGTTTTGGTGTTTTACTATTTACAGGAGGATATGTCAGAGTAACACAAGAAATGTGCACCAAAGCATATGCAACACGCAGCAAAACATCACCCGACATGAGCCCGAGGAGGATAGCCCACATTCCCGACAAATCAGGGCCCAAACCGGAGGATAAATAGGCCCAAACACAAATCAAATGGACTCCAAATGAGTTTTACCTTATGGGGATGGATCCTAGGCATCACTAGAGGCCTAACGCAGGAAGAAACGGGCCGAACGGAGCCGAAAAGGGTGCAGCCGCACCAGGGTGCGCCTGCACCGTTTCTGGCTCCGTTCGGGCCCAGCTTTCGCGTGGAGATCGACACCGACGTACCCAAGGCGGTTCTGGTGGTTATTGCCTCAATCAATGCACCTACAGGTCGGTTTAGAGCTCGGTTTGGGCTATTCAAGAGGGGGAAATCTTCCATTCAACCCCCTCCTCTCCACCTATAAAAGGAGGTCTCCACCCTCCTCATTTCACACACCACCAAGGAGCAACACTCCACCATATTCCAAGATGTAGTAGTAGTACTAGGCTAGTTGGGAGTTAGGGAGAGGTGCTCAAGTTCTAGAGGAGTCCTCGAAGGTCCGGTATGATCTCGTACCGTTCCGCCCTCGGAGGACCGGTATGATTTTTGTATCGCTTCTCTGTAAGACTCAATTCTTTTATATATTCATCTTCTCTAGTTACTAAATTATCTTTCATGGTTATCTTGTTCATGCCATAGTAGTTAGCTAAGTATGGTTAGTATAGTGTTTACACCTTGGCATAGGATCTCTGTTCGATCGAATGCTCTAGTTATCATATGTGGCTAGAGTAGTAATCAATAGTATGGACGTGGTGTCTAGACTATAGGTTACCTGAGTTTGCGCCCAACCCCACGGATAGTTGTGGTAGCCCCAGAGGTGACGGCTCTGACCAGGCCTTTGTATTCCACCACGTTCGGGTTGGTGTTTTTATAGAGCTTTTGGCAGCCTTCCCCCGACTACCGCTTCCCAGTCTTCTCGAGAGTCAGAAAGGTACTGCTGCTCCGAAGTGTCATGGTGTGATCGCTATGTTTAACTTTTTCTTAGTTGTCTTCTATACTATGAGCTAGAATAGAACCACAGTAATAGAGGAGTCACTAGAAACCTTGAACTCTCCCATTGTCCTCCCATCTTAGCTGGTATGCTCTTTTATCTTTTCATAGAGTTCTCCTATGTGTGTTGCTTATACAAAACTCCTATCTTTTACCCTTTTACCCCACATTAGTCTAGCCGGTACACTAGTTAGTGGATACATGATGGTTAATTATCGGTTTCTTTAACCATTGCTTCCCTAAGGATAAATACGATACCTTGGAACACTCTTGGGTGAAAGCTACAACGGTATCCGTGCGCTTGCGGATTTTTCTGTTTGCTAACTTATACCAATAGGCTTTCTAGCATCATTGTCAGGGATACAAACCTGGTGATGATGCTAAGAAATGCCAACAGCAGACAGGTAAAAGGTAGGGTTCTAGGGTGCTGGTGGCTCACCGGTGTTGGTGCGACGTTGTCGCCGCTTGCCAGGTGTCTTTGGAGGGGTGCCGGTGGACGCAATATGGTGAGGCTCGGGCGGTCGGGGCAGGCTACTGCGCGTCGGCATCGTACCGCTTGCCGCATGCGGCCGAGAAGGAGCCCGGATGGTGCGGGGACGAGGAGGAGGTAGGACTCGGTGAAGAATGCGGCCCCCGTTGTTGCTCACGGCCATGGCGGGTAGGCTTGGCGCCGCGGGGCGGAGCGGGCCGGTGGGTGGCCGGCGCCGTGGGCGGCGCTGCAGGGTGCCGGGCTCACATCGTCGCCGGGCGGCGAGTAGGACACGGACGGGCGAATCGAGAACGCGGCCGTCCGACGCCGAGGCACAACACGCTGAAGGCCGCCGCCACGCCGCAGCCGGCGCCGGGCTTGACGCGGTGGCGGGCGTCCGCGATGGCGCCGCATAGCGTGGGTACGGCGCCGCCCGCTGACACGTAGAAGGAAGCCGTGGCGCCGGATCGAGTTGGCGCGTGTCGCTGATCCGCGGGCGTGGTGAGGTACGATGCAGGCGGTGTACGGGCTCCGGCGAGGCAGCTGGTCTGCTGCCCCCCGGCAGGAAGGGCTCGGGCCGATGGTGAGGTAGGAGCGCCGCACGGTTGCGCTGGTGGGCCGCGCGCTGTGAGGCGCAATGCCAGAACGGCGATGGCGTGTGCATGGCGAGCCGTGGGCGGTAAAGGGTGACACGCGCACCAAATGCGAAGCGTGGTGGTGTGCTGCGACGGCGAGCACGCCGGCAAGCACATGGGGCGTGTCGCGAGTGGAGGGAGAGGAGGAGTAGAGGGCGCAGAGGAGGAAGAAGAAGATGGCGGCACGGCTACGGGGGAAGGCAAGGGAGGCGCGGCGGCTGCTACTTTTATACGGGCTTCGTCTAGAGTTCCAAGGGGCGCCGTCCATCTTGGGCGTCCGTGCCACGATGGGACACGCGGAGAACATCGGGTGGCGTGCCAGGGGGTGAGAGCAGGTGAGGGCACTGTCCTCGATGTAGCGGGGGCCAAGCTCCCTGTGGGTCTCGCTATCCCGCTAGGGTTAGGGCAGGGGCGTGCGGCTAGCGGGCCGTTTGGGCCGCGTGGAGCAGGAGGGGCGAGTGGGCCGTGTAGGCCGTGCAGGCAGGAGTGGGGCGTGAGTTGGGCCCGTGTGGCCAGTGGGTTGTGTGGTGGAGAAGGGAGGGGAGAGGAAGGTGGGTTTCGGCCCAAGAACAAAGGAGAAGCCTTTCCTATTATTACTAAGGTGATTTGAGGAGATTCAAAGGGGATGAAAATGGTTGTGATCCATAGTAGAATTCGATAGATTTTACTACGGGTTTGGGAGGGACTTCTACTAGATCTCTTGAGAGTGAATCAATAAATATTATGAGAGAGTCAAGAGGAGGAGGATGGAGCTCCTTTTCCCGAATATTCTAAACCTAGGGCTTTCCTGTGCGATTACATGTGCGACCGTCAAGCACACCTCTGTCCACTAGGGGTCTCTTAGGGTTTAGGGGATACCTCGCATAATGGTTGGCAATGTTGGGACAGGTCATAGATCATTTGATATAGGGTTTATGAGAGAGGAGAACGGAGGTTCTGGGATGAACTCCCGGGTGATTAAAAGGAGGTTGCTACGGATTGTGCACTCAAAACACGAAACAAATTCAGAACCAAAGCCAACACAAGAATCGAGGCATACTCCTACAATCATTCTACATGTATGCAACGGTTCGATAGTAGATATTCTGACATTTGACCTAGCATCTACATGCTTCACGTGTTTGCAGAAAAAAGTTTTAAAAGTTCGTATTTTTGGCTTTGTGAAAATCTAGGTTGTTACACGGGATGGCAATGAACTTCGCGTAACATGGCTAGCCCAGCACAGCGTGGTAGGTTCCGGGGAATCCGACCACCTTGAAGGTGATGGTCTCCTTCTAGAAGTTGAGCAGTGTCCCGAACATGACCGGGAGGTCGATTTGCCCCAACGGTTGCGCCTGCTTCCCAGACACGACGCCGTGGAATGGGGCACCGTCAGGACGCATCTGGGAGCGGCTGATCCACATCGCGTCTAGGGTCTCAACGTAGAGGATGTTGAGGCCGCTACCGCCGTCCATGAGGACCTTCGAAAGGTGTTTGTTGGTGACGATGGGGCTGACGACGAGGGGGTTAGCGCCCGGGCCGCGGCATGAAGTCCGGGTGGTCGGAGCGGTCGAAGGTGATGGGGGTGTTGGCCCACCGGTGAAAGGTGGGAGTCACCGGCTCGGCGTGGTAGACCTCGCGCCGCTCAAGTTTCTGGGCCCTCTTCGACGCGTAACTCTCCGACCCACCGAAGATCATGAGGCAGTCGTAGTTGGCCGGGAAGACTTCATCGCCGCCTTGCTCCTCCCCCCCGGTGTTGTCCGCCGGGGGTCGGGCTGCTTCTTCTTCTTCTCCGCCTTCTTAGCTTCTTCGAGCAGGAACTTTTTTATGGTTCCGTAGTTCTTGAGGAGGTGGTCAACCTTGTAAGCGTGGTTGGTGCAGGGCTCATTGAGCTTCTTCTCGAAAAAGTTTGGCGCCTCCTTGGTGGTGGCCTTCTTGCCTTTTGGTTCGGCGGCGGCGACGAACTCCGTCTCTCGCCGCTGCTTCCCCTTCTTCTTCTTTTTCGAGATGCGGTTGAAGGGGCCTTTGCTGGCTCCTTCCTCCCGCTTGCCCTTGGCCTTCGAGCGATCGAAGATAGCCCCGACCGCGTCCTCTCCAAAAACGAAGCTGGTGGCGATGTCGAGCAGCTCCTTCATGGAGCGTGGCTGATTTCTCCCCTGCTCATGCACCAAGTTCTTGTTGGTGGTTTCCGAGAGGAAGGCGCTGATGATGTCCGCATCCGCCGCGTGGGAGAGCTCCGTGCACTGCTGAGAGAATCGCTTGATGTAGTCTCTCAGGGACTCGCCGGGCTCCTATGTGCAGCTGTGCAGATCCCAGGGGTTTCCCGGTCGGGTATAAGTCCCCTGGAAGTGCCCGACAAAGATCTCCTTAGGATCCCCCACGAGTTGATCGAGGCGGGAGGGAGGTGTTCGAGCCAAGCCCGAGTCGTGTCGGCGAGGTAGAGTGGGAGGTTCCGGATGATGAAGGCCTCGTTATCCGCTCCCCCGGCCAGACAGGCCAGGCGATAATCCTCTAGCCAGATCCCGGGGTTCGTCTCCCTAGAATACTTTGTGATGTTCGAGGGCGCACTGTAACGCTGGGGAACCGGCGCGTTGAGGATGTTTCGACCGAAGGCTCGAGGTCCGGTGGGAGGCGAGACGTCTCCGAGGTCGTGGTCCCGGCGTCGCGGCTCGCTCGGGCTCACGCTCCGGTCGTGCTGGGGGTCGTACCGACCGCCGTGACGTGGGTTGTAGTCTCGTGCGACCGAGCGTTCCCGATCCCTCTTGTTCCGCCATCGCGCGCTGAGGACGGCCCGAGCATCGCGGATCGGCCCCAACCGTTCACGCGCGAGAGGGACGTCAGAGCTCTAGATCGAAATGTGGGCTGATGATGCCCCCGCCCGGGGATGAGATGATGCCGGACGACTCGGGGTCGGCTTGTGCCGTCGTGACATCAAGCTTTCCGCCTGCTGCTGTGCCGCGAGGTTGAGCAGCTCTTGGATGTCCCGCTGGGCCTTCCACTCCTTCGGGGTGGCCGGCTCGGGGAGCCGTTGCAGGAGTGCCGCGGCCGCCGCGATGTTCTGACTAGCCCGGGGGAAGAACGGTGTTTAGCCCGCTTCTTATTGGATGCGGCGATGGACGTCGTGGGCGCGGGCCCGCGCATTTCCCGCCAGTCCTGCACGGCGCATGCCTTCGCAGCGTGGGTTTACGGGGCGGTAGTACTCACTTTCGTGCCTTTCGCTGGGCTCGTGTCCCGCATACGACGGGTTGCCTCCTGGGGCTAGAGCTGGCTCGGCAGGGTCGTATTCGCCGGTGTAGCCGTGATCCTGATCCTGTGGCTGCACTACCGCCCCGTGGTCTTGGTGATCGTGCCGCGGGGTCGCCTGAGGGGTAACCTCTTGGATTCCGGGGTCCTGTTCTTCAGGCTCCTCCTCGATGTCGGCCATGTAGCACTCGCGGGAAGGGTGAGTGCTCCCTCCGGTGGAGTCTGAGTCCGAGACCTCACTGGAGTCATCGGATGACAGGATATCCAGGACCGAGTCCTGGCCGAAGTCTGCCATCCCGACGAACTCGACCTCGCGGCGCACCGCTTCGAGTGTCCCCGGAGTCGGGCTACCGAAGGTCGCGGTGGCGTTGCGAAGGCCGAAAGGGAATCTCCTTGATGCCGGTGCACCGTGGGGCGGTGTTTGCCCGCGGCGCCGTCTTTGCTATCTCCCGCGATGCGGCGGAAGAGGGCTCGCCTCGTCCCTCGCTGGAACAAGCAGACCATCGTCCCAAGGTTCGTTCCCCTGGGCCGGAGTCGACGGAGGCCTTCGAGGGCCTCTGTGGTGGTACAGACGTCAGGGAGGGGAGAAGGGGTCGAGGCCCTCCATAGCGTCCCCTCCTCGGTGACGACAAAGTCCAGGCTCCCGAAGCGTACGAGCGCTCCGGGGGCCCTGGGAACAGCGTGGCTTCCCATCCGGAGCCTTGGTTTAGAGACAAAACGCGCAAGGCCCCTACCTAGCGCGCCAATTATCGGTGTTTCATGAAAGCACCAATTAGTAAATTCATAGATGCGCGTTTATGCCTGAATGGTTCGCTAAGAGGACACGGGGAGTATACTGGTTCGGGCGTGAGGCCCTACGTCCAGTTCGAAGAGATCATGTTACTTAGCGGCGGTTCATAGTAGGGGTTACAACCGGTTTGAGAGAGGGAGGGGCTCCCAAGTCTCTGATTGAGCATGGTACCAATATCGTGGCGTGCGTGTGTGGTGTGCAATAGGTTTTCGGTAATCTTCTTGCTCATTTTCGTAGGGTGGCTCGCCCTCCCTTTTATAGATGAAGGGAGGGAACGGCCTTACATGTCTCGTAGAGAAAGTATGGGCGTGCCGTGTAGAAAAAGAAAGAAAAAGGACTATGGTAGAGTGGCTCGTCTGCCTTCCTGGGATCGGGGCGTCCTTCCTCCTTGTTTCGCACGTGCTGATCAATGCCGGTCGCTGGTGTGGTCGCGTCGCCGGAGTGTTTGCCTATGTCTTCACAGTGGGCGGTGAGGTTGAACAGTTGATTGGAGCGCTTATAGTATTGCCCCGGAGTTAATGACGTTGTACGGCACGGGGGCGAGTCGTGGTGGATGAGTTATCTGGGCTGTCAATCAAAGGGGGTGATTAGACGTCGAGCCACGCCCTGCCTCTGGTTAACAGTGCGGTCAAGAGCCGGGCCACGCCCTGCTCTGGCTAATAGTGCCGCTGGGCATCCACTTCCATGCCCTACACCGACAAACAAATATGGTCAAGATGCTTTCGCCCATGCCACGCATGCGTGGCGAGAAGACACGGCTTGACCCGATCGTGTTGCAACAGGTCGTAGCTCGCACGTGGAGCGCAAGCCTTGGGTTGCTTCTTCGCGAAGACGCCTCGCAGGGGTCGTGCGAGCCGCAGCCTCCCGGTCACGACCCCTGGAGTCCTTTGGTCCCCAAGCAGAGTCGCGGCGACACGCGCGCCACGGGTGGTCGTGCCCCGACTTTAGGGGCCGCGGTGCGCTTACCTACGGGCCCTTGTCGCGGTCTTCCCTTGGGCCGTCGGGATACCGGCCCACTAGGTCCGGCCTTCGTTAGACCGTACGTGGGCTGCCAATAGCGGTTTGCTTAGTTTTATTTAGCCGGGGGGCCAAACAGGCCGGTTGTTTGGCCTCGACAATAGTAAATATCATCGATTAGTATCATAATTAGTATCGTCGAAAAGATCATTGGATCTAGTTTTTAACAAAATTATTTGGAGATATAAGTGTTGTACGTATTTTCTACAAATCAAGTCAAACTTGTGGCATGCATCCCACAGTGACACTTATTTTGAAACGGAGGGAGTACATGTTTAGATCCTAAGATAAAAAAAGATTAAAAGCAAAGGGCTAAAGTTTTGCCATAAACAAACCTAAATTCATTTTAATTTTTTTAGAGAGTCAACGTATTTTAAATTTAGCTAAAATTATAAAAATAATTACAAAAATTATGACATAAAATAGACTGTGAAAAATAATTTATGGAGAATCTAATAATACTTATTTGGTATCAATATTAATAGTAAATTTGAGATATTTTACCTCAACAAGAAATTTAAATAGATTTATAAGTTGAATGGAGAGAGTAACTCATGAAAAAAATTTGATAAAAAAGAGAAAGAATGATATGTGACACAATGTATTTTTATATTATATTTATTTGAAGACATAAATGTTGATATTTTTTATAAATATAATTTACTTCAAAATTACTTGACTCTTTATGAAGTGTGATGTCCGTTTTTTTTTGAGACGGAGAAAGTAAATTTGTTTGTAATAAATAGTTAAGCTCCTATGTTTTTTATGATTGGTGTTTGCGTTCATATTTTTATTTTTAATTAATTAATTATACTCTCTCCATCGTCGGTGGGTTTTTTTGCCATAAATTTGACTCAATTTATAGAAAATACGTACAATATTTGTTTTTCCAAATAAATTTGTTACAAAATTAGATCTAAAGATCTTTTTTGATGATACTAATTATGATACTAACTGACGATATTTAGTATTAATTAAAATTGCCAATATTTATTTCTTGGAAACTCTATCGAGGATGATGATCTCGAAAGAGTGCGAAAGGGCAACGCTATACCAGCCGAACCAACAGAGGTGCTGTCACGTCGGCCTCACTGGCGACGCGACGGCTGTAAATGCGGGCTCACCTGCCACGCTGACGCTGCGCTTGACCCAAGCGGCCTCACCCACCGGCCACCGCGCGGAGTTCTGTGGGCCACTGACTCGACACGGGCCTACCCATCATGGAGGTGGGTGCGCGCGGCGCAGCCCAGCGGACACGACCACGGGCGGTGCCGGTGCGGTGTGGCCGTGGGATGGGATCATGGGAGGCGACAATCGCCGCACTGTTCACCCCGGCTACGAAAGCACGAATGCACGATAGTGCGGTCACTGTTGCACCTTGGTTCCATCAGCTCCAGCAGGCAGCAGCCTCGAGGCCTCAACGCCACCGTGTACTGTGTACGCCGCTGCTGCATAAGTAACGTATACGTACTCACTAGTGGCTCATATCACGTCCGCAATAACCGGTTGCAGCCACGAATGACCAGTCGGTCGTGTTTTTCTTCCAGTCCGCCTGCAATACACACAGACAGGCCCAGCTCTGCGGCTCCTCCGTCTTCTCTGAATTATAAGTTGTTTTTAATTTTTTATCTCTATTTTATTATAAATTTAATATAACACATGTTTTAGTTTTATAGTAAATTTTATGTATAAAAAGGTTAAATTACCTTTTATTTTTTAAAAATACCATTCTCATTTTTTAAAAAGTCAGACCATTTAAACTTTAATTAAATTTATATAACAAGTATAAATAATTATAATACAAATTAACTATCATTAGATTAGTTATATAATATATTTTAAACATAAATTTATATAGAGACATAAATATTAATAATACTATCAAAATTTTGGTTAAACTTAAGCTACTTTGATCAATGCGTATCTCATAATTGTTTTTCTTGCAAATGAAGGTAGTAACTTGTAATTTGGAACCAAGGAGTACCATTTAAAGCTTTAGTGATTTTATAAGAAACCTAACAAAAGAAATATAATATTTTTATTAAATGTCATATCACATGTCTAACATCTTTGGCAAAACAAAGAGGCTACCAAAGGTCAAGGAGAGGGAGGCACGGGCTTGTGAAATAGCGCCACATCGGTGAAATTGGGCAAGAGGAGGCCCGAAGGGGGAGGGGCGCCGCCCCTAGGGCATGCGTGCCCTAGCCGGGCGCCAATCGCCATGTCATCAAGTTAGTTGACTTAATTGATTCGGATATAGTAATTTATAGTAAACTCGATCTATGATGGCTAGACAGCTGCTGAGTATTTCAATTTAAGAAGAGATCTTCTCACGCGGAGCGAGAAAATCTCCAAACCTCTGTCTTACCCTACATAGCGGCACTATAGTTTTGTGAGATGAGCCAACCACATATCTGTGTTTTGGACATGGGACAAATGAGAGAGTTTCCCCCCTCCGATCAAATGTGGATTAAATGATAAAAAGAGTGAGTCCTTGAGGACTTGAATTCTGACCACCCGGAAGGGAGGTACTGAGCCGACTAACCACTCGGTTAGCCTGACCGTTCCCAGTATTCGGCTCATATTATCTTGACTTTAAGATAGACAACATTAAATTACATGAAGTAGCTAATGATCATAAAAATAATGCAAACGAAGCTTGGATGACAATTCCATTTTCGCTTTATGTGCTTACCCTTGGCGCTATGTAATAATTCTTATGCACGGGGTAGCATGGTGGGCTCCTGCCTCGATTATATTCTTCCTAAATAAAATATCCGTTAAGATTTATTAGATCAATTAAATTAATCCATGTCATTAGCAACTGCTAATGATGGTTCATGAGAGATAGAGAGTCAGTACCTGTGTCATTGACGCGGACGGGCAAGTGCATATTGGGCATGTATATATATACATTGTGCTGTTCATGAATAAAGACATCTGTCATTTGCTACATCCATTTTTCACACACCCTCAACATGTTACTAAACACGCACGCTCTCCGCTGACACTAAGAGAAAGAGCGAAGATGTTCATCCGAGAAGTTTCCGGCATCACTATTAAGGACTCACTAGAGAAAAGTTTACCAGCATCGCATTTTTCTAAATAAGGAATCCATCTTCTTTTGGGCATCGAAAAGGGTACAAAATGAGTGTATAGATGCCCCGCTCATCCGGATGCTTCTTCTTGACATGCATCTCATTTGCTCCTGTATATGACGCTTCTTCTTGGCAAGCGTCTCATTTGGTCCCGTATATGACCGACATGAGGGGGACATTAGTGTGCCGCCACTGACCTCCACGCCACCCTCGCTCTAGTGAGCTTCATGCACCGCTAACCTAGATTCCGTTGTCGAGCTCTATGCCGACGATCTTTGCTCCGCCATCGAGTTTCACGCTAGCGACGAGCTCTACACTGGCAACCGTGCCATCAATCTTCACATCGGTATCGTCGAGCTCTGTGCTAATGAGCACACATGCGTTGTAATCATATGCTTAGAGTGTTTTAAATCTTTAGACTGATGCTGCAAGTGTTTCATCTATATTTTACACAAATGCATCTAAATGTTGCAATGGCTATATATTTGTTTCACAAAGTATGCAACATATATTGCAATGCGGTGCGGTGTAATGGGGCTGTGGCACAGGATTGGGGTGTCAGCTTGCGTGCGTTCTACTATTAGACAGGGATAGGCGGGGGATAGAATCCTTTTGTTACACTGGTAGCTTAGAGCGACTTGGAACGGAGGCTATGTCGTAATTGATGTAGCGCGTTTTGAGATCGAACGTTTTATGGTTCGGAGCTGCGTTCATATGCGTCTCGGGACTAAACGTCTGGATGCTAGCCTTTCTGTTTGGGGATCCAACATGTTTTCAATATTTTATGATAAAATTATGGACTGACGAAACTAATAATAATTATAAGCTCCAAAATAACTCTGTTGGGGAGAGAGAACATAACCCTTGGGAGGAAAACCAAGTTCAGTTTGAGAGACGATCAGCTAAGTCCACCCTTTCAAGAGGGGCATCCTTCTAATTCCCCAGCACACACAAGGAAGGGTTCAACCATACGAATTAACAAATCAATAAGACGATAACAATATTCCCAATCTGTATCTGTATCAAGAAAAGAGCAGTCAAATACCACACCCCTCCAAACCTTCTCCTTTTCCATGTTATAAAAAAAAAAACCTTCTCCTTTTCCACATAGAATACTCCACCCTCTCTTTCCCATCCCCAAATCTCTCTCTCTCCTGGGTGATCCGCTCTATCTATCATCCGTCCGCCTGCAGATATCACAAGCTTTTCCCTGCTGCTACTTCTGCACCTGCAGCTTCTCCGTGTGCAGTGCAAGCAGCTGCTAAATTCCCCATTAGCCAGGCATCCTGCCCCCCTCACTTTCTTGGAAGCCCCAGCACAACACGAGGATCATTCACTCGCTACAGTGGCGTACTAGAATACCACTTGTGCGCACACAGCAGCCGTGCCCGTGCATAGTCGTGATGTACAGGTGAGCAGCCGCTGCCGCTGCCGCTCCATGGAGGATCTGTACAGCATCCACCCGGGGATCTCGCGGGTCCGGGGCGCGGCGAGCGAGGCGTCCGTCGCCGGCGTCGCAGGCCCCTCGCCGTCGGATCTGACGGAGCTCATGAAGGCGCAGATCGCCAGCCACCCTCGCTACCCCTCCCTCCTCTCCGCCTACATCGAGTGCCGCAAGGTGTGTGCGTGCGCCTACCGCCTACGTGCGGGCCGGGATCAAGAATATAATTGATGATCTCATCCATATGTTTTATTTCTTGTGTTGTATATACATGGATGGATGCTTCACCTGCGCGGTTTCTTGTTTTCAAGGTGGGAGCGCCTCCGCAGGTGGCGTCGCTGCTGGAGGACGTCAGCCGGGAGAGGCGCCCCGGCGCCGGCGCCGGCGCCGGGGAGGTCGGCATCGATCCCGAGCTCGACGAGTTCATGGTCTGCTCTTGGGTCAGCGTCGTGTATATCTATCTATCTATCAGTACCTTATTATTATCTAAATAAATACCAATAAATAAAGGGATAATTATATGAGAATATATGTAGTTTCAGCGGATTTGTTCCTAATCGTCTGTTATTACATGTGCGCGCTCTTGCGTGCTTGTGATTCCAGGACTGTTACTGCCGGGTGCTGGTGCGCTACAAGGAGGAGCTGTCGCGGCCGTTCGACGAGGCCGCGTCGTTCCTAAGCAGCATCCAGGCGCAGCTCAGCAACCTCTGCAGCGGCGGCAGCTCGCCGGCTGCGACCACCGCCACGCACTCCGGTGAGGAAATAATAAAACCCACTCACAAAGCATCTCTTACACGGCCGCCGGCACAAGTTTTTCCATGGCAAATATTCCGGCCGGACGTTACGTCGCGTTGCACGCTGGTTTTGTCCGTGAGCGAGCATTTTGTTGCCGTGCGTGTAGGTGTGTATCAAAAGACGCAAGCCTCTGAAAGTATTCATGTGCATGCGTGTGCGTGTGTTGTTGTTACTGAAGGGTCAAATCCTGTCCATGCAAATGGGGTGCAGAGGTGTCAGAGCTAGGCATGAGGAAAGCATTCGGAGGGTGCTTGCTTGTGTAGGGTTTTGTCCAAGGTTGTGTAGGCTTCTTTCTTCCTGCCCGCCCCTTCTCTCTCTCATGGAGTAGGCTTTAGTAGCTATAGGCCGGTCGTGTGATGGAACTTGAGAGTGCGGCCGTGGTGGGCCTTGCTGCTTGGAATGGCTGGCCATGGCCTAGAATCTTGGTCTGGCCTGCTGCTTGCGTTATTACTACCAGAGGACTAGTGCAGGTGAAATGTGTGGAGAAATATCTTGTGACGATGAGAAAATATAGAGCTAAGCCTTATTTAGATTGCAAGTTTTTGTAATCTAGTATACTATAGTATTTTTATTTATATTTGATAAATATTGTCTAATTATAGCCTAACTAAATTTAAAAGATTTATTTCATGATTTACAATCAAACTGTGTAATTATTATTATTTTAATTATATTTAATGATCCATACATGCGGGTAAAAATTGATGAGACGAAGAAAAGAGAGTAAAAACTTAGAATTTGGAGGGCAGTGAATAAGGACCTACTCGTGCTTAGGAGATCTCTTATAGATTCGCTTGTTGTACTTTGACAAGACATTTCATATCACCACGTTAGTGGTAAATTTCTGGTGGTGCCTATTATTTTATTTCTCTGGTTTTTAGCTTATCTTATTATCGTGGGGACATGTTCCCTATCCCCAGAAGGGGGAAAATGCAGGCATTTAGGTTTCCCCATACAGTTGCACTATGGAACAATGCTATAGAATATTAATGTTAATCATTTTATGACTAAGAGATAATCTACCCAACAGTTTTATATAGATCCACTATTTTATGGAGGTAGCCAAGATCAGTTTTCTCTCCTAGTACAGGATCATTAGTGTGGTGGACTCGAGTGCATGACTCCATCCACCAGGACTTAAAGTTTAAACCTGCTATACATCTTTTTTTTTTTTTTAGATGATGATTTTGTAGCTTGGTGGCTGTATATATCTCTAATCTGTAACATAGGTACAGTGGGAAGTTACTATTTTTTGTATAGAAAACTATAAACAGATTATTTGGAGTCCAAAAGACAGATTCAGAGCCTTTAAACAGATATGTTTCGTGATGATGCATGGAGTACATTTAATGATACCCTAAGAGCAGTATTATTTGTCGGTGTTATTAATGCAATTGAAACAAGAATGGGGAAAGATCGTATGAAGGTGCACACAATAAAATTTTTATTATTATAAAGAAAAATCAAGTTTCTCTGTTTTTTGAAGTGAAATTCTTTCGGGGCAAAAAGTGAAACATGTCATGTATATATTGGACAAATATAAGTTGCTTTAATTATGTCCTGTCAAATCCTTGCTCAGAACGCCAGAAGAGCTACAGCTTACAGGCAGTATATAATAAATAAATAAAGATAATGGGCTCGTTCCGCTGGCCGAAAATTCGCTGGATGGGGCTGCTGCTACAGTGATTCATAGAGAGGAGACAGTAGCAACGGCTGGAGCAGCAGCCGCCGCAGTCACCAGCCGAACGGAGCCAATATTTGTGTGCATGTTACTCGATTGGTTAGTTCAGGTTCTTGGTAGCAATATTTTGGGCACCCTAATATTTTATAACAGGCAATGATATGCTTTGACTTGACAAGACCTTGTGGTACCCATTTACTTAATGCATATTGATTTTCTCTTTCGGTAATGGGGAATGTATACCGTGTAACTTTAGCCAAATAGTCAATAACAGACATACACAGCGATCATCTAAGAAAAAACACTATTTTCCACATGCATGTGCCTGATTGCACTTAGAAAACGAATAAGGGGTTGGCTAGGGCTGACCTAGAACTTGTAGATAAAAATAAAATCACACGCCATTGTTTCCTGACGCGCAATGTTGTGGATCAATGGCATATGATAAGATTATTTCTCCCACGCAACAAACTCCTTGATTGATTGGATATGCACCAATCTAATTAAACCTTGTAATCCTTTTTTTTGGGTTTCTTGCCAATTCTGGTGTAATGGCACACAGATGTACCCCATCTTTGTTAATGAAGTCTATTTGGTGCATATTTCATCCATCTAATCCATGCTTTCACCTATATATATCATGTTCAAAAACCATTATCTAAAAAAATCATGTGCAAAAAAGATGTTATGAGATGGGATCTTAATCATATATGCATGTCAGTGATCATAAAAATGACAATAAATAGTCATGTTAAGGTCAAGAAAAAAGTTATATCTTAATCTGGTATGCATGCTAGACCTCTGTATATGCAGCATATATGAATGGCACAATATTCATAAAGATCTAGATCTTAATTTATGTAAAAATGTCACACCTACATACGTGCTATACAAGACTTTGATTGATATATGCAATACACGTTTTGATTGATATATGCAATACACGTTGACAAGTCAAGTTTAACACGTTAGTTACAACATATTTAGGCCAATTGATTTAATTTCAAGATGTCTTGGCTAACAGATCTAATTACAAGATATTTGTCTATCTTTCCTTCTTTTTTTTTCAAAATTAATGAATATATATTTCTCCAGTTACTTTATAGGAGGTAAAATGTGATTATTGCTATCTTGATTGACAGCAAAGCCATATCCTATATAATATACTCTTTCCTCCACCAAATCCCCCCCCCCCCCCCCCCCCCCAAAAAAAAAAAATGTCTCACAAATGACGAAATTGTACCATATGGTTTGCGAAAACAGTAACCAAATCATGTATTCAGGTATTTGCAGTGGCAGACACGATCTGCGTAAGGCACAGTAGTGTCGTGAGCTCTCTGAAGTAATCTTAGATCACAAGGATTAATTCACAAATATTATCCATCAAATAATGTCAAATAGGTGCAAGCAACAAGAATTATGTTTTCCATAGCTATAATAAGTTTGTGTAGTCACAGTATGTGTGCTTCTATTTTTTTTTAAAAAAAAAGGATGGAAAATGACCTTTCAGTGTATCTATGAAGATACAACACTTATGCACTGTAAACCTCCATCTTATCTTGTACATTTGTGATAGGTACTGAACTTCATTTATCCGAAATATTTTAAAAAGGTGTTGCTTGCATGTACTTGATCTGTTTAAAAATAATTCTAATATCTTTCTTCCTTTGAAGTTTGACTGCATTTCCTCCACACAAATGCATATACGGATTTTTCTTATAGGGGTGGATCCCTACAAGTTTCGTGTTATGAACCTTGTGTAAGAAAGTCAGCTATTGGCTTGTAGATCACAAGAATAAATTATCAGTAAGTTAATAGCTCTACAGAGCCAAAACAAACAACCACCATATGTCTGCATAGATTACATATTTCAATCAATCTAGGCCCACAGGAAGTGATAGAGATTATATGTACTACTGTGGCAAGTTTACAACACAATTGCATTGGGGGAAGAATGGTTTGCAGTAAGATCATTATGTTTCGGGTTGGTTTTTAATCAAATTTCTTAGCTTGTCATGTATGTTTCCTAGGATACTCTTCCATCATCTGAAAAGGTAAAAGGTACACTAAAAAAGTGTAGGCAGACGTGTTATGACTGGAATATTATATTGGGCTATTGACTCGTAGGAAATTATGAAATATGGTTGGAGTTTATGCCATATGAAGTCATGGTGACTGTCGGAGATGGTGACTTCCAGGTGCTTGGGTAGTAATTAGTAACTTCTACCAGTTCTGTCCATTTTTAGTTGTGAATCTTGATTTGCGCTTCTGGAAAATAAGATCTGGAAATGCTACCATCCGGTGCATTATTGATCATGCTATATTATTATAATAATAACTTTTCTGCTAGTGACAAAAGGTAGGACCATAGGGCCTATTCTTCTTTTTTGAAAAAAAATACTTGTACTTTTGTGCTATGGTGGATCATTTAATGAAGTACTCAAAGAAGATCAGGTAGTCACAATATCAGATCTGCAAGATTTTGCATAATTCTCCCAAATGAATGTGTGTTTGATATTGGAAAAGGTTCTTCTCATATTTGTCTGTTAGAAGCAAGATTCAATCTTGGGATAATGAGAACTTCGAGGTGGACCATTGGTGGCCCCAAGCTGATATTAGTATGTGACAGTTTGAGATTAGGTTGGCAAATAATGTTTTGCAAATTATGTTACAGATTATTTAGATCAGATCTTGTTAAACTAAGATATTTGTTGAAAAACTCTTTTGCTATCCATTTTATCAGTTATTTTGATGGAAGCATGCTTCTACGTGGAACGTTTTTGTACAGGATCATGCGACAGCTTCTGTAGAATGGACTTATGTGCCATCCCAAAATCATTTGGAAGCTTGATGCTTAACGAGGCCTTTATTCTGTCCAACACTATATTGCTACCAGCTGAAGACCCAAAAGCTAATAATATATGTTTATTTCTATGCCATAAAGAGTTTTTTTTTTAGATAATGATGCCGTAAAGGATATGACACATGTATTACTGAAATGTCAAAGATGCCTTTAGAGGGACATTGGTTTAGAAAGAAAATTGTTTCCGAAGGTACTCATAGTTGATTTGCTAATCGACATGTCATGAAGGCCATGTTTATTCTATTTTTTCTTTGTTTCTTTTTAGCCTCCAATTCATGTTTCAGAGATGAGGATACTATGTTGACATGCTATTTGTCGTGGATTTTTACCACAACTGATGGATGGATACGATACACGTCCATATTCTCTTGCAATGACTGCATGAACAAATACAAGTAGTTCCCTAGTGTGAAACTCCCAGAATTATAGATTGTATAGAGGCAAAGCATTTTTATGTTACAAAATGCAACTAGCGTTATTACATGGGAACATCATTAACATGTGTTTATTTCAGTTCCTTCTGCTCAACCTGTCTGCAAAACATACTTTCAGGTGATATGTGGATGCCTAGACTACTTGTAAGTGATTTGTTCCTGACTTGATCCTTCCTTCCTAGATGACATGATGGGCTCCTCTGAGGATGAGCCATGCTCAGGGGACACTGATGTGCCAGACATAGGGCAAGAACATAGTTCTCGCATAGCTGACCACGAACTCAAGGAAATGCTTCTTAAGAAGTACAGCGGATGCCTCAGCCGTCTTCGCTCAGAGTTCCTGAAGAAGCGGAAGAAAGGGAAGCTACCGAAGGATGCAAGGACAGTATTACTAGAGTGGTGGAACGCGCACTACCGCTGGCCTTATCCTACGGTAGGCGCCCAACATTTTTTGCCTAACAATCTGAACCTGGTGCACTGTAACCATGTCTGATAATCTGATATTGTGCTGACAGGAGGATGATAAGGTGAGGCTCGCGGCAATGACCGGTCTCGACCCAAAGCAGATCAACAATTGGTTCATTAACCAGAGGAAGAGGCATTGGAAGCCATCGGAGGACATGCGGTTCGCGCTCATGGAGGGTGTTGCCGGTGGATCTTCTGGGACGACGCTCTACTTCGATACAGGCACAATTGGACCCTGAATCACACACCACTTGGGATGACAATTGGCCAACTCAATCAGTAGTAAGACCTGGCATGTGAAGTGACGATCTGCCCGGTCAAAATTGACAATAAATCTGTTGGGCTGAGGATGATCAGATTAGCCAGTTGCCCCATTGTTTTACAAGATCATGTGTATATGGTGCCATCGTATATCAAAACAAACTGTATGTATGGGCGAATTGGAGACCTGCAAAAGCATTTAATTAGTAGTTTCACGTTTGGCTCATGGATTTGTAATACTCGCTACCCGATTTAATTGTTAGATAGGCTGAAGGGCTTATAAAGGTAAATTTACTTTTGCTCTTCCATTATTCTGGCTCTGACTACATTTGTATTTTTGTTTTCGTTATATGGCCTTCCGATGTTTACGATTATCAATCAGAGTGGTACATTAAAAACAAGGTTCGTTGTTTCGGAATCATGTGCTGTGTACGTATTGAACTTACTTTTTAGATGCAAATTTCAGGCAGAACTGAACCGACAGTTACAGGAAAACAATCGTTTTGTTAGTTGTGCAGTAGGGGAAAACGCATAACAGGGTATGATAACCTGACGCTAAGTTTTACTACTGTTGGGGGACTGGCCTCCGGACCGTATTCTTACTCTTACACCTTTGTCTTCTGGTTTCTGCACACGAAAGCTTGGGCGAGGAGACTAGACGAGGTCCTGCCAACTAAGTGAACTAACTACAGTTGACAGGGGTGAAAAGGAGGCGTCTCGTGCTTCTATCGGCGAGGTCGCCGCTCCCCTCCGCCTCCGGCGGTCTTTGGGTTCTTTGATGTGAGGGAGAATGGTGGATCTTTGACCAGTGGTCCATTATAGGAGCAGGTCTCCCGGTAGCGGGTGTGAGGTGGATCAGCGGGCCTACGAGGACAAAGCTTACCGGATCTAGAGACCGAGTTGGTCCTCCAGATTCTGTTGGCGATGGTTCGTCGTCTCAGTAGAGCGGCTAGGTCGCTGGCCTTTTGCTTTGTGAATGTGGTGGCTGTTGTAGGTATTTTGGAGGTTAGTTGGCTGGATCGGGTTTGTGCTTCCCATGGTGGCGGTCGGTGGCGGCAAGCTCCGATCTAAGATCCAAGAAGCTCAGGGCGTGTCACTGCCGACAGGCATTCAACAATATTCCATCTCGCCCTTCTAGACAAGTTTCTTCTGCGGCTTCCTTCAAAGCCTTTATGCGATGGAGCGCCTCGGATTTGGACGTGGGCAGTAATGGTCGAACCAAGCGATCTCCCGCGATGGGGATTTTTGAAGTCTTCGGCCCTAACAGGGTCCAGGGACCTGTTTGTAATTGTTTTTCTTGATGGCTCTTCTGGTTGGGTAGATGTCCTTTGTACCCTTATACGGTGCACTTGTACCACTTTGTGTATGTCTGCTTCACTTTAGTATAGGTATGTTCCGTAAAAAAATGCATGGGTGAGGATCTTCACACAGAGCTTCCTTCACCTAGTCCTCATTGTCGATGGGTGAGACTAGAGCTGCTGTCACACTAGAAAGCATATTTTTGTAGAAATCGGTATATTATGGTGGAATGCATATGACTACCTATTTATCGGTGTTGTCTAGTTGAGGACACCATCAGGAGCCATTCTTGTAATAGCGAGCTGCTATAACTGAACCCAAACCAAGTACCTGCTTCACATTGCTTTAGCGGATAAAAACGCGCCCAACAAAGTAGCCAAATGAAGGACCCATTTTGGGTGGGAGTGAGGCGGAACCCAAATAAGTGTTTGTTTGTATTTGTTAACGCACACAGAATAATCCGTAAGCGCACATATACTATTATAGCACTTCGTCGGATGTAACTTAGTTTAATATCTAACCCAAGAAAAACGTGTGAGAGGACAACTAAATCAAGAATCAAGACTTAACCCCTGAGTAGCAACTAAGGCCTGAGAAGATAGATATATAGAGAAGATTACTAAGGTCTTCTAATCCTGAGTTTGGTAAGATATTTTGATAATGTTCAACTAGGAAATTACGTAGGAAGGGCACATGCAAAGTATGATCTTCCTAGCAAAAGGTCCTGCTCGGCCTACCAATGGGATGTGGATTATACAAGATTCAATAAAACTATAAAAGTCATCCTCACGAGCTACCACGGATCCATATGATAGGGTACATCTACGAGTAACCGAGTCTAAGCACCATGCTTACACTATGAATACTACCTTAACCTAAGAGCGACAAAGATTAAAGTGCTCAAAAGAGTCTCAAACCTGAAGAACAAGATAAACAATGTTACTTACTTGAATCAGAGGTTGATTACCAGAGGAATCTGAGGCAAGCTTCAAAGAACTTGACTCCATCAGATACAAGTTGTTATGAGAGCACCAACAGACCGACGCTTCCTCTAAAAACTCTCGTCCACTCTATCTTAGCGCGAACAACTAGATTAAAACGGCTAGTACATGTGGTCACACTGTAGTGACCAGATGATAGGCAAAAATGTGACCAGATGCATCTGGGGCAACATTAAGGTGCGTCCAGTCATTTTGAATCGGATTGGTTTTGAGCCCAACGGGTGTGTGACCTTTGGAGGCTCTATAATAGGTGTTGGCTGGCTTAGGCTCACCCTCTTAGACATTTTGATGATTGATATATCATTGTGAGCTAAGCCAAACCTCTCCCACTCATATCCATTATTGATTCATTGATTCAGTGAGATTGGGAGTGATTCTAGTATATTTGTTTAGTGTTCTAGCATCTAGTGTCACTAGTGATCGTGTTCGCTGCGCGATTGCTCATTACTCGTAGTGGTTGCCACCACCTAGATGGCTTGGAGCGGTGGAGGAGCAACGGCACGAGTTAGTGATTGTTCGTGGCCACCTCCTGATGATTTATGAGGGATTCTTGAGCCTTTCTCATGGGAGATCATGAATGGCATCTTTAGTGAATTGCTCGTAGCTTATGGATCCTCACCTTGTGTTGATTGTGTGGCACATGAGTGCTGGGTAGGCGTGTGAAGCCTATTAGCGCGTGAACCTCCAAGTGGGTGTATCCCTACAAGAAGGACATAGTTTGCCGGCAAACAAGTAAACCTAGGATAAATCATTATGTAATCACTTAGATTCTTTGCGATTGATTTGTCTTAGATTATTATGGCTATTATATTATGATTGATCACTTGCCTAGCTCCGTATACCACTCTATCTCTCTTGCATTTACTTTTTCTTATTAGCTTGTGGAGTTAGCTTGTGTAGCTTAGTAACTATTAGCTTATAAAGTAGCTCACTAACAGTAGGAATAGCAACTTAGCCTTGTGTGTGACATAGAGATCATAGATAACTAGATTTGTTAGAAAGATGGCTTGCATTTTGAGTAGCTAGTGCAAAAAGCATTATCGCCTTATTTGTTACTAACCTTTTGATTTAGTATTGTTGTAGAAAGTTTTATATGCTATTCACCCCACCTCTTACCATTTAGGACCTTTCAAGTCTTTCTATAGAGATGGAATTCAAGGCTCACTCAAGATGTGGAATATGGACTTCAATCAAGTAGGACAAAATAGAAAGATGCAAGTATTTGAGCTTGAAGAATGGAGAGAAAGAGCACACTACAATGCTAGACATTATAAGGAGAGAACCAAGCGATGGTATGATAAAAGAATCAAGGAGTTCAATCTAGGAGGTAAGGTGCTCCCCTTCAATTATAGGGTATGGCCGTTCAGGAGGACCATTCTATAGAGTGAGGAAGGTAATATTTTCAACGAGAATGGGCAGTAGTTAAAAGGTTTAAAAGTTTATTATGAACCTGACATGAAAGAATTAAAGAAGTAGACATAATAGGATTCCTTGACATTTGAAAAAAAAGCTCAAACTACTTTATTTCTTGTTTCCTTCTCATTTCGTTCTTTATATGTATTTTTTGGGCTATAAAGACCCTTTAGCAACAGATCGATAGGCCATAGGAGTGTGTTTGGGCTAGGCTAGGCCAAGGATAGGTCGTCCGACCCAACCTAGGTCGCTCGATGCCCCCTGTGGCAAACATTTGCGATCTTCATTCATATCCTCTCTCATCTCTTGTTGTTCCCAATCCGAGAAGCATTGGAATTTTGGATGGCCAAATATTCAAATGGAGACTCTTCTTCTTCAAAACTCATCTCTTCAAACCTTCTTCTCCACCTAAGGCCTCAACCTTGACTTCCAGAGCCAAAACTCACCTGCACCATGGGTGATATGACGCCAACCAACTGACTAAAGATCATCCGATCACCATTCATTGAATGGGCTCTGTCTTGGTCAAACCATTGCCGCCACCTCGCCACCTCAAAGAAGTAGAAGAGATCGTCTCGCCAGACATGATGCCTTTTTTTAGCATTCGTCCAGCTGAAGGGAACCATTAGGGAGTAAACCGTAGGTCACCTGACCCTAGGGGTTGTTGACCGACACCAAGCAAGAGCCCCCTCGGCTCGCGCTTGTTTGGGCAGTTTTCTAAATTGAGATTCAAATGTATTTGATACTCATGATGATTATAAAAATGACAATGCACGACCAGGTCGTGACAATCCAATAAATAAGTTTAAATAGAACAATAATAATCAATAGTCAGAGGCTCCATAAGGAAGTTAACATAAATGGATAGTGGGACTAATCGGTTAATATCGTATTCATTGTTTTCCTCGTAGGAGCCTGGTCTCAACCACCCTATTCTACTTACAATCTATTTTCCACGTTCTATCCACTAAATCCCTTGAATTAACATGTTTAGAGGAAACATTCTTTGCATACTATATTTTCAGATTTGCTCAATTGACCCAATCTTATTTGTTGGTAGCTACTTGATTGACCCAATCTCGTTTGTTGGTAGCCTTGTCTTAACTTTAGCACATTTTCTTGTGACCTTCGCAAACACCTTGGAAGTTAACTTTAGACGTGCAACGTTTGAATTAGAACACTAGGTTCAAAGGTGGCGAATCGATTACTCTCATCGAGGCATTAGCACATAGTTGTTAATCTAGAAGAGAAATGTGTGTAAGAGTTTTTTTAGATAAAGGATGGTTTATATCCGGCTTCATCTACTAACGGTAGAATCAGGTCTATTATTACAAAGTTCAAGCACATGAGCCACATAAGCAGCGAAATCACACTTAAGTTTACAACCGAAAAATATGAAAAATAGTTCTTGACTAAGAAGGACCGATGAATCTAGCTGATAACCATCCATTGGAGCTAAAAAATTGCAAAGCCGAAGATTCCAAAAACTGCCTAGCAGTCATGAGCTGATCCTTAAGAGTATCACGCCGCTGCAGTCTTGCCCACTGTCGGAGCCAGTGAGTTCCCCTGAATAGTGCCTGCAAAAACGATTTCGGTCTACACTTGTCAAAAACAACCTCATTTCTAGTTAGCTAAATTGCCCAACAAAGTGCCGACGCTGCCGTTAATAATAATGTATTATGAATTGTACTCCCCCTTTAGACCAAGTCTCAAATAAATCATGAATGGATTGAGGAGGTGAGATCCTAAACAATAAGTGTACAACGCGCCACAAGAATTTAGCATAAAAACATTAAAAAAAAGAGATGATGTATAGTCTCTGGCGAATGACAGAAACTACATCGCGCATTCCCAGTCTAGTTACGCCTAACTAGATTATCCTTGGTTAAGATGACCCCTCTTTTTAAATACCATAAAAATATCTTTATTCTTGTAGGTATTCTTACCTTCAAAATATCTAACCCCATTATTAATTAACGTAGCATACATCGAACTAACAGAAAAAGAACCAGATAACTGTAAAGCCCAAACAAAAGCATCACGATCCCCCCAAAGAAGTTCACATCATGTAAGGAAGCAACAATCCTATGCCAATCCCTCAAATTCCTACCCATCAAGGTACGACGAAAGGATATATTTAAAGGGTTTGATGCTAGGATTGTTGCCACCGAATCTTCTTTTCTTCTTACAATGTTGAACAACAATGGAAATTTATCTTTGAGTGGTTTGTTCCCTAGCCATGTGTCCATCCAAAATCAAATTTGTGACCTGTCATTTATTGTAAATGAACCATAGCTCATGAAAACTTCTTTTACATTCATCAGTCCCCTTCCAGAAATGAGAGTCCGTTGCCTTCTTAGAACAGCTCCCTAGGGGTTTACCCTTTAAATACTTATTCCTTAACAGTTCTTGCCACATGCCATCCTCATTCAATAGCTTGAAGAGCCATTTGCTCAACAGCTACTTGTTCTGTACTTCTAAATTCTGAATACATAGTCCCCCTTGTAGTTTTGGTTGGCACAAAATTTCCCATTTAGCCAATCTATATTTTCATTTATGTTGATCACTTTGCCAGTAGAATCTTGATCTAAAACAGTCAATTTTTTCCAACACTCCTTTTGGGAGTTCAAAAAACATCATAAACATCGGTAAGCTGGAAAGCACCGAGTTTATTAATACCAAACGACCGGCAACCGAAAGCATCTTTCCTTTCCACCCGATAAGCTTCTTATCAATTCTATTTTTAATTATTTGCCAATGTCTATTATTCAACTTCCTAGTATGCATGGGTAAACCAAGGTATCGAAAGGGAAACTTTCCTACCTTGCACCCAAACAACTGCGAGTAGAACTCTTCAGAATCTTTTGCTTTTCCAAAGCAAAAAATTTTGTTTTTGTGAAAATTAATTTTAAGACCCGAGAGTTGCTCAAACGTACTTAAAATTAATTTCATATTTGTAGCTTTAACCACATCATGGCTCATAAAGATCACTGTGTCATCCGCATATTAAAGAATAGACAACCCATCTTGGACAAGATGTGGAATGACACCCTCAATTTGATCCGCTTCCTTAGCTCTAGCAATAAGTATAGCCAGCGTGTCCACCACTATATTAAATAGTATAGGTGACATTGGGTCACCTTGCCTTAGGTCTTTCCTGGTTTGGAAGTAAGATCCAAGTTGGTCATTTATTTTAATGTTTACATTTCCCCCCTGCATAAAATGCTGGACCCAAGAACACCACCTCTGTGAAAAGCCTTTCATTCTTAAAGTTTGTTGCAGAAAACTCCATTTCACTTTATCATATGCCTTTTCAAAGTCAATTTTAAAGATTATCCCATCCTGCTTTTTAGAGTGAAGTTTTTTAATAGTCTCATGAAGTATTACTGCCCCCTCCATAATGTTTCTTCCTAGGAGAAAAGCGGTTTGAGTTGGTTTAATTACCTTTTGGGCAACTGTAGTGAGTCTGTTAGTCACAACTTTGGTGAAGATTTTGAGGGATACATTCAACAAACATATGGGTCTGTATTGCTGAACCACTTTCACATCTTTACTCTTTGGTAATGGGATTATTGTTCCAAAGTTTAGACTATTTAAAGGTAACGATCCGATATGAAATTCCGTACACAAAGCCATCAGATCATCCTTAATCAAATCCCAAAAGACCTGATAAAACTCTAGTGGAAACCCATCCAGACCTGGTGCCTTATTATGTTCCATCTGGAAAACTGCTGCCCGCACTTCAGATTCCGAAAAGGTCTCTGTCAAGTGCGCATTCTCTAAATCAGAGACTTGTGGAATATCATGGACATAATACTCGTTTAACTGAAAGTGTGAAGCCACCGGAGGACCAAACAAGTCTTTATAATAGCTGGTAATATGCTGCTTTAACTGAGCATCACCTTCTATTAAATTTGGACCGTCCTCTAGTTGGTAAATCCTGGTTTTTCGATGTCTCCCATTGGCTAGTAAGTGGTAATACTTTGTATTAGCATCCCCCTCCAGAAGGTGCTTAGACTTTGCTCTTTGGTACCATTTAAGTTCTTCCTGACGAAGAAGTTGAGCCAGCTTTTCATTTAGAACATGTTTAAGATTTAACTCCATCGCATCAAGTACATTATTTTCTGCCTTTTTATCAAGTTCATCAAGCTTATCCAACAGAGCTTTTTTCTTTCTTATAGGCACCACTTACATTCTTCGCCCAACCTCTGAGGTATTGCCGAATTCTCCTGATCTTTGCTTGCCACCTCTCTAGAGGAGATCCCTCACAGGAGACACTATGCCACACATCTCTCACTATGTCACAAAATCCTTCCTTGAGCAACCATCCCAATTCAAACTTAAATTGGGGTTGGTAAGTCGAGGATGGACTATTTGTACTACATAATAGAGGAGTATGGTCAGAAATCTCTCTGTTCAATGCTTGTACCGTCATAACTGGGTACTTGGATTCAAAATCCGTGCACACGAGAATCCTATCCAATTTCTCGAAGGTCTGATTTTGAAGCCTATTAGCCCAAGTAAACTTCCTTCCTATCATCTTCAGCTCTCTAAGATTTAACGTGTCGATTACAGACATTGAACAAAAAAAGGTCATCTATCACTGTAGTTGTCATTATTTTTCTCATCAGGTCTACGAATAATGTTAAAGTCCCCACCCAAGATGATTGGTACAGTTTCTTTTGAACATACTCTCACTAGTTCTGATAAGAAATTAGATTTAAGCTCCATTTGAGCTGGACCATAAACTGAGATTAAATTGAACTTAAAATCATCCTCCTTATGCCTTAACAAGAACCGGATAAAAAAAATCCCCTTCTTCTATCTGGCTAATGTCAAAGGTTAGGAGATTAACACCTAGAGTCATGCCCGCCGGGCGGCGCCCTCCAATTAGGGTTTTGCCCCGCCTTCTGGAGTCTTCTTCCACCGCCTATGAGGAGTCATCTCGGCCTTTGGTTAAGTCGGTTTGATCCTGCGGCGCACGTTCATCCCACCGGGCTATAAATAAAGGGGCAGACCCCCTCCCTGGAGGCATCAAGTCATTTGGAGATCAAGCCATCAAGAGCCTTCTCTAGTTCATAGCTTTAGTCTAGTTAGATTAGAAGTAGAGGAGTTCTAGTTCTTCAGCGGGATCCGGAGCCCCTGGCGTCTGTCTGGAGTGCGGAGTTCGGTATAGTTCTAGTACTTTACTCTTATTGTATTCAATATTATGATTCAGGCAACATTGTTCTTAATCTCTTATATATTCTTAATTGCAATAGTCATTGTCTACTTTAATTATATGTCTAGCATAGTTAGTTTGATCTTATTGAATTCATGTAATTGCTCGTATAGCGTTTATCCAAATGTATAATGGTATGGGTAGATGATGAACAATATGTAGACATGGTGTCTAGATATCTTGTTTGTCTGCGAGTGCATCCTGATGTGCCGGGTCGTGTGGTAGTCCGCGCAGGTGACAACTGCGTTGGTTCCTCTGTAGTTCACCCCCCGTATGTAGAACAGCAGACGCGGTCGCGAAGTTGGGTGATGACTCTGTTTCACATCTTTCCTAGAGTAATAACAATATGCATTTACTTAGCTATATGTGAGTAATAGCAATAGAGTGAAGAGCAAATGATTCTAAAAATGGTCTGTAGTGATTAAGTCTGACTTGAGTTCGTAGTGGAAGCCGTGACAACATATATTTTTTCCGTAAATTTCATTGAAGACAATTTTGAGTCAAGGATAAGAAAGGACTTAATTTTAATTAAGAAAAGAACGAAATGAACAACGGAGGAAAACATAAAGTTGTGGCTCTATGGCTGCGCTGCGTCTACGGGATTCACCGTGGAGTCCTGGCGTCCAAGCCTCGGGCAAGTGCGAAGAAGCCGTGCGCGTGCACCACCAAACCGGCGTCGCGGAAATCGGACTGACCACGGTGCCGGCGTGCCGCTACCAGTTTCAAAGGTTTCTCCTGCTGCTGCTGCGGGCTGCGGCTTACCGGACCGCCAATTTCCTTCTCGTTCCCTCCCCGCCGCGCTCATTTTTCTCTGCAGCCCACCGCAGCGCGCCACCGGCCCACCGCGTGGGGCACGGCACGGAGCCACGGGCGGTGCCGTCGTGCTCGATCCCGCTTCACGGAATAGCAGCGGCCTCACGCTCCCGAACTTCACCCGCTCCTCCTCCCCGCGGTATCGCGATCTGATCCCTCCCCAGCGCAGCAGCCAGATCCGCCCCCACCCAACCACCAGTTCCGCGGCGGAGCGTGTAGGTGGAGGATGTCGGCGACGGTGGAGGAGCAGATGGTGGTGAAGGCGATCCGGGAGGAGTGCCCCTGGGAGTCGCTCCCCAAGCGCCTCCAGTCCACGCTCCAGACCAAGGAGGAGTGGCACCGCAGGTACCCACCCATTTCTCTGCTCTTGCCCTCTGTGGATTTGCTCTGCTGCATTGCTGCTGCAACCAGCTACGCTTAGCTTTGAGATATGATAGTCCTAGTAGACGCCAATGCTGCGTGAAATGGCTGCTCTTGTGGCACTTATTTGGATCTCGTTCTCAACTAGCTGCTTTGATTGAGGTCCTCAATTTTGGTTGGGACAGTTGTAGTCGTCGTCTAGCTGGTCATATAGGTGAGTCATTGGCTCGTTTGATTACTACATCGCTTGGTGTTACTCTTTCCTAATAAGGGCACTGCAGGAGTAGCAGAATTAAACTATGAGCACTTTGATTGACCTTGAGTGAAATTGGATAATTCCGAGTCCTCAAAATGACTGATATTTCCTTCTCGATGAAGGAAAGCACAGTTTGGTTAATTATGCAACCTTTGTTCTTACTATTTTGTAACATACACTGTTTGCTGGCCTGCTGGCTACTAGTGATGTTTTACCGCTTGAAACATGGGTGGTGGCGCAACATTTCTTAACAGGAAAAATTAGTTCTATACCACCACAAATGATCTCCACCTCGGGGAAATACCATTTAAAAATCACCGTTACATAAATGCCACCGAAAGAATCAATCCACTCTAGAAAATACCACCCTGGAACCTTTTGCAGTTGACATCTTTCTTTCTATTGTGCAAGTGAATTATCATTTCTACCCTCATCCTCCACTCATCCTCCATCCAGCAGCAGCGCTGTTGGCCACACAGGCATGCTTGTGGTGCACTCGCACTGCCGGCCACGGCCGCGTTGCTTTCCTTGCCAACTCTTTAGCATTTGCTGTCTCCTTTGCCCTGTGCTGCCACACACATAGGGATGAAACTAGTCTGGGAAGACCCCTCAACCGCTTTCAAATTCATATTTTTATGTGGAAACAGAAACGGGAGCAGGAGTGCCGGTCAGGAAAAGAGAAATGGGAAATTTGGTATATTGGAAACGAAACAATGTAGTCGGGTACACAACGATAACGCTCGGGAATAGATAAGTGAAATCAGGGACGCTGACCATGTAACCACTTCAAACATGCACCTCAACACAATGGATTAAAAATTACATCAATACAATACATGTAAGCAAGTTAATACCAGGCAGTCATAGTTTACCTGACCATCAGCCATTCAAGTATTCAACACATGAATTCGGCACATCAGCATGACAATGTCATATTGTCATTAACAATTGATGTTTTTCAATGCTTATAATTAGCAAGGTCGACAATGGTAATATTCAGACACCTTAAGTAGTTCATATACTGTATACTAATTATAGGAATACTTTGCAACACCAAAATTAAATGCACATTCTTGAAATGAAACAAACACTTTATCATCTCTTAACCACTTGTAAAAGAGGAGGTTGCTTAGTAAAAATACCCTTCAATTTTTGTTTAGTACCTACCACCTGAAAGTATCCAGATGAGAACACTGTCAAACTTACAACAGACCAGGGAAACAGAAAACGAGCTAAGAAAAGTAAAAGTTTGAAGACTAATGTGACTGTAAAAGGCACAACTGAAATTATGGATGGCCAACCTTTTCCAAGATGCCAAACAGAATTTCATTTAGTTTTGCATCATCTCTTAACCACTAGTAAAAGAGGAGGTTCGGAGCAAGTCTCCGCACATGAATTTCAACTGGATCTGCGTGACTGTCAGTTTTCCCTTCTTCAACTTCTTTGGGCGGGAGATCTCTGGCGAGCAACATGTTTGGTGGGACATCTCCAATGTGCCACTGGACTGGGCATGGCAGGGCCGCAGGCCGGGGATTGGTGTGGTGTGAGATGGTGACTCGGTGAGAGGGAGCCAGAGAGGGGCAGCGATGTAGCGTGGGACTCAGACTCAGAGGGAGTAGCTGCTGGGGTGCAGGAGCACAAGAGGCTGGTTAAGGTTTGGCTGGGGGCACATCAGAGGCTGTGTAGGTGGGCTGGGGGCTGGGTGCCTGGGCCGCTGGCCTGCTGCGGTGGCTGCCCAGTTGGAGGAGCTAAAAAAAAAGGGGGATTTCTGGCAGAAACTTCCCCTGAGAATACAGGAACTGCAAAATTGGTCAGTAAAACAGCTACCCCAATTTTGATCCCTGACATATGGTGCTGATTGGTACGGGATTTTTCCTCCCCATTTTCTTCCCTACACGCACAGGCCGCTGCAGTCGCAGCTGTTGCTACTACTGTGTTGCTGCTCTCCTAACGCTATCTCCTGCCCAACCCTTTACCTAATTTCCATTAGCGTGTACATTGACCGGATGGGACTGTGAAGATGCGAACAGCTCCATTCATGTGTTAAGTAGGTCATGTGTGCATTGCATGCTGTGTGTGCAAAAGTTGTATATATAGATACATGTTTTGAAGTGCTTCTGATATGATGTGTATTGTAGCAATTGATAATATACTGTCAAGAAATAATAAAGGTAAAAAACCTATTTTTAGAGAATTTAATGTATCAAAATAACGTACAATAATGGATGGTAGGAATACTTTTTGAAAGGCCTTCATGAATAATACTGCTTAATTATTTAAGATGTCTGATTGCGCACCCTAGTACCAGTTGTTAATATTGTTCGAAATTATCAGGCGTAATATCTTGTTCTACAATTTTGGTGGCAGGATTGTGGAGTATTGTATCCGAAAACGTTGCAATGGAATACTTGCTTTGCCCGTAGAGTATGCAGAGAAGGGGGGGAGTACTATGAAGAAATGATGCGCTACCTCCGGAGGAACCTTGCAGTATGCTCCTCAATTCTCCTTTCTGGATAATATGTATATACGCTGGACAATAGTTTGGTTTTGAGGACCTTGTTAGGGGAATAGGGGTTATTCAATTGTCTGTTGATAACATCTGGTATTAACAGATCCGCACATGTGATTTTTATGTACATTGTTTTGTATGCTGGATCTGCCCAGTTATTGTTTCTATTAACTTTTTTTTATTTAGGTTTCTGTAGTTACCTCTGCAATGGGTTTACTTATGCGCAGAGCTTTTCTCATTTATTTGAATTGTTTACCCAAAATCTTTCAAGATTCCGACATCATATACATTGGTTTGCAGTTATACCCATATCACCTTGCAGACTATATATGCAGTACTGAGGATCTCACCTTTCAGATATTATTGTGACATCCTTTTTGAAGCTATGAAGAATGGTAATCCTTTTTTTTTTTAACTGAAAAAGTTTCTTTTGAGTAGTGAGTTTATGTTTCTTTAGCATATACACTGTGCCAATGGTAGTATCCTACTGTTAAAACTTTATTCAGCCAGAGGTTTCGGGCAACCCTGGTCTAAACTTCTCAATCATGTTGGTAAAATGCATTCTTCATTGAGATTATTTTTTGTAGAATGGGATGACATACTAACATGTGATTGCAAGACTGAAGCACTGTTCCACTATTTTTTAATAAATGTTTATGTTTCTAACATGTTTCATTTTATGGCAGAACAACCATATGATAGTATTCCGAACTTCACTGCTGCTGATGCACTAAGGCTTACTGGTGTTGGGAGAAATGAGTTCATTGATATTATGAACAAATGCAGATCAAAGGTAGTGCTGCACATGGTCCTAGTTTATTTACTGTCAGATACTCATGCAGTCTTGTGAACAGACATAGGTTTCAAATAGTTGATCATGTAAGTATGCGGGTCTACTTCATACTGAGAATATGCAAATAAATGACTGCATGGTTTACAGATCTGAGATGAAAGGATAACAATAGAATTTTTTCAAAAAAAAAAAACATGTAGCCCTCAATCTTTGTGGACCTTAAAAAGGATAAGACAAGAGTCCTAAATCGAACCAATAGAGTCACAGTTAAACTGTGAGCTATTAGGCATATGTAGAATGGTAGACCAGGATTAGCTATTGCGTGGGCAATCAATCTAGTTGATTAAAAAAGTAATGAACAGTAACTGGACTAGCATGTTATACATGTTCTTAGTAAACATGTTTGTGTGTGATTTTTTTTTATTTTCTATTAGATATTATCTTTCAGCAAGATAGATTGTTACAGATAATGTTTCTTTGTTGAATTATCCAGAAACTGATGTGGAAGCTGAACAAATCGATTGCAAAAGAAATGCTGCCTACACAGCCTGTTGACTTTCCAGTTGAGCCTTGGTGGGGGTTTGTCTTGTTAACTTTACACTGGAAGAGTTCAAGGTCAGGTTTGCTATATTTCTCGTAATTGTGATACATAATGTACTTTTGATACATAATATGATGAGAGACCTGCTCTTAATGAGAAAACATGGAAGCCTGGCTTTCTTTTTCCCTATGTAGAGCTATTATTTTTTTATGAAGCCTTTTGACAATAGTTTGTATTATTGTTTTAATGTAGAAACTTTCAGAAGAAGAGACAGCAACCATAGACAAAATATGTAAAGAGGAAGCCAATTCATATGTTCTTTTTGATCCGAAGGTTATAGATGGACTTTATAAAAGAGGGCTGGTGTACTTCGATGTGCCTGTTTACCCAGATGACCGTTTCAAAGGTATAATGAGATATTTTCAGGGAACGAACAATCAGTCCAGCAGAATTAAGCTAATCAGTCCAGCAGAACTAAGCTAATTGATTGACATTGTTGTTGCTCTATGTTTTGTGTTCATGCTTTCTCCTTATGTCATGCAAACAAGGATGATGCTCAGCCTTATAACCTAGTGTTGTTATGCAAGAAGACATCATAAGCGTTGGATAAAAAAAAAAATTGAACATCAGTGCTTTCTATACTACATCTTATTTGCGAAATCATATTTGATAGATCAATATCTGAATAATAGGAGGTCCACTTGGCATATATACTTTCTATACTACATCTTAGTTGCGAAATCATATTTGATAGATCAATATCTGAGTAATAGGAGGTCCACTTGGCATATATATGTGTAGGCTTCCTAAAATAACATGATATATTATTTCCAATATAAATGCATAAATTTTGATTATTATGTGATGATCTCATTTTACCCTCACTAAATAGCATATCAAAATCTTCTGATCTTGAGCCGCCTTTGGTAAGAATTTATAAACTGCCAATCTAATTTGTTATTCCAGACTGCTATATATCATCCAGATTTGTGTTTACAAATCTTATATTAAGTTTAATAATATAGAATTTGAAAGAGTTCATCATTACTATTTTTTTTCAGTCTCTAGGCTTGAAAATTTTGTTTCCAACAAGGATCAATCATATGAAGACCCAATTGAAGAGTAAGTGCTTACAGTTTCCATCTTCCATCTGTAATTCACATCTATTGCACATGTAACTTTCTGCAATTACCATAGTGGTGACTTAATTTTTTATTGCAGGCTATTGTATGCTGTATTTGTTGTATCAAGTGCTAATGCTACTGTTGCTGAACTGGCTGCAACTTTACAAGCTGACCTTTATCAACTCCAGGCAGCTGCATCATTTGCTTGCCGATTGGGCTGGGCTGCAAAAGTCATGGATGCGGACTCTGTTCTTCATGATGAAGGTGCACCTGCATTTCCTAGTAGTATTCTTAGTGATGATGAAGAAGGTTCAAATACAAGTATCAACTCAGAGAAGTCTGGTCAACAATTGATTAGCATGGATTCTGATGGACCCAGGAAAATTTCTGGAACTGCTCATGTGGGCTTTGTTGTTGATGCTAATGTTACGTCGTACTTGATGATGGGCTCGCTATCACCAGGTTAGATATCTAAATGCAGAGTATTGGATTTTGCCCCGCATTCTATATGGTAGAAGATGCTTAGTTTTATTATGGTACTCCTGTTTCAGGAAAAAGAATGTCTTTTACGGCTCGAACTTTTATTACCAATTTTGCAAGAAACATGCATAAAAATTATTGTAAATGTACAATTGTTAATAATACTTCTAATGGCCAATCTAATTAGTGTTTTTGTTTGTGCAACATCTTGAAAGTTACTGTTAGCCAAACTTTGTAATGTGAAGTCAACTGCAAAATTAAGGGAAAAGGATTTTCTGCAACACAGAATTCTAGCAAATGCAACTTCTTCTCTTAAACAGTAGTAATACAAATGGCATTTGCAATATGGGTTAACAATTACTATATTGCCAAAATGCTTCGATGGATACTGTAATGACTACCTTCACCAATATCCTGCAGGTTTAAAATCGCATGCTGTCACACTCTATGAGGCTGGAAAACTGGGTGCTTCTTGCATTGCAGAACTATGTAGTGATCTGGCTAGCTTAGAGGGAAAGAAATTTGAGGGTGTGCTAGAGGAGTTTGCAAGTCATGCATTCAGTCTGCGATGCTTCTTGGAGTGTTTACAGTCTGGTGGAGTTTCCGCAAATGAAATTACTGATAATGCTGGTGAAGCAAAGACTCCAAGAAGCTCTGTTCATGATATTGACAATGCTGCTGACCATTTGGCCAAGGTAAACATTGAGGGTGTTGCTGACAATAACCATAAAGAATTTTCCGAGGATAACCAGTGTGTAGATGATTTAGATAATAGCGATGGGAATATACTATCACCAGCTATGGCTACATCGGAAAGTGCAGAAACCATGGTAAAAAATGATGACGTGAATGATTCAACCGTGCAGCTAGGTGTTTCAACTCAATCTCGAGTCTTGAAGAACAAAAGGAAGTACAAAGTTGATATTCTTCGATGTGAGAGCTTAGCCTCACTTGCACCGGCTACATTGGAACGGTTATTCCTTCGAGACTATGACATTATTGTGTCGATGGTTCCTCTTCCTTCTTCGTCAGTTCTTCCAGGCCCTTCAGGCCCAATTCATTTTGGACCACCCTCTTATTCCTCCATGACACCTTGGATGAAGCTAGTACTGTATACAGCAGGCCATTGTGGACCGGTATCTGCTGTGTTCATGAAAGGGCTACGTTTTAGATTGCTGCCTGAACCATTGGCTGGTTGTGAGAAGGCACTGATATGGTCTTGGGATGGCTCTGTGGTGGGTGGATTAGGGGGGAAGTTTGAAGGGAACTTAGTGAAGGGCAACTTACTGTTACACTGCTTGAATTCGATGCTTAAACAATCTGCTGTGCTGGTGCAACCACTTAGTATACATGATCTTAACGAGTCAGGAAATCTTGTCACTGTGGATATCCCTTTACCACTAAAAAATGATGATCAGTCAATTGAATCTGTGGTAGCTCAAACTAATTTGCCAAAGGAACAGATCTTAGATTTGACTTCTGTATTGAAAGACCTATCTAGTAAATTTGAGCTGAGCACACTTGGCTACCTCCGTCTACTAAGACTTCACAAGATAGATGGTCCAGAAAAATTTGACCCAGAAAATGTAAGCTACCAGTGGGTGCCTCTGAGCTTGGAGTTCGGAATTCCCTTATTCAGTCCAAAGTTATGTGAGAAGATTTGTGAAAGGGTGGTTGCATCCCATATGCTTCAGAAAGATGATCTGAATGAGCATTGTGATGTGATGGAAAATGTAAGAAGGCAGCTGAGAGAACTTTGCAGTGAATATCAAGCAACTGGTCCAATAGCTAAGTTATTTAACAAGCGTGGAAGCTCAAGGGACTCGCCACGTGCCTTAATCAATAGTATTAGTAGCAAATGGAATCTCTCTAATGACCCTTCAACGGCAACTAGCGGAGGAGCCCCAAGTGAACACGAGAGGCTGAAATTTGCTGGACGGCAGCGATGCCGAACAGAAGTTGTGAGCTTTGATGGGAGCATTGTCAGGTATTGCTGAATAAATTACGCCATGTATTAAGATTTCATGCAATAAATTCTGATTTGATTATTTTTCAATGGTGATATGTGTTCTGAATTCCTGAAGGTCGTATGCACTTGGTCCTGAGCACAATGAGACTACCTTCAGACCTAACTCTGAAGAACAATCGTCCGTACATGATGTAAAACCAGATCCAGAGGAAACCGACAGCAAGGATGTAGTCTTGCCAGGAGTAAATCTTATATTTGATGGAGCCGAATTACACCCCTTTGATATTGCTGCATGCCTTCAAGCACGTCAGCCTCTTTGGCTTATATCTGAGGCATCAATTGCTTCATCGTCATTGCTATGAGGGGCTTATGATTCAATTTCTCCAAGTTGGCCGACAAAAATTCATTAGCTGTGGTTATTCAAAAGTATTGTCAGTCTGATTCTTAGGAAAACACAATAGCGGGCTGATGCTTTGTTAACTATGCCCAAGTTCTTTCAGAGGAATTGATCAGATGCTCCTGGTCAACTGGGATGCGCTTTCTGAAGGTTGTCGACTGCGTTATATGTGTAAGTACACTTTCTTCATGCTGACGCTTAGTTGTCAGACCCTATGCCAAACTTAGGACAGCAGCTTGCTGGGGGAAACCTTGAATATTGCTTTTTTGGGGGTTTCCCACTGTTAAGTTACCCATGAAAGTGTTTCATGTTCTGCCGAGAGGCAATGTTTACACGGCACTGATACAATCCCTCTCGGCTGGCTTGAAGGTCATCTGTTCCAAATTACAAGATGTTTTGGTTTTTCTAGATAGATTCATGATTTTTTACTATGCATTTAGATATATACTATGTTCAGTAAAAATAATGTATAATAAACACAATTAGCTTTCATGTACTCTTGGTTTTTCTAGATAGATTCATGACTTTACACTATGTTCAGATGCACAACAAAAACACAACAAAAACAATGTATCTAATAAACACAATTAGCTTTCATGTACTCTGCTCTGTAGGTCTCATTATGTGAAATCGCATTTCAAGATTGCTATAAATTATTTCATTCCTGGCGAAGAGGAGGAGGTTTCCGTCATACCGTACTTAGCATGCTTCGGTGGCCGGAATAAAAATCTCTCTCTAAAAAAAATACCATACTTTGCGCCGTGTTACACAGACTAATTTCTTTGATGGAAATGTAAGGGGAGACAGAGACTCATACTTCACGCGTTTATACGATTTTTGGCAGGATACATTTCAAACTGTACCTTTGCATCAGCTTATATATATTTCAAACAGTACCTTGTCCTTTGTATCGGCTTTTTGGCTTTGGGCTTGCAGGTTTCGTGGGCAATATATTTCTACTTTTCACTTGTGTGTGAAATTTCTTAGCATGCTCCTGCTTCAAGATTGTTTGCAGACTAGTTAAGATGCTGCGTAAAGGCCGTAGATTTTTTTTTCCAGCGTAAAAGTAGTTTTGTTATAATAGCACAGCTTCCTTGTTGCGGTAATCCGGTTGGGTCCCAGGTTCGTAGGACGGGACCAGGCGTGTCAATTTTACGTTTACATGGAAGGATTATTGTTAGCGCGCGCGTGTTTCTTTCTTTCTTCACAAGGTGATATTCCAGCCTTCATTATTACCGCCACGATGATGCAGGTATACACCATTCTTTAAAGCAGCTTAAAGAGCAATGGCATCAATCAGTCCTGTCGTGTGTGTTCAGGACGAGATTCTAAAATATTTTCAGTCGTATTGTAATGTGTCCAGGACAAGATTGGAACCTTTTCGTGCTAAAACATTCCACACGTCCAACCACAGGAAACTAGTAATTTAGAATGTCTTAGAAACTTCGTAACGGAAAAGACGATTACACTGGAAGCACATAGTGCGAGACCGGCAGAAAGCTGACAAAGACCTACGAATACATTTTATGCTGAACCCTCTGATGAAGGGCATAACCATAACCGGGCAGCGGATCCGGTGTCCAGATGCCCTGGGCTCAATCAGAATATGCCTGAGAGCAAGCTGGCGGCACTGGAGAGCGCAGCGCCGGTGATGGCGAAATGGACGAGCTTGTCGGAGTGGCCGCCGGCGTCGCCCGTGAGCGCCACCGCCGCCCCAGCGATCGCGCCTGCGATCGCGCTGTTCTTCTGCACAAGGGCATAAACGGACAGGAATCAGCAAACACACGCGAGACGGAGCCAAAACGGCAGTCTGATTAGCTAGCGAGGAAATGGGCAGCAGATGATGGCACTGACCCAGTCGTGGCATCCCCTGGCCTCCCTCAGCCCGTACGTGAGGCCGGAGTAGACTCCGGCTGCCAAGCCTGCATGTCGAGAGAAGAAAAAAAACACAGGGCTATAGTTATGGACCTCCAATTGTTATTAGATCTGAATAAAAGAGACTGTATGTAATCACAAACTCCGTTCTGAGTTTGCTTGTGCTCAAGCTGAATGAACACTGACCCCACTGGAAGGCCTCCTTGCCAGCCGTTTTTACCTGCAGCAAGTTTAATCAGCATGTGAAAATCAAATCGCCAGGGGGTGAAAAAATAGTGAATCTGCACAAGAAACCGCGGTTTTGAGCTGTGTTCATATTAATTCACATACCACTGCGTCGAGCGACTTCTGGCCGTCATCACCCCTGATGCTGGAGAAATGGCTCCTCTTGCCGCCGTCGGGGTCCAGCCCGGACGAGTCTCCTGAAAGCCCTGCAGGCGGCAATGGACAGGTGTCAGGTGAAGCACCAGCATCACCTGCTCGCTGCCTTCTCACTAGCTCGCACAACATGCCAACACATACGGGAATGAATGCATGGAAGCTAACAAGACTACAAGAGTACTCGGATACCTTCGACGGTGACGAAGTAGGCCTCCCTGGAGACGGCCCTGGCCGCCCCGACGCCGGCGGCGCGGATGAAGCTGTCGGCGACGCGGTTGAGGAGCGGGTGGCCCAGGTCCAGGAGGCACCGCCTGTCCATGCTCGTCAGCTCGTCCTTGAGCGTCCGCGTGTCCAGCCGGCTCATCTTCTTCCTCTTCTTGCTTTGCTTTGCTTTGGCCGGGGCACGCACACACTGCTCGCCACTCACTACGAGCTAGTCACTGATGCGCGACGCGACGTCGATGGGAGAGAGAAGAAAGAACTGGAATGAAGTGCCGGGGGTCGGGCGCGGCGGCTTTAATGCGGCGAGGCGGCCGTGAGGGGACGCGTGTGCAAGGCCCGGCACGTGTCTGCGGTCGTGGCGGCCGCACCGGGCCGCGCGTGACACGGCGGGGGGGTTTCCAGGGCGTTCGGCACTGACTGCCTCGGCTGTCGCGTAGTACGAGTGAGTGAGTAGGCATCAGTCGCGTGGCCTTTCGAGGCGTCCTGGGCTGCACCCTGCTCTACCCCTCCATGGGCCGAAGTGGCCCGATTACGCATGGTTAGCTGGGCTATGTGGCCCGGGAGTGGCATCGTGCCAGCACAGCCCAGAATGGTAATAATGTTTTGCATATGGAGATTCAAATTACTAAATGTGACCAACAATTATTCGAAATTATATACAAGTTCCGGACATGAATCTTGTATAAGTACCTTTGTATTCAAAGTGTCTCTGAAATGATATTGATCCTTTAGCAAATTGTACAAGATAGATATAGTAAGAAAAGTAGTGATCAAATCTATTTTGTTCATATTTCCTTATCAAACTACACTTACCATTTTAGGAAGACAATGTTCTAGGTTCAGGATAAAATGTTCCTATAGCAAGGTTAGCATGTGACAATGTGTTTTGGGTTCATGATAAAATCTTCCTATAGTAAGTTTAGCATGTTACTATTTTCTAGATTAACGATATAATGGTTTTGCATCTAACAATTAGGTGCCAAAAATAGGCTCACAGTAAAATTTTAGCAACATAATGTTCCATCTTAAAAAAATGCTCTAGATTGAGGACAATAATATTTAGATTGAGGAGAATAAAACTCTAAGTTCACGTGGATGATATTCCATAATATTCAAGTGCAATAGTAGAAAAAAGAGAGCATCTCATGGACGACACTACAGGAACAATTGAAATATAGCACAAAATATCCAATGAATACTATGCAAACAACCTAAGATACATTATGGACACCATGTGAATAATTGAAAAATATATATCATGAACATCTCATGAGTACTATATAAAATGTTAAATACACAATATATGGAACATGAATACATTGGGGAAAAAACAAAAATAAATTATGAAATATCTAAAAATACTATGAAACCAGTACAAAAATACTCCTAGAACATCCAATGAAGAATATAAAGATAATATAATGATAATTCAGAATGCACCTCGTAAAAAATATTATACTAGTTTATTATATTATAGAAGAAATAGTACAAATATTATACTAGTTTTATTATATTATAGAAGAAATAGTACAAGTGATTATCTCATAATATATGGATATATACAAGGAAAATGCTATGGAAGATATATCGAAAGTACAAAAATATAATAAAAAAGAAACAAAACATAAAGAAAAATATATTCTAGAATATCTCATGACTCACGAATTTAATGAAAATGATAAGATATGTACACCATGGAACATCTCATTAACAATTATATGGAACGGTAAAAAGACTACGGAACATCTCACAATTAATGGAACAATCCAAAATAACCATATAAAAAGAATATGGAAAAAAACATGCCATATAAACGTCACACATCATCATAGAACATATTGTAGTCATATGAAGAACAAAAAGAAGAATAAGAACCATATTTTTGCTGGAAGAATAAGAACCATACTTTCTATAGATTCACGTTGGATGGTCGTCGGACCTATATTCATCGCTGCCTGAGTGTCGACTGTTCACCAGCGAAGATTGGCGGTGTTGATACGCCTCTTTCACAGGTTTTCATTCCAAATTGACGACATTTTCAGCATTCATTGAACAAATGTTCTTCTCTACTCCTGCCGTGTCGCCCGGAAGAATGGAGAATGAATCGCAGATGACCAGGATCCTGCATGCCCTGCGTGGTCTGAGATCTATAGGTCCATATCCTCGCCCCATACTCGATAGTGGTGGTCCTCTTGGCATCACTGCATCTGTTTCTTGGGGTCCTTTGCCCTTCAATTTCAGCGGTAGATAAAGCTGCATGTTTCCGACCGGCCGACTGACCGTGCGTTCATAGTGGAACTGGAACATCGGATGAAATTCATGGCACTTTCTCCGTTCGAGGGGCCTGCCTGATCTCTTTACTTGCTTCATTGCTTGTCATTTATATCTTGTCACGGGCTCCTCCTTGTATGATTCCTGTTTGTGGGGTGAACTTGATTTTATTTCCATGTCTGACCTGAGGTCACATGTTTTTACGGGCCGGCTAGTCGGCTACTCCTTCCGGCCTGCCACTGCCACGTGCTCTGGTTTCAATTCTAACTTGGTAGTGTACGCGTTTTAGATCAATGCGCACAGTTCGGAAAACTAATAAAGTCTGGCTGATAAGACAAACGAAAAGAGATACATGTATATCGTCGATTCGTCGAAAATGTGTCCACAACAGTTTTGCGCCTTTGGATGCTCATCCATCGGTCTAATAATCTGAAGCTATCCCCTTAGTGCACGTTACTGTTTTCACGTTTTGATGCGATAGATGTTGATGCCATGTTAAGTGAGTCATTCAGCGCCAAACATATTCAGCGTATAATAAATCATTCTATTTAAATAGTATATTCCTACACATACTACTCACCGAAATATTATTCATATACCGTGTAAGCCCTAATGAATTTCAATTTGTGATGAGCAATACTACATAACTAGATAATTCACAGGTTACCAATAACTTAGTATATTATATGTTGCAGATTATACAATACCCATAAAATTAGGCATATTATATATAGGAAGAAAAAACCCAACAATTTGGGATGAACTAAAGTAATTATCTCACCAGGACCATTTGGTTGCTACACCTAGAAATATGTTATGGAGATAGTATGCTCAAATAGAACCCTTCCAATTTTGGCATTTGGAAAATTTTGGCCACCCTCGAAACTAGCAAAAATCATGAAATTTTGATAAGATTTTGCTCTTTTTTTCCTGCGCTGACCATTTATCCCGCCATACCCTTGTGCTATTATGAACTATCTCTGTCTAAAAAAATAAAGAATTAAGATGCTTTCCCCATTGAAGTGTATAAAGTTTGGCCAAATATAAAAGTGAAATTTTTAGTGTTTATAACACCAAATAAGTATACCGTGAAAGTATGCCTCATGAGCACTATTTAGTACTATAAATATTAGTATTTTTACATATATTTAGTCAAATTTGATGTTCATTAACGCAGCACTGTTTTAAATTGCATCTTTTTGCGGGGTGGGAGTCGGTAGTTTTGTACGCACCACTTTGCGCTTGCTGACAGTGGCATATCGATCGACATGGGATCCATCATATTCTGAACATGGAAGTGAAAAGGGAATAAAGTGGGTGGATCTATACAGTATCACTGTCGTTCCGCTGTGATAGTACGACATCAGTACATTCATGAATAAAGGGAGAAGGTGCAAACGATCGGTCATCTTACATTGCGCCAGCTTTCTTTCCCTTTTTCTTTTTACAAATTTATATATGCTGATCTTTTTAGCAAGAAATTTTCAGGTTTTAGAAATGCCAAGATGAGGTAGTACATAAGCTTTTGAGGCTTGTAAACAATGCTTTCTTTGAGTGAACAATGGAGCGGTATACGCTTTACAACCTTGTACAAGATGAGTGAATACAAATGAACGCTAGATGAATGCCTTCTTGCTTGTCTTGCATTTGCGTTCTTCCTCAGCGAACCAGGATGACATGCTGCTGCTGTTGCTGCTGTTCCTGACCGTGCAGCCGGGCCAATCTCAGCGCGTGTCTCCTCTGCTCCTGCAGCACCCAACATACAGATATACATACAGGTCATCAGTGCCAAGAAAGCAGAAGCGCGGAGCAACCTACTAGCACCTGTTCCACCAACTGCTGCTTCCCTCCAGCAGAACAGCCCAGCGGCAACGATATTTATTCATTCAGAGAATTCAGAAAAAAGTGGCAATCGATCGACTAACCAGAAGCAGCTGCAGGCGGTACTGCTTCTGTCCCTGCTGGATCACGGAGATGAGCTTCATGACAACGTAGAACGGAAGCAAGATCCCGCTCGCCCGCAGCAAGTATACCTTCCATTCAAAGCAAAGGAAGAAACAAATGTCAGCATGTTACAGTCGATCGACCCTTCTTTTATTTCAGATTTCCGTGCAAATCGAAGAAGCATTCATTCATTGATACAGGTGGAGTGGGAGTACTCACTGTGAGGAGACTGAAGGCGAACTGGTTGGCCGCTCCGACCGTCACCACGGTGACCAGGTGCCTCAGCAGCAGGACGATCGTGAACTGCAGGGACAGTCAGTGCCAACAAGTTCAGACACAATGCATCGCATTGCAGGGAGTGGGTTCTCTGAATCTCTGAAACTGGAAACGCGATTGGGCTTTCTGTCAGCCACACGTACCGTGACGGCCACCGAGCGGCACCAGGACGCGCTCCTGCCGGCGGCGCGGGCGCACTCGGCGTACTCGGGATCGCTGGCTCCGATCAACGCCGCGTCATCCTGCTCCTCGGGCTCGTAGTGCAGCCTGGGCACATCCACGCTGTCTCTGCGCACCACGACCACGCAAGCACAGATCAGCAACGCGCGTGGTGGTTGGCAACGGCTGGCAAGTAGCGGTAAACGGGTATCTATCGGTGGTTGCTGAACTGCCGAGCTCGGCTCGGCAGATTCCACAAAGTTTCTTCTTTTTTGTTGACCCGATGCCATGCTTTTGTCTCCGTCAGTCAGTCACATTGCAATTAGAATTGCAAACGCATGATTGGCCGTGCCGCAACTACTGATGAACGGACGGTTGGTTGAATCCTGTGCCAACGGTGCAGGACAGCATGGTGGAGTGCAGGGCACGGTTTGATGCATTGGTCTACTACAGCAGATGTGCAGCAACAGTGCAAGAGGGGGCATCCGCATCATCTTATCTGCCATCTCATGCGGCGAAAGAATGATTGGGACCGGGTGGTGGTTGGCTTGGCTAACGGAAACAGCTGGGCCGGACCCACCTGGCAGCCACGCAACGACCGCCTCATGAATCCTGACACAGCTGCCAGAATGGAATGTGCCTGACCAGCACCAGTGTTTGATCAGAATGCTTGTTCTCTTGCTTGCATGTTTTAGATCACGATCCAGGGCAGAATGCTGTTCATCTGGCATGCTGTATCAATGGATGCCATGGACAGACAGACAGACAACCATCTTGGAATTTGGCTGGTGGTGGTATACACGAATGCGAATGCGAATGCGAATGCGAATGCGATGAGCTATCAAGAGCGGGTGGTTGGTCGTCTAAAGTGCCGGTCTCGCTGGCAGATTCCATTTTATCAATCAACCAATGGAAGATAAAGACAGACAGGTTGGTCAGCAACTTAGCGAGATAGCCAGCCGTCCAGTCCCTCATACTTGACCACTTGGTTCAGATGAGGATGGCAAACGGAAAAAAGAAGGAAAGAATGAAATTGCCGAAATGGATGTTCAGCAGGGGACATTGGCAAACTCGTTGGTGAGGTTCTGACTTCTGATGACCGTTCTTTTTTTTTATTATATGGAAAAACTAGAACAGGCCTACAATTGAACACAACATTCACCTTATTCGATAGCCTCAATGCGCGTATCAATACCATTGCCCATTCCCGAGAGAGAGAGAGAGAGAGAGAGAGAGAGAGAGAGAGAGAGAGAGAGAGGCACACACCTGATGGTCACCGCGACATCAGCAGGTTGGGTTTTCTTGGGAGGAACGGTGTAGCCCGGCTCAAAGTTCTGTCAGTAAAAAAAAACACGGCTACAGTTAAACAAAAGGCGAAACTGCACATACAAGTAGTACCATTACCATCATCAGAGGGACCTTCCTATCTCCTACTTCTACGTAGCTTTGATTACTTGGACTCTGAGAAAGGTACAATACTTTGCTACAGAAAAAAGCACTTGCATGCTGTGATCAACAAGGGAGAATTGCTCAGAAGACAAGTCTTTACGAAAGCATTGCGCATGCCATCCGTGTAAAATTTTGCTCGTGGGAAAGGAGGAGGAGGAGGAGGAGGAGGAGGAAAATTGATCATAAATTGCTTAAACTTCACCCGAATTAATTGAATTTTCTTCCAACACAAGCTCAGTGAAGGGGAAGCTTTCATGGATAAAATAAAACAGTGAGGAGCGGTGTACAGAACAGGCAAATGAACCGGAAATAAAAGATTATTGGGTGATCGATTCGACGAACGAACCTGAAGGCAAATCTCGCAGATGGTGCTTCCCTTCTCGTCGCACCATCTCTGCACGCATCCCCTGTGAGCGAACTGCAGGCGCGATCGAGGAACACATCATTCATTCATTCAGATGACGAAACCACGCATCAAGTGAGGCGATTCCATGGGACATCAGAGAAGGGAGCACAAGGTGGAGAGCAGCATACAAGAGCGTAGCAGAATGAAAGCGCATACACATACCTTGAGGGAGCCCGAGCAGGCGCAGGGCGACTCCATGGTGGAGGTGGAGCTCCGGTCGTCCTCCTCGTCATGGCAAATCCTGCACTGCCGCAGCGAAGACGACGAGCACGCCTCCTCCTGCTCCATCTTCTTCTTCTTCCTCCTCCTCCTCCTTGTTCTCTCACGATTCCCAAGCTTGGCGCTCTCTTGCTCTGTGTGTTCGTTCCTCTGGTTGTTGGCTGCTTTGCCTTTGCTCCTTCCCTCCCTCTCTCAAGGCCTGAGCGCAACGGAAATGGCCTTTAAATAATCAGCTGGAAGAAGGAAGGAAAGGCACACACACAGGGAAGGGAAGGGAAGCGAGGTGGGGCCCACCGGCACCAGGAACGGCCACGGCAGCTCGTAGTAGTCCCGGCCCTCCGCGGCAGGCGTGGCTCCCCTTTCAGTTCCTCCGGTGCGGGCGCGGGTGCGGCGGACCACCGATCCGGGGGGCTCGATGCATGCGTCTGCGTCTGCACCCTGCTTCTGCGTGGTATACGGTGATGAATGAATAAATTTGTTGCCATACTGGCTGTCAAACGTGTGTGTATAGGCAGTAGTACTCAAGTGCTACTTTCTATTGTGTCAGACTTCGTTCCCTGAGGCCAACGGTAGTGTGCTACTCCGGTTTTAAAACCCACTTTTTGAAGCGTATAGTACTTTTTAATAAGAAATTAGGCATCCAGATCTAATGTTACCATCGAAATCGTAGATTTAATGTGATCAAAATCATAGAATGGTAAAGGAATTCATGGTTTTATAGAAAAAGTTAGCCTAGGTGTTGGTGGTTAGCAGAACGTTAAAGGAAAAAGAGGCGCCGCCAATTAAGATTATGGAAGAGACACATGTTGTGATGTGTTAGTGGCGGTGCATGGTAGTGTGGGTTGGTGGAGAGGAGGGTGTATGTTTAGAAATCTAGCATGGCTGAAGGCACATCAAAATAAATCTAGTAATTTAATGAAATGTTGAAGATCTCGATGTTAATCACGTTATCAAAATATATCTATAACTCCTATAATCCTAAACCCCACTAACTAATTCTCTAGCTTCTAATTGGTCGAAACTTCAAAAGTGATATCAGCTGACATCATCAAAGGAGTTACCTCCACTAAGGCTCATTTATTTTCCACTAGCTTTTTCTTTTGAAATAGAAAAAAGTCGTAGCACCTAAACCAAGTATCCTAATTAAAATCCAATTGCATCATGGTATTCCTCGCAATAAACTCTTCAAAACAAGACCTCACATGGATATATTTTGATAATTTAAACCGTTTCTAAGCAAAAACCCGTTTATAAGCAAAAAACCCTAGCAAAACTACATATCATATGGATTACATGTGGCCCAATCGAAGCATGTATAATTTTATGAAGGAAAACTCCTAAATTTTGGAAGGGGGATGACCCTCGTGTATAGTAGGGGTGGGGTTCGGGTAAATGAGATTTGGGTGATGGCCGGTTTAAATATTCTAGACCATGTATGTCAATAGATACAACCTCCACAATTGACCTATTACATATGTAGATTCGCAAAAAAAAAGACCTATTACATATGTATCTACTAATTCATAGTTTCGACTATTATAAACTCCTTACATTTCTATTTCATATCCGCAGCAACGCGCGGGGCATCCTACTAGTTTTATAAAGGATTTGGTACATATAAGTTGTTATTATTGTATTTGTTTATAAATTTAATTAAGGTCGTCATTAAAGTTTAATTTATGAAATGACATAAGTAAAGTGAAGTTTGCATGCCGAGTGATGTTTGATAGTTGATGCTTTAGAGGATTATCAGTTCTGTATTTCTTGTTGCAATAGTTTTGCTGTTGCTTCCTTGAGCCAGACCCAAGCTAGCGACCTGGGTTTGATCCCCCACACCAGCACTAAAAGGCCCCTCAGTTGGCTAACCTAGTGAAAAAAGGTTTGTGTTGTTGCCTTTGTCATGAATTTTTTTTTTTCATTGTAGTACGTATATGTTTTTTCTCTATTAGTATGTCCGGTATACTCTTGTGGTGATCTGTTAAAAAAGAAATAAAAGTGTCGAGTTTCCGGGGTGGCACGTCGAAGAGGGAGGAGAAACATACCAAAACCATTAGGCACGCAAAATGGTAGTCGATTGGTTGTTTTTGCTGTCCAAACTGGTGAACCTTTTTGTCCAGGAACAGTCAGAGAACAGCCGAGCAGGGATATGATGGTTCTCGGTGGCCAATCGAGTGGCTCTAAGTCACTTTTTCGAGAAGAGATCGTACATGAGTACATGACCAACACTAGATGCCAATACAGTGAAGCGACTCTCGTTTTTGCTCATTGTCTGTCACATAATTCGATCGACAATCCTACCGTTACAAAGGTTTCACTTCCCCTTCAGCTCTCTCTCTCTCTCTCTCTCTCTCTCTCTCTCTCTCTCTAATTTAGCTTCAAGCAACACAACATTTCATTTGTCTTAAAAGGATCGCGTCTAGCCATCTAGCTATAGCTGAATATTCCTGCGGCTAGGGAAGCTACTACTATACTCCCAGTACTAGGTAAGCTACTACTATACTCCCAGTACTCGTGAAGAATGAAACTGATGGGATAATTTTAATGTTCCTAGCCGACTGTTGAACATTGTAATAGGAGCCAACAGGTAGTCCATTCGAAACGTTGTGCTTTTGGTAGTCGGGCCCACTGGCCAGAGGAGAGGATTGGAATAGGATGATTCTTTGTAGTTTAGGACCAAGGAGTATGAATGTTCCGAGGGCAGATCGAGCTGGCTACCAACTAATCTGGTCGGCCACGCCCCGGCTAATTTACTGGCACTATCTATCGTCATGCCGATGTGGCGATGTGGAGGATCATGTCAACAGGCACCAGCCATTTGTATATAGCAGTATCAGCGGCCGGGGACAAAGAGCCAAGCTGGACAGGGAGAGATGAAAGGCCATGCACAACTGGACATACTAGTAGTTAGTAGTAGACTATTAGTGTCATCCAACCCTTAACCTTTGACTTGGTTATTATCTCCCTAGTAGTAGTGATTGGTTTAGGCCTCTACATTAGCAGCCGAATTTAGGTACCGTACTTTTGAGTAAAGAATAGCACAAACTGTGGAAGATTATTGTAAACAAAGATTGAGCCTAGCTAAGTAGCCACAACCGGCGAGGCACCCATGATGATCAAATGAAACCAGCTGTATCGCAGATTTTGTTGCGCACTATTAGTACCTCATTTTGGCTTAGCAAATATATATATATATATATATATATATATATATATATATATATATATATATATATATATATAGGCGACTAGAGTTGATATCAATGTATTGTTTTTTTCCCTAAGAAAAAGACGGCAAGAGTTTTTACCGCAACCGACGAGGCACACCGATGAGGATCAAGTGAAATCAGCTGCACCGCTAATTCTGTTGCCCTCTATTACTTTAGTGTGTCCTCGTTTTGCCTTAACGTAGGCGACTAAATGATATTCTCAATAATAAATACTTCATTAGTTTTGTACTCATAGCCTTAACATGGGCTCTATACGTTGAACTATCAAGACTCTTTTGTTAAAAAAAAAACATATGATCGAAGTTGCTATTGCTAGATACAAGTAACAAGTACATTAAGACTTTTTTTACATGGACAACTGTTTGGATTGATGGACTTATCCGTCTTGATCATTATTAATTTACAATCATTACATAAAGTTGATACAATAATCGTGACATTACTTCCGACTTTCGTCCCCTGCATAAAAGCATACAATCTAAACAAAACAAAGAGAAGTTTGTCATCTAATAAATATCAATCCTAAGACTAAATCGTCACTTATTTCCTTGGGAGAAAAGACCTTGACCACTTTTGCCAATTGTTGCAACGTCCCCATAGCCAAAGCCCATGATGAAGTAAACTTTTGGAGGATACACTACTGTAGGAAAGGTATCTAGGACGGTTCAAATTGATTAACCGAGGTGAACATCACAACCGCCTCGGATCAAAGATCACGATAAATGTGACTTTTTTTGAGTCGGTTGGATGCACCGCCCGATTCGCACCACCGTCGCCACTCGCCGCTGGAGGCCACCGCGCTCGGATCGATCGCCCGGGCAGTGTAATTGATGTAAAGGTTTGTTGTATTTAAACATCACCTGTATTTTTTCTACAAATGTAACAAAATAGAGGTGTGTCTTTATTTAAAGAAATTGGAACCTATTGGTATTTAAATTTTTTATTTATTTATTTTATAATCCCTACATTAGTATTTTTATGACTTCGTATTTTTTGCAAGAAGAAATCTATTCTTGAATAGTAGACACTGTGTACACATTTCTTAGTTTGTTGTCTTTTGTTTTCTTTTTTTTCTAAAAACTTTAAATAATTATTTAATTATTGTATATACACTTTAAAATTAATGGCTAAGATTTGTTTGAGATCTTACCATCTAATATACATAGTATCTAGCAAAGCCTATTGACATACCATTTGTATTTTAATAAAAAATTGAAATAAAGCTTAGTGGCTTATTAACAACTGCGGGAGCACGAGGCCAAAACGAACCAGCCTGGGAACGGCATAAATAAACTGATTATTCGTATGCGGAGTGGATGGCACCGAACGGATGAACGCCGACACGTCAGATGTCGACTGAGCGCACAAGCCGCCGTCCAAAGATAATCCACCGCGTAGCAAGCAGCACGTCAGGTCGTCGGCCCACCGTCCAGGGGCGGCTCAAGGCTATAGATAGAACTTTCGTTAGAGGAGTGACGTGACGCACGGGTCTTCCAGAGACACCGTACGTGGCGTTCTTTTCGCCCGTCCCCACACTGTCACTGTTGCACGGCTGCCCTCCGTAACGGTGCCACGTGTCCCGGTGACCGTTGAAGCACAATCAGGTCACGACTTTTCTAAGGCTATCAGGTCACGACTTTTTTATTAAGAGAGAGACGTGAAAGTTTAATGGGGGAGTAGAAGGATGAAACTCTTCACCAAGCTTCCAAAAATCGGATTATGAAAACCGTGTCTTGAAAACTAATTCCAACGACTTCCCTAGTTCCTCCCACTTCATTTTTTTGGATAGGGACTAGGGGTCCTCTAGTCACTGCCAGCGTGGTCATTATACGTACTTCGTACTCCGTACTCCGTAGAAGATAGCGTCCGAAGGGAAAAGGAATGAAGGCATTTCAACCAATTGACGAAATGAATCGTTGACTGCTTGCTCCAAGAAGAGTTCCAAGTCCATGAGCCTACGGAAGCATAGGGTACACTCACCTCACTTGGATTTCCGTGCAACATTTGTAGCTTGGTCATGTTTCCACAAGACCATAAGCCAAAGCATAGGAATCGTACTAGTTTCTAAAGCTACAGCTAATCAAACAGATCTTTCAACAATATCTAGAAGCCAGAAACCAGTTTTTAAGACATGTAGCTAATTCATACTTGGAGTTTTTAGGACTTATTACTGTATAAGCCTTAGTTATGGTTATCCAGCCGGCTGTTGCCTCCTCTGTCTAGCTGGTGTTCGGCTGGTTGTCCACTCTATCTACCAGCTAAATTTAGACCAGCCGAACCGAGCCATGTTCAACAAATCAATGAGATTCAGACGAGAAAACCTTGGCACATGAATGGCGAGAAAAGCCTAAGGCGTTGCTCGGTTGGTAGTCCGAGAGTGTAAGGGGGTGTTTGGATGGGAGGGGCAAATTTTTTACCCTGTCCCATTGAATCTAGTTACACATGTATGAAGTATTAAATATAGTCTAAAAAAATAACTAATTGCACAGATTGCGATAACTTTGTGAGACGAATTTTTTAAGCCTATTTAGTCCATGATTTGACAATGTGTTGCTACAAAGAAACATTTGCTAATGACAGATTAATTATATTTAAAAAATTTGTCTCGTGGTTTCCTGACGAGTTCTATAATTTATTTTTTTATTAGTATTTAAAATCTCCTCTCGACATCCCTCCGACATTACGATGTGACACGCATTTAACTTTTTCCACACCATCCAAATATCCCCTAAATGTGGCCCAAGATCTGCTGTGCAGTGCAGAGATCATTCTGCTCCGAGCAGGCCCCCATGTTGCAGGCAAAGCCCAAGGAGAGCATGCGATTGCTGCACTGCAAAACCGTGTGCCTGGCCGCCCGCCTGTGTCAAATTCGGGGATTACCCAAAACAGCTGCCGCTGACCAAGGAACGCGCGTCGCATGGGCATTTCTGGAAACGAGAAAAAACGGGGGAGGCCGAGCAGATACCCAGCGGCGGCCGGCCGCGGTCGCCCAAACCCATGGGCCAGGGCAGGCAGAGAGAGTCGCATGGGGGCTTGTCTGTTTTAAAGCAGAAGAAGACGATTGCTGCTCTCCTCAATTCTCATCTCAGTCAATAGCATCGAATTAACTGTTCTCACTTCTCATCCCCTGCAAGCAACAATCCTTCGCCGATCTATCTAGTGCATGGAGACTGCCGCCGCCGCCGCCGCCTCCGGTGCCGGGCGCCGCATCATGGTGGCCGTGGACGAGGGCGAGGAGAGCCTGCACGCGCTCAAGTGGTGCCTCGCCAACGTCGTCTCCCCGGCAGGAGGCGACACGCTGGTGCTCGTCCACGCCCGCCGCCCGCGCCCGGTCTACGCCGCCATGGACAGCTCAGGTATTTCTACTGCTGCTGCACCAGAACACATGGAGCCGGCCGGGCCGCGCGTTCAAGCTCACAAGTTCTAGAAAAAATGGAAGGAAGAGGCGCTGATGCCTGCCTGCAGGGTACATGATGACCTCGGACGTGCTGGCGAGCGTCGAGAGGCACGCCAACGCCGTCTCGGCGGCGGTCGTCGACAAGGCCAAGCGCGTCTGCGCCGACCACCCGCACGTCAAGGTGGAGACCATGGTGGAGGGCGGTGACCCGCGGGACGTCATCTGTGACGCTGCCGAGAGGATGGCCGCCGACCTGCTCGTCATGGGCAGCCATGGTTACGGCTTCATCCAGAGGTGAGCTAGCTGCTCATACTCACACTGATGATACATGCCACTTGTCGCTTTCTTTCGTTGTCCAAAAACCAAAACTTCCCCCACATCGGACTGTCGAGGTCGACAAGTGCTTCAGATCTTTTTTTTTTTTTTTTTTGTTTTTGGCCTGCAATTACCCTCTGCATGCAGCAGCAATCTACTCACTCGTTTATCCTAAACATTGCTGCAGGGCCTTCTTGGGCAGCGTCAGCAACTACTGCGCGCAGAACTGCAAGTGCCCGGTCCTCATCGTCAAGAGGCCCAAGGAGTAGAATGGTCCTCACATGAACGCTGCTGCATCTTAGCCAATGTGCTATGGCGAGCTACAGCTTAGTAGGCAATGTAGTAGTATGTGGCATCATATATGTACATATTTCACATCTCACCGAATGGCACTGTCTTCTCTAGTTCAGCAACAATGATCGAAGCACTAGTTTTATTCTGGAATAAGATATTTATTTAGATAGAGTATTTTGCAAACTACTGTACTGTGGACATATCTTCTGGCATTTACTACTCTGTTTATAGAAAAGCTTCATTTGTTTCTAGAAAAGCTGAGTGCGAGAACTTCCTTAACGTTTGCTACTCTTGTTTGTTTCTGCTAACACGATCATATTAAAACCCGACTCCACATAATAAATGTAGCAACTTTTAACAGTGCCGGGCCTCCAGCAAGCATAAGTGTTTCATGCCCATCACCAGTAAATTTCAGACCTTAAGCAGCAGCCTCAGAGGTGTCAAACTGCAACGAACCTAACTTCAATGGCACTGAACAATGCTTAACACTCAATCCACACAAGATAAAACATTAAGCCACCTCTCAAATAGGTACCCAGAGGCAAACCAGAAATCTAATTTTAGGGTAAACCGTAATTCAAAAGGTTGCATGAACTTCAAAACATAATTATCATAATAACACTTTGGTAGCAAAAGGTCTTGCCATCATACATTAACACCACTTAAGTTCCATCTTTAGCAAAACTCCAGATCCTAAAGGTAGAACTGAGCTAAAACAGAGGAAACACAACCATGCTTTCCCATCTTACTCCTCAGCTTCTGCCTCACCACTCTTCTTGTTGCCCTTCCTTGAATACCTCAGGTTCCTCAGGAACTTGGGGTCCATCTGCAAACATGGTCAAAGCAAAAGGTCAGTTGATGAGCAGGAAACAATGTGCATCTCTAGCTGCTGGTGGAGATGAAAAATTGGCAAAAGTGACAATCGTGTTTCATCTTAATACAAATAGCATCCTAAATGAAGCACAACAGATATCAAGGAGCAAGGTTGTGCAGTTGCTCAGGTAACCGCTCAGGAGGAAATATAAAGAATATTTCCCAGGTTCATAGAGCAGTAATCTGCTCTCAGAAGGTATTATGTCTCATCATAGCAACAACCTCAACCTCATCTGGAGAACTCTGGAGATGAAAATCAAATACAGCTTCGGAGTTGTCTCCGAGTAGCACATTAGTAAAATACTAGACTGATAAACTGGACCAACATGGACAAGAACATTATGAAGATTATTTATACACCAAAGACAAGAAAAATATACAAGCGGCAAGAATGCATACACACCATAGCAGCAAACGGGATTTTCAAATTACAAGTAAAAACAAATTCTGGCAGAGCAATGGCAACCCTTGAGATGAAGGACCAGAGAAAACTTAAGTGTGTTTGTATAAAAATAACTATGAACCAAATCCATTTGATAATTGATTACAAATTTACAATAGGTTAAGAAGACAGCCCAACCAAACCAAGTTGTGGCTTCGCAAATGGATTAGATATCTATCAGTCTAGATACCTTTCATACTAGAAATGACTAACAGCATTAACTAGCACCGCGAGCATATGAGCCACTACTAGCACGGCACTAGAACAGACCATGCCAAAAACAAATTAGCATCCAGGAACCCACTGCACAACCCAGATGGATTTCCCCTATCCAGAACAGCCATCAAAGTCGGCAGCTACATGATTCTGGTATCAATCAGTGACCACACTGACGCAGCCGCACAATCAATCGAACGGAAGAGGAACGTCAGGAGCAAATTATCTTACCCCCTTGGTGGAGGTCTGGCGGTGGCGCTTGGGCTTCTTGATGCCGTTCTTGTGCGCCTTGTACGACTGGTTGTGCGCCGTGTGGTTCTTCGACTTGGCCATCTCTTCCGGATCCCTGCCAACAAAGCGCGAATCAAGGTAAGGGAAGGGGTGGATTGACCGTGAAGACGAACATCACATCTAGTAGGAATAGGGATCAGATCGAGAGTATGTTACCGAAGCGAGGGCTCGCGAGAAACGAATGGTCTGGCGGCGGCTAGGGTTTTCGCGAGTAGCGAGGAGGGGAGGACTATGTAAGGGACGTAAGGCGTGTGCTAAATTACCTTGTTGACCTCGATTCCTTCCCACATTACGATCGTGAGATGATGGGTTTGCACGAATCGCAAAGCAGGCCTGGTTGCGTATCCTGGCCTGCTGGGGATCACAATTATGGGCCTTAAGGCTACGCGGACGGCCCGATGGACTCCTGCAGTAGTGTTTTTTTTTTAACAATAGTTGGTTTCAACAAGGTTTCCTCAATAAAGAAAATAGAATGGAGGAATAAGAAAAGCGGAAGAAAATATAGAAAAGAGATACAATAAAACAGAGGAATCTACCTCAAAAAAAATAAAACAGAGGAATCAGAGTGGGTGCTTGGAACACAGGACGATTTGTGGGGACCTGTTCAACAGCTACTGAGCTACCCAATGATCTCTTTAAAATATATACTACGAGGTCTAAATTAACATTCAATCTCTCTTAAATATACTACATAGTATGGGCATCCACCATGACAAGAATGTGATGAGCTTGTGGCCGGTGTAATATTTCGTCTCGAACTAGTGGAGGAAAAACAAGCAAGAGATTGCAGTGGATTTTTTGTTTCCTTCAAAATATAGATGTGAAGGAACCTTTATTATGGAAAGGAACGAGAAATCCTTTGTTATAAACATTGCTAATGAGTCAAAACTAAAATGATTGTGACGCTTAAGAGGAATGAATTAGGCAACTTAAAATCTACTTCTAAAAAATATGGTCTCTTTCCATCTAGTCAAAACCTAAACAAGAAGGTAATCCATCAGATGTGCAACTAAAGTTTTTTATAGATGTTGCTATCTCTACTGTAAAAAAAGTTATAGAATCTAGGTTTCTAGGTGTCCCATGATACATTCATCAAAATTAAAATTAGTAGCCCTCTTGAAGAACAATTGTTCTACTTCATGCCACAAAAATAGGGAGACTCATATGAAATTAAAAATTGAAGCCTTCATGAACAACAATTGTAGCTAAAACATTGGGTTGTCAGGTGTCATATGGATGTTACAAACTAGATGCGAGCACTTGCTGGTTGCTACAATTGTGCGACTGTCAATTGCTACACAGGTTATTTTTTTCAATAGCTCACTGTCACGCCACATTTGATATTGCATCAATACTGTAGCATGACTCAAACCTCACACCGTTTAAGTATAAGAAAAAGCTTAGAAAGCTAAACATTCGTTTCACCTAACAAATAAGATCTCACCATCAATGTCTCATAGCAAACAAAGCAGTATCAAGGTTGTCATGAAAAACATTCATATCTCCTTTGCCACATAGATAATTATTAGCTTCACTTCTTTGAGATGAAGATGCCACATGCATTGGAAGTAGTTTTCATTAAGGTTGCACATATCGAAATCTGCATCAGCCATAGCACTTTCTCGAATAAAATTATGCAGATCCAAACATGCAAGGATAATTTTGGTTTGATTCAACATTGAAAACGATGGTAGCTCACAAGAATTTTTAAAACACCAAATGAGCGCTCTATCAACATTACGAAGAGATGAATATAAGTAACTCAATACCTCGCTCTTTTTCACCTGTCTTGCCTTTGTCTAAGCTCTGGTAAATGGTACTTCGCACCCTTATATGGTGCGAGATAACAAGCTCGGTTAGGGTACCCCGAATCAACAAGATAAAATTTCCCTGGACACATCCAACATTTAAATTCAATTCATATAATTGTAATAGAGAGCAAATTTCTTGTAGACAAGCATTTAAAAAAACAAAGAGCAACCAACAACGGAAATGCCTATAACACTAACACACTATCACCGTTGCTGCTGCTACAGAGAGATCACTGGAATTATAGTGCATGCAGACGTATCACAAATTCAGATGGATCACCAGATCGAGTTTATTCTCGACAGGCAATAAACATCAGGTTACCAGTTCATTATTGACAAAGTCATATAGGCAAATAGAAATAGTTATTGTGCTACCCCAAGGCAACACATGCAAAGTATGGCAAACTTATAGTGTTTCCTAAGTGGGACCCTACTCCCTCTCCCTCACACACTCTTCCTCTCCCCCTCCCTCTCACACCCACGCCCCACTGGAGCCGACGAAGTAGACCACACCTGCGCCTGCTCTGGTGACAGCGCCCCACCAGTTAGGGTTCCAATGGGTACCAAAGATGGAGAAGAAGACGTGGCGGTGGCTAGGGTTTGGAGGTTACTAGAGGAAGGAAAGGAGGCGGTCGCCACAAGTGCGCTAGGATTTGTCGGAGCTCTGTGGCTAGGGCGGTGGGCAGTGGCGGGGGCAAGGATGAGGAAGTGGGCGATGACGAGGACGACGGCGGGTGCTCAACGGTGAGGGAGGGAGGTGTAACACCCGACCTAGGGCTTAATAGGATTAATATGATACTCATACCAATAAGTTGCAACTTCTTTTCCTGAAGCTCATTCGAAAGAACTCCGGGGTTAAGCGTGCTTGGCCCGGAGTAATTTCGAGATGGGTGACCGACCGAAATTTGTTTTCGGTGCGCATGAGTGAGGACAAAGTGCGCAGAAAGACCGGGTGGTGGTCTATGAGGGTAGTATTGGTCCTATTAAAGCCGCCGATATAAGCGGGCCCGCCTCGGGAGGCGGGGCGTTACAAATGGTATCGAGCCGACTCTCGCGGTTTCACAGGCGTGCGTGTGTCGCAGCTTGCGCAGCATGGTGCGCATGGTCTGGGTGTGGATCCGTCGTGGTCACACAAAGATGGCACGATGAAAGCGAACGGAAATATCCCCGAACCCGACCGTTTTAAGTTTTCTATATTATGGTTCTGTTTTCAAACATTAAAAATTGTCGGGTTTCATTTGGTTTCACAACTATTTTCAACTATTTTTTGTACTCTTTAATTGATAAAATATAGAAACATACCGAACTAACCGATTTCGTTTTCTATTTCGTAAGTCCGTTTTTCGACCGTTTCCTACCGTTTTCATCATGCGCTGGCACTGGACACATGGACGTGGCCAAGAGAGGAGGTTCCTAGTCTGGGGTTGATCGACGAGGACGTCGATCTCTTAAGGGGGTAAGGATGTAACACCCCGACTAGGGCTTAATAGGATTGATATGATACTCATATTAATAAGTTGCAACTTCTTTTCCGGAAGCTCATCTCGAAAGAACTCCAGGGTTAAGCGTGTTTGGCCTGGAGTAATTTCAGGATGGGTGACCGACCGGGAATTTGTTCCCGGGTGCGCATGAGTGAGGACAAAGTGCGCAGAAAAGACTGGTGTTGGTCTGTGAGGGTAGTATTGGTCTTATTAAAGCTGTCAGATATAAGCGGGCCCGACCTTGAGGAGGCGGGACGTTACAGGAGGGATGGATGAGGAGGGGCACGGGGTGGGAGAAAGGAGTGGGGGAGAAGGCCAACCCGAGGTAGACAACGGGTTTAGAATGTGTGACCCGTCGCTCGTTAATGGAGTCCTTTCCTAAACTAAAACAGCTAGACACAAGTAGCTAGCAATCTCCACATAGAGAATGTAAGCAACAGTACAGATATATAGTAACAGAAATATTTTCAAACGGCCACATGCAATGGAAGTTGAGCAGGGCTCAGTCAGCTATCTACTGTCACAAATATGCAGATGTAGCAGAGAATTATCAAAACTGAATCACTGAAATGATTTTACAGTCAGACAACAGAATGTGATTTGCATAAATGTATAGGACTGATTTTACTAGTTCATCAATCCAAAGAGATATATAATCAAGCCTGTTATAGCCATATTTACTAGTATCGCTGCTGTTGCTCATTGCTCAGACCATAGTATTTGGGATTTCGGATTCATAGAACAAGAAGAAACAGTTCAGGATAAAGCTCAGCTAGAATTTGATACATGGATGCTCTTCTCTTACTAGTTACTGTAAAGTGAAAAAGAACCTCTGTGTGAATACACTGATGCTCTTTCAATGTGATACACTGATGCTCTCTCAATATGATACACTGAATTAACTCTCTGTAAATAACTCTCTGAATCTTAGATCTACAGCACAAAAAAACAGCAGGAATGCTTTGCTGCCTATTGCTTTACAGAAATAAAAAGCAGCAGCAGCTGCTCATATCCAAATCATTCTTTTTCCAGCCTAACGTATTTGCTTGTTGCATGCCTCAGTGGAAACAGAGATCCCTCTCTAGTCTGTTTGCTTATTGCAACATTGAGAGAAGCACTGCCATCAGTATGGTAAACATAGAAACAAAAAAAATGACTGCTCATATATGTCCTCTATCTCTATCTAGCCGTCGTCCATCCCTCCTACTATATATGCTAATTCATGATTCACAAAAGTAAGAAAAGGGAAACACAAAGGATAAGCAGACAAGTTTTCTGCTACAGACATATTGTATATGTTAATTACCCACAGATATATAGCAGCAGCAGTACCAGACTACACACAGAATAGGTCATTCCTGAATCCTGTTCATCATTCGGCAGTCATAGCTGCAACGTGTTAAACGAGAATCATTCAAGGCCGGCGCAGCCCGACTCGACCTGATCAATCTGCTGACTCGGCACTATTATCATGCTTCATAATTCCATACATTACACTGCACTTGCTGCTAATTGCATGCGACGCAAGTTTGGTTGGATGACACAGATACTTAACCACTCCTCGTCTCCCCTCCGGCCGATGATGGACCAGGCCAGTATGATTTAATTACTTCCACCATCGCCGTTCAAAAATCAGCCTCGCTCCCGTGTTGAAAAGTATTTGCTGGCGCGCGGGCGACGCCGATCGAGTCAAAGCAGCAGGCTCGTACCGAACACTCCACTCCCACTGCCACTCCCACTCCCGCCACGGCCACTCACACGCGTGCTCCACAACACCTCCACGTGTCAGCCGCAGGCCGACCAGGGTCCTTCCAGGAAGCTTCCTCTGGTCGTCTCCGCGCCCACGATATAAAGCACATCGGCCCCGTGCAAACGCACCAAGCCATAGCCAAGCAGCACATCATCCAAGTCATCCATCGGCTCTGCTCGCAGCTCACAAGCAACATCTCCGTTGGAGCTCGATCTCTCGATTCCGCTGGTTGTCTGCCAGTAGCGAGCAGTCAGGACACGGGATGGGCAACCTCCTCTCGCAGTGCGTCGCGAGCAACGGTGCCGGCGGCGCGCGGCCTCTGGTCGTCGGGCCGGACGGCAGCCGGACGACGGTGGAGGAGAACACCGGGGTCGCCGAGCTGATGATCGACGCGCCGGGGCACGTGGTGGCTCGCGCCGCGGACGTGGCGAGGGAGCGGCGGGTGCGGGCGATGGCGGCAGACGAGCTCCTGCGCGCTGGCGTCGTGTACCTCCTCGTGCCGGCGGGCCGGGCCTGCGCGCGGCTGGGCGACCGTGAGGTCGAGGCCATCGAGCGGCTGGTCTCCGGGAAGAAGAAGAAGAGTTCGAGGAAGAGCAGGCCCGCCGCCGGCAAGAGGGTCTTTCCGGACATCAACAACGGCGAGGAGAACGCGGCTGAAGGAAAGGAGGAGGTTGTGTGCCTCGGTAAACGGGCCCACGATCATGGACTTGGGCCTAGGCAATGGAGGCCCGCCCTGGATACCATCTATGAGGCCTAGATTTTTTAGAAAAGAAAAAAGATAGTTCTTTTTTTTTTTTTTTTTAGAGACAGAATAGGAAACCACATTCTTTGATTCATATCCTTTTTGCTTGTTCTTCCTTCCAGTGGGTGAGGATGGGAGAGCAAGTGTGTGCATACACCTTGTAAAGACCTAACCCCTTGATGTAGTCATCATATATATGAGATTAGAAATGTCAATGTTAGTGGTTGATGGAAGTGAAAATTACTTTCCTCGTGCGTGTTGAATTCGTCTAGAGAGACTCATGAAAAGTTAAGCGCATCGGTTCTTCATTAATCCATCTCTTTCAAAGACCTTCAAGATAGAGTAATAATCTATATCTATATGTCTTACAACTAAATCCCATTGCAGTCATAATTGCAACTGCAGGGCCGTAAGCAATCGCAAAGCAATCTATTTTCCTTATTGATAAACCAGGTGAATACCCGAGCGTTGCAACAGGTCAAAAACTTTATTATAAGACAACATAATGTTACACGGCAATATATATAATACAACATATTAAGTGAATGAAAAAAAGCAACATGGAGAGCTTCTTGACGGATACATTGAAAACAGTGGTCAAGCAAAATAATTGCACATCCAATGAACTTCAGTAAATAGCTTTACAAACATTCCTTCAGTTGATGAAATACATAAGAACCTACGGAAGAGCACCATTTTGTCCGATCTTTGTCCAATCCTATCGCATGGTACCATTCCCTGTCAAACTAATTCCCTATCAAAAGTCAAAACTATTCTGTCCTTCGCTACCTCCGCTACTATGATCTCAGAGGTACTTTTGTTTTTCGCGATCGGGGAATATAGCCCGTTTTTCATTAAGAAGAGTGAATTACAAATCAGCTATGAGAGAACCCTCATAGCACAGATTACAACCCACTAAAATAGTAGATGGTAATCTAGAATAAACAAGTAACAATAAAGGATACAAAGAAGAGAGCGATTGCCCTCAACACCTAGACCTACAACTATGCCAATAAAAAAACATCGCAATGGTCGTCCACATAGAAGACCGCTCAGCAACAACGGCGGCAAAGCATCTGCCAACGAACCCAACAGCGGTAAAGTATCCGCCAACGAACCCAACAGCGGCAAAGTATCCGCCGGAAGAGAAGCCAAGCAACCCACTACGCCCAAGTATCCGTGGGCTGGAAAAGCTAGGTCACTCTCGGTAGCAGGTACCGAAAAGGAGGCTAATGACACGGTGGCAAAGCATCCGCCAACGAACCAATCCAGCGGCAAAGTATCCGCCCAAAAACCAATAGCGGCAAAGCATCCGCCGAGAGAGCAGCAGTAGTGGCCACGCATCCACTACAATATCTAGCGACGATGAAGTGAGCAAGGTCAAGAGCTGTAGGACCGACCAAAGCAAGTGGAATTGAAGCCCAACAAGCACAGTGAAAGACTCCTCGGGAGCCAATGGCAGGAAGGCCTTCGCCCAGAGCCTGGCCGTGGTGGCGTAGAGGCATAGGGCTCAAGACCGATGCCTCCAGGAAGGTAAGTGGCGTCAAGATGTGGCATCACCGTCATCCGCCCGGCCAACGCCGGGCTGGGCTTTCGCCCCGAACTCCATGCCGACCACATCCACCGGCCGCCAGCCAAACAAAGTTGTCCCGCGCCTCGGCTAGGCTTGCCCCTCTCGACCGCCACCCACCACGCCGCCATGACGCCGCAGTAACGAACGAGGAGGCCGCCGCCGCCCACGCCACCACGACGCCGATGACGCTAAACCCGCGCAGGGCCGATGGCCAACGTGCCACGGGTGCTCGCCTGGCCGACGATGTAGCCGCATTGAAACGACCCGATTTTTCCACAAAGGGAAAATCCACACAGTCGAAGTGTAATACGACCTTTTAAATCATATTACCCATATTCCAGTCAATAATCAAATCCATACATCGATAATAGAGTGCAAATAGAAAGGTTTATAATAACTTATTACAACGCCGACAGACGCGAATCACAGAGTAGCATCAACTGGAACAACTTGAGGGTACGGAAGCAACTTCTATCCAACGACTTGAGCGTAGCGATGAAACCCCTAACCATCGAATCCTTCAGAGTTGTAAGCCTCCTCGTAACCTCGCGTGCCAAAGTATCGATCACGATATGTATTGGCCACATTTCCACCCTATGCTTTGCTATGCTTTGTGGAACTGGATGCAATAAGGTTATATCAAGAGAACATATATTTGGCTGTAGTTTCCTATGCAATATCAGTCATGTATAATATAAATATGTATATAGTTTAAGTTTAACACCATATCCACACACCATCCATCCATCCATCCATCCTATACCACCTATCCACCTCATCCACCACATCTCATCTCACTCGTATCGACAGGCCAACTCCCACTCGGCCTGCCTCAACGGTCCTCGACCGGCTCTATCTCACAACACGGGGGAGAAAAGAAAGACTCATCTCCTATCTAGTGAAGCAGGTCCTAGGAAAGGTCCATAGCCGACGAGTCGGCATATGTATCAATCGATCAACCAAAACACTCTACGGAGGTTTCACATACCCACAAGATAGCCATCCTCGACCATGCATTGTCTAGGCAAATTCCAGCTGCTTGCTTGATAGACTGATGCCATCCTACCACTTAGCCCTGGGTCACCCCGGCGAACCGGCACGCTAAGACTGGGGGAGGCGCATGCCAGGCCCATCCAAAGGTACCGCCGACTAGAACAAAGACAGAAACTTCGACATCTATGCCGCCCACCCTATCACCTCGTAACCTAGCAATAATGGCATCACTCATACCATGTAGTTCAACTGTCTCTCCCATTACAAGAGAGCGAGTGGTATGCAAGGATTCCCGGTGAGTCTGGATACTAGTAAGTCCTTAGGGTTGACCAAGCTGGACATCTTCATCAGGTTTACCATTTTACGTGCCACCACAGCACCCCTGTCCTGGGCTCCACCTCTCAATAGGCTCACACCCAGGATCCCACCTCACACATCATATCACATCACATATACCCGCCACAGGTATTCATCTCATAGGATGCCCAGGTCACATCACACGGCATGACTCGCCTCAAGCTCGTCACATATCCCAGCTCGGTCGACACAACCCTCATCCTCCACTCACCCAAGACACACACAGCACACTCACCATCCATCAGGTTTAGGTTGGCACCACGTGCCTTAGTAATATATATATCAATTTCCACCACGCATCACATCAAGATATAAAGCATAGTAGAGATCAAAATAATAATCATGATAGCATGCGTGTGTCTAGCCTAACAGCGGGTGAGCAGGGGCAAGGTTGCGTCAAGATATAGGCAATCAAGAAGTACTACCATGCAACCCTAATCAGGTGATAGCAACAGTAATTAAAGCACTAGTAGTACTACTTATTTGCAATGCGTAATAGGATCTACGAGAAGTGGGTGGAATATGGCACCTTCAGAACGGTCGTCTCCCAATTCCTCGTTGTAGTCACGATCGTACTCGTCACGTTCCTCCTCTGACTCTGAAACGGTTCAAAACGGTCGCATTAGCGACGCCTATAGATAGCACAAAGAACAACTGAATAACACTCAAACATAGGCTCATTGCGTAGAGCTTGATTTTAGATGAATTTAGAAATTTGGTTCACCAAATTTAGAGCTCGCATGAATTAGTTATGATTTTTTGAAGTTTACTCAATATTCTGAAAAAGAAAAAGGCCAGAAAATCCTAAGGCTGACACGTGTCAATCAGTGATTGGTCCACTGTAGGGCTGACGTCAGCATGATGTTACTGGTGGGTCTCCAGGAGGGCTGACGTCATCATGACGTCGTGATGACGTCATCAGTGGGCCGGGCTTGGGCCGCCACGTGTCGGTCTGTGGTGTAGCCACGTCAACAATTGGATCTGGACTCGGGCTGTGGTCCCACTCGGGATGGCTCATGGTGGACCAGCAGTGGTTGGTCCATGGATTCGTGGTGCGGTGTATGGTGGACCAGGTTACCCTTTCTTGCTCTGTCTCTGGCTCACATGGACCGAGCGCACAGCGTCTGCTCCTCCTCTCTTCTTCTCTACTGGCCGCGATGCAGCGCTCCCGCCAACGGCGAGCTCGTGCGCGTGGCCCCTGCAGGTGGTCCTCGGCTCCAATTGACGGGCGCAGCGGCTCTAGGGTGGCGAGGCGAAGTTCGGCTAGCTGCTCGGCGGCGGCCGCGGAGTTCCAGCGAGTTGGCCACGGTGGCGGCGGCAAATCCGCGATGCCGCAAAGGACACGGACAGCGGGCTCTCTACGCATCAATTGAGGATGCATTTATCAATTGGCGCCTGGTGTCTCAGATAGCTCTCCGGCGGTGACCCAACAGCACGGCGGCGCTCACAACGTGGTAGGCGGCTACGGCGGCGGCGTAGCCTCGTCGGTGCGTGGTGACAGTGTGGTTACGGCATCACGGGGCCTTACCAGTGGCGTAGACGTGCAATTGGTGGCGCGGGGTAGCTCTTTGGCTTGCCGGAGGCGACCAAAACGCATGGCGGTGTCCCCAGTATCGTGGCGGCTCCGGTGGTCTCGCGGACATGGCTTAAGAGTGGTGCTAGGGTGTTCCTCGGGTCGTGTTTCTTGCATGGCTTGGCTCGGAGCAGTCTGGTGAAGATTGGAGGGCCATCGGTGCTAAGCGAGGTGGCTGCAGTGGCTCGGAACTGCAACGACGACGCGGCAGCGAACGGCGGCGCACAGCAGAACGCCGACGTGGTCACGGTTCATGGCTCAAGGTGTTCTAGTGGCTCCCTTCCTAATCTCGCACGCGCACGGGGTGGTCCACAGCAAGGCGGACGCGGCTCCGTGGTTGGTCAAGCGTTGGAGGGCCTGTGCTTGCCAGAACGGCAGTTTGACATGGCTCGGTGTCTGTTTGGCTCGGGTCAGTCCGTGCATGTGTGTGGCGTGTTCCACGGCCGGTAATGGCCTTGGCCTACGCGCTCCCGTGGTGGAGCGCCATGACCGGAGGAAGGGCAAGGTTGGACGAGCGGCCGGCGATGCTCACCTCGGTGGCGGGGATGCTAGGATGGCGGTGCCGGGCGATTCGAGGCCGTGGAGAGGTGGTGCGATGCTGTGCAGTCCCGCGACGCTGATGTAGTCGTTCACGGCGTGTCGTCTCCGGCTCCGGCGGTGGCAGCAGCTCCGGCGAAAGCTCCGGCGTCCTCCTCCTTCTTCCCCCTTGCTTCTCGTCCCTCTCTCTCGACTTGGTGTGGCTGGTTGGGTGCCACCGGATGGCGGCGATCGATTGGGAAGCCCTAGGGTGCTGGAGCTTAGCTTTTATAGGCGGGCGGCTAGCAATGGTGCTCGACGGACGGCGATCGGCAGCCCTGCTTGATCAAGCGGCTAGAAGAGACGCGGGTGGTGGTTATCATGCTCGCACGGGTCCTAATTGGCAGTGAGCATCGCCAATTTGGATTCACGGCCAAGGAATGAGGCGAGCAGCGAAGGCGGGTCACGGCAGCGGCTTGCGGCGTGCGCGTGTTCATGAAGGAGTCACGCAATTCGCGTGACTCACGGGCTCGCAGCGCGGTGAGCGAGGGCGTGAGGTCGCGGCGCGCGGCGTGGTGCCAAAGATGGCTTGGTGGGGCGCGGTCGTCGCGGAAATTTGTCGCCGAGCGGAGCGTCGGCTCGGGAAGAAGAAGAATAGGAGCTTCCGTGCGGCCGACGAGCGGGGCCCGCGCGTCGGCGTCCAGCGTAGAGGCGGCTTCGGGCCTGGCGTCTCTCTTTCCGCGTGCGAGGCTGGGAGGCCTGCTAGCTGCGGCATTGGGCCGCCCATGTCGTCCGCGGGAAGGAAAGAAAGGAGGGGAGATGGCAGGCCGGCTTGGGCCGGGCGTGGGCTGCGTCGGCTTCTTTCCCTTTCTCTATTTCCTTTATGTTTCCTATTCCTTTTCCTTTTCCTTTCAGTTTATTAATAGGCCCTTAACCATGATTAGTTAAGGTGGTTAGAGTTTAAGTACATGGTGGGGTCCAGCAAGATGCAAGGTAAGTCTTAGGGGTTATTCCCAAGTATTGGGATATAATTAGTAGTAGCATATATATATATATATTTGTTTTGTTACAAGTCATTAGTAATTACTTATGTGGTGTAGGTTAAATAATTAGGTTAAATAATTAATGATCCTTCATTAATTATTTATATCTATTATTTTTATTTAGTTATTCTTAGCACATCATAAACTCTAAGTAAAATCCAAATCACACACGCTTCATGTTATAATATAATTTGTGCAAATATTTATAAAAATAAAAGCAAGGTCCTTTTCTCATGTGATGATAGCTATGCATAAGATGATGAAAAGTCCTATTTGGGTCCCTTATATTGCATGCTAGGGTTGGTTTACTAAATGCCACTCAACATTACATGGAGTATTTTAGGAAAAATTTTGTAGTTGGTATTTTTGTGTTGTATAAAATTTCAGGTTGTTACACGCATCCAGCGGCAGCTCGCATCGATCGAGCAAAGTGCAGGCGACGCGCCATCATCAGCCAGCCAGACAACTGGGGGCGGGGAATGAGGGCCAACACTGTGGACAAAAGACACCGCTGCCACCACGGCGGAAGCCATTGCCGGCCAGCCAAGAGCCAGCCCGCCGCAGCCCCAAGCCGAACTGCTGACAGGAGGTAGAGGAGAGGGGCCGCACAACCAATCCTGCTTTGGGCCACACGACGTCGTAGATCCGGGGTGGGATGGCCAGATCCGGCCGTTGGAGGCCAGTCCGCCTCGCCGGCGGTGATTCACCGGAGGTGCCAAGTGTCTAGGGTGGGAGCGGAGGGAAGAGGGCGACGGAGACCGGTTTTTGCGGGCCGTCGCTGCCGCCACCACCGCACGCAGGGGGAGGGCGGCGGCGGCCGAGAGGGGCCGGTGAGGGGCGACCGAGGGCCGGCGGCTAGGAGCCCCCGAGTCGCCCGGGGCGAGCGCTTGGGGGAGTAGGCGACAAGGTGACCCAGAGATACTTTTGTGGCCATAGGATCCCTCACACTGGCCTGATCAATGATAAAGCAAAGCTCAGTAGTCGCACACATATTTGGGCTTGCTGGAATCTCCAAAGTACCTTCAGGTTGTCCATGTACTGCTTGATTTGTAGTTAATCAATCTCCTTGAAGGCAGCACCAAATGCAACTATAGAGCTTGTTACATTCCACAGAGCTGTATGTCAATCCCCCACCTCATTGGAAAAAATAAATAAATTAGTCATGATTTTCATCTTTTTTTTATATATTATCTTTTCTAGCAGGTATATTTATATTATATCCATGGTTCCAACATTACATTTTGTTGTGTTTCATTGGTGAGATTTTTGTTGTTGCAGTAGTACAGTTCAGTTGCTGACTTATCTTTATATGTCTAGATATTGAAGGACCAAAAACGGCGACCAGAGGGGGGGTGAATGGGAGCCTCAAATTTCTTTCGAAACTTTCGACCGCTGTCCCAAAATCGAACCTCAAAAGCAAAACCACAAGTGAGCGGTAAGATCACGACCTAATAGGTAGGTGGATACTCTTAGAGATGTCCAAGAGGTACAGCGGATCAACCGAGGAAGATCGGAGACGAGCACTCGACGAAACTTCAAAAGTGATGCACACAATTCCTATAGAGAAGGAGAGAGTGGCCGATCCAAAATACTCAAGCCAACTTGTGACAAGAGTACTTGGACATGAAGTACGTGATGCTACGAACCCAACGCAACAAGCAGAACCAGAAATCGGACCTCGGACGGTCAAGAAGCGAACAACTCAGCGAAACAGCCTTCAGACCTTCATACCGGACCTCACACCGGACATGTCCGGTATTCACGACTTCGGACCGGACACACTCAGCTCATACCGGACCTCATACCGGACGCGTCCGGTATGCACCGGACCCCAGTTTCAGCACAGAGCGACTTTGGGAGAAAAATAGAAAACCCAATCAAACGGTGTCCAAAAATCGTGAAATTTTAACCCTAGAAACTAGACACACAGAAGAAGGTCTCTACAAAATTTCAACTCAAAATGCCAAAGTTAAGTCTTCTGGAAATTTTGATTTCAAAGTCAAAACTCAATCAAATCAACTCGGATCGACCTGAGATTTTGCAGAGGGGTTCACAAGGTAGTTCTAAGACCACTCCATGAAGATCATAACCCCAAACTCACTGCAACTTTGAAAATCGATGAAATCCGATTCAAGAGCAAGTTTTCTCTGAAAAACTTGATTCAACCCGATCTATGGATTCGTGAGGATTTAGATGAAATCCTTCAGTGGAAAGGATCAACTCACGACCATGATCAAGTAGAAACAAGTGGTGTACAAAGAGATGAACCATAGCTTGAGAAATCAACTCGGGAACAAGTGAGGGAGAAGGGGAAAAACGAAGAACGCGAAGAACAACAATCAAAAACGCGAATCAACACATCAATCTGACTCCATGAGGAAACAAGGAGGATTCGGGACCTCCTTTTCCATGAGTAAACTTGGTTCTTACACTAATTGCAAAGATTAGTGGACTTCTCTCTCACTTAGCACCTAGAAGAGGAAAACCCTAGAAAGGATGAAGGAAAATACAAATAGGAGAGGTGAGGGAGATGGGGCTCCCTCCACCTTACTTATCGACCAGACTTATTTTATTTTCCAGTTTTTGCCCCTGATACAACTCTGAGCAAACCGCCTAGCCCTAGGGACATTGCGGTCCAACACAAACCAACTCGATGCAATCTTTGATCCGACGGCCATCGCGCCTTCTCACCGGTAGCTTCGCCTCGACGCAAACTCTCTGATGCCGCCACGTGCCGTCTGTCCACCTCGGGACCTCCGCCCGGGGTTTTGTGGCTCAACCCGAAAACCTCGCCGGTGGTTTTGAGGCCCAAACCACCGAAACCCGCCTCCGTTGGTTTTGAGGCCCAAACCAACAAATCGGCCCATGTCCTTGCGCTTTGTCGGCCAAGTGCCGAAGAACGCGATCCCGCCCGGCGATTTCGGGTCCCTCAGTCCAAGTCTCGATGGTCCCGCCCTTTCACCACTCCTGGTCCATTCGGCACGGCCCGCCATCACTTGACCTTCACCTCGCCGTCGGCCACCGCCTCCATGCTCGACACCTGCACAACACAAACCAAGGCACATGTGGAACTCGTGGCTTTCACCACCGTCAGTAGCACCCCATCCGAGATGCTAGTAGTTGAATCAATCACTCATCATCACAACTGAACCACAAGTATAAACCTTGTGTTCGCAATCTCCCCCTTGATGAGTGCGTTGTTCAACACCAACACACCACGACTGAGAAAAAGAAATAGAAGAAGAAGAAAAAAAGAAAGAAAGCTTACCAAACGACCAAAAGCCAAAGAGAAGCCAAATGTGGTCATTTGAAGCAAGCACAACTTAGTCCCCAAAGACATGGGCAACGGCTCGACGCAACCAAGCAAAACATGGCTAGCCCTCAAGAAGAGGCAGAAAGCGGGCTCAACACCGCTAGCCAAGCAAGAAGCACTCGAAACGCTAGATCCTCCGAGAAGAGGCAAGGGCTCAACACATCTAGCAAGAAGCAATGCAAAACAACTCCCCCGAGCAAATGCATACATGAGTGCACACAATCTTCTCCCCTTCAACCCTTGAGAACTAGTCTCTCCCTCTGAGAAGACAACCTTTCAAGACATATCAAGTGACTCCCCCTTGACATAAGTATATGATGTGTCAGGTATATGTGTGTGTGAAATTTCTCCCCCTTGTTGAATAATGCACACAGCAAGTCTAAAATACAATGACATGCATAAATGCAGAAGCTTCAGGTATATAGCAATTAAAATGAAAAGACGCACTGGTCGGTAAAACAAGTGAGTAAGGCATCAACAGACAAGTGCTAGCATATGCTCAAACTGATCAAATGATACGGAATATGAAGTGTAAGCAGTTTTGAGCGGATTATAAGTTCTTCAGAAAGGGGGTTCACCACAAAAGATAGCACTTAGCAAATGCAAGCTGGAAATCAACCTAGTGCTAGTCATGTGGAAGCAAGGTGAACTACCCCTATCATGTCAAAGACCTCAAACTTGTTAATTTTATCAGATTTTTAGGGTTGGCAGCAAATTACAAGTATTGGTCAAGCATGTGTGTGCGAGAGGTTATCCGTACTGTCAAGCCTAACTTTTCAACCAAGCGGAGCCTATGTCAAAAGACAGTCGGGAGCTCAAACCAATGGTTTCGGTCATCCACTACAAGACTCAAGTTCATCCAAATATGCAATTGGAAGCGCCTCGATACCTTGATGTGGGACAATACGGACCCATCTCGATCTTTTTCATTCAACTTACTTAGATTTCAGATTTTAGCACAAGATCTAAGCAAGTGTGGGACTCAAAGCATGAGACACAGATATCAAGCATGCACAATATAGCATAAAGGGATCTCAACATCCTACACATGCTAATTACCATCTCGTGGTGAACATTTTTTAATTTCAAAGAAGTTTAAGTAAGTTCACATTAGAAAATCATGCTCAACTCATAACATGTAGCAGATGATCAATGAGAGCCTAAGTCGACAAGCACCACAAAGTACTCACATGGCATACTAACAAGAGCATAGTTTCATTCCAAGTGTTATATACATGAAGATCAAAATGCAAGTATATCACAAAATGCAATGCAAATGCACTATCATACAAAGACAAAACAAAACCTAGACTACAAAAGAAACTGAAACTAGTGTACAACAAACAAAGTGCTTCCCTCCTCTAAAAAGGGAAACACACACCTAGTTCTCCTCGCAAGCGAGCAAACATCGCTTGATCGAGGGGCTTAGTGAGAAGATCTGCAAGCTGATCCTGGGTGGCTACGTGATGCAACTCAATGTCGCCTTTCTCTTGGTGATCGCGGAGAAAGTGAAAGCGAACATCTATGTGCTTGGTCTTGGAGTGAAGTACTGGGTTCTTAGCAACACTGATGGCACTAGTACTATCACACAGTAAAGGCACTCTAGAGAACTCAAGACCAAAATCACGTAGGGTGGCTATCATCCAAAGCAAATGAGAACAACAAGCGGCAAAGCAACAAACATACTCAGCTTACGTAGTGGATTGTGCAACGCTAGACCTTCTTTGCGAGACGACCAAGACACAAGAGATGAACCCAAAAACCCGACAAGTTCCCGACGTGGACTTCCTATCTAAGCGGCAACCAAAGCAAAATCAAGATCCGAATAACCGCAAAGAGAGAGCGAGGAAGAAGCGTAATACCAAAGTCCAAACTCGAGGGTAAACCGGAGGTACCTTATGATGCGCTTCACCGCTTGACGGTGAGATGTGTGTGGAGAAGCCTAAAAGCGTGCAGGTAGGTATACAAAAACTATATATCGGGTCTTGTTGCCGCCGCAGTACAAAGAACGACCCGATCATGCTCCGGTACTCCTTCTGATCGACTGCTTCTCCATCCTCGTCGGCGTCGAGGGCCGTCGTAGTCGACATGGGCGTCGAAAGAGGCTTGGCCTCGCCCATATCAAACTTCTTCAGACATCCTTTGTGTACTTGCCTTGATGCATGTGGCGAACCGCCTAAATTAATACACTCACAAGGGTACTTGTCTTCCATTGGACATTAAGTACTCAAGGGAGCGCACTAATTTAATCGATTCTGTCGAGCACACCCAACGGGAGAACTCGAAACTCCACAGTTTTCATCAGGATCATGAATAAGGGAATAAAGCTTACAACATTCTTACCATTTTATACATCACATGCTTAAATTAAATTAGAGTATTATACGACAAAGAAAAGAATAACTATAATGTAGCAAAATGAAAGTTGATTCATTTTAAATTTACATGTTGTATCTGGTAACACCTAATCATTATTGCAAAGGAATAAACATCTATTCAATTACTTGGATTTGCATGATGATGACATTATAGAGCTTTTCTTTATAAAATCATTTGATGAAGGTTGAAAAGAAGACTACTATCGTAGCGTAATTGAAATTCCTCGCTGAGCCTACCAGGAGGTATCCACACACAAGAGTTAGCAGCTAGCACCACTTGTTACCCGCAATGAGGAAAATAAAACCCTAAGTACTCAATTGTACTCAAAGAAGACTTACCCGACATGAGGAAATAAAATGACTCCAAAGATATGCAAGGCTTATTTGGTTTGTTGGTCTATATTGCAAGTGTTGGCATTTCTAACGTCACTACTAAAAATAGAGATAAACCCTACCTCTAGCAATAGCGCCAAAAATGCTCGGTATTAAATTAACTTGTCATTAGCAACTAGCCACCTATTTATTACTAACATTCCTAAGCATGAATTAAGTTGTCATCCTTAATTATATTGCTTAAGAAATAACTATAGATTTACATGTGTTCAATATGACTAGGCAGAAATAAAAGATATGAATATAAAGATAAGAATATAAACTAAGATCGGTTACGCAGTTTTACGATAATTATACCGTTGTAGCATTTTACCTAGGGAAGTCTACCAGGGTTGTCGATTTATATTTATACCACTTGGGAAGGTCTATATGTAGGACTTATAAACTATAACTTATACTATTGATGTGAAAGGCAAACCATAACTAGAATCCTACTCATAACAGGGGATAAGTCACGTGATAAAAGATATATATGATAAATAATGATAATGATCAGTCATCATAAATAGATAAACATCGAGCTCTTCTAGTCATAACAATAGCTAGCCAATGGATAAACTCGGGAATAAATACTAAGGTAATTCTATAACTACATCAATGAATAACTCTAATTAGTGCAACTACATCTAGCAATCATTGTTAAGTTAACCCTATATCATTATCACATGTAAAGAGACATCAACTAATGAGGGTATTAAGACACAAGCGTCACCTCCTTCAAGCGACCGTGCCCATGCTAGTCCTACGTGCGGGGGTGGACTACGTAAGAACCAACGCAAGCTGTCACCTGCGCGGACTACCACACGTCCCCGACGTCGGGGTGCACTCGCAGATAAACAAGATATCTAGACACCACATCTACATATTGTCTACCATTTACCCAAATGTCCGCTTGGATAAACGCTATACGAGCAATTACATGAATTCAATAAGATCAAACCAAATATCCTAGACATATAATCAAAGTAGACAATGACTATTGCAATTAAGAATATATAAGAGATTAAGAACAATGTTGCCTGAATCATAATATTGAATACAATAAGAGCAAAGTACTAGAACTATACCGAACTCCGCTGCATGGCGCCGGGGGCTCCGAATCCCGCTGAAGAACTAGAACTCTTCTACTTCTAATCTAACTAGGCTAAAGCTATGAACTAGAGAGGCTCTGATGAACTAGAGAAGGCTCTTGATGGCTGGATCTCCAAATGACTTGATGCCTTTAGGGAGGGGGTCTACCCCTTTATTTATAGCCCTGGGATCGACGTGCGCCGCAAGATCAAACCGACGTAAACAAGGGCCAAGATGACTCCTCGTAGGCGGTGGAGGAAGCTTCCGGAAGGGGGCCAAAACCCTAGCGAGGAGGGCGCCGGGGCGGCCCCAAGGTGGGGCCGGCCGGCCCCACTTTTCCTCCTCTCGGGGTCCTGTTGCTTTCGGTGTCTTCTAGATGGTTCCCGAGCCCAATCGTGATATTTCCGTGGGCGGATAAGTTTTCGTGCTTATTTTGCACTAGAATCCCTCTTTTTCAAACTTTCTCGAAAATCACCCCTCGAAAAATACAAAATATGCAAAACTCGTGGAATTTGTCGATATAAAGCCCTAGACTAGTGTGTTTTCTTGTTTTCATTCGGGTAAAAGCCCTAGTAAAAGTTGACGCTAACGAGTGTCAACAAAGAAAAAGCATTACTACTAGTGCATCCTTATATTCAAAGTTTTAGCAATCAAGATTAGTTTATTAGCTAACCATTCTAGGTAAGCACCTAAACTACTTTCAAGCAGGTGGTAAGCAATCGAATATCTTTTATCCATATCCATATTTCAGTTCTTACTACGGTGCTAGACCATAGCCAAGTCGCACCGCCTCGAATCAACGGCGATTCACGAATCAATATACCCAACTATTGTGCCCCGAAAACACACGCCTCACTTGTACCCTAGGCACAAGTAAGACCAACCCATCCCACCCCCCCGCCGAGGGCTCCGTGTCCTCGTCCCAAGCTTGGACTCCAAGCCCCCACTACCCGAGTTACTGCACTTCGGTAGGGTGCAAGGACCTCCACCATCTCCGCCTCCAATCACCCGGTCCCGATAGAGCCGAACCCACGACAAGAGTGAAACAAGTCTTCCCGCTCCCACAAGCAAGTATGTGCTTAGGACAATAAGTCTCGCGTGACGACTACCATCCACAGCAACGGACGGTCCTCAATCGACACAGGCGGAACAATGCAACCAGAGCCTTCCTCTGTTGCTCAACAAATCCAAGTCCATCCAATATCCAATACCGTCCCGCCCGGTCTCTATTTATTATCCAAGTAATGTCCAGGTGATAGTACATGATAGAATATATAATCCTATCTCTCGCGAGTGACAGGCAATCACTCGACTTCTACCGGAGTCCTATAGCATGGCTGTTGACGGTCTTTAATGCCTATTTTATACCATCAACTATTGCTCAATATAACATGATATCAATCATAAAGCATAGTTGTAGGGTTTGATTCTAACAAGTTCCACGAGTTGTGTTGTTCTCGATCGTTTTGCGGGTATATCTAATTTTGCACAGAATAAAAGTATCTCAAATAGAGAATTGACTGCACCATTGTGACGGGCTCGTCGAGACGATCGAAACGGACATAACATTTACTATATTCGGAGTTTAGAGTCAAAAGATATCAATTCTACACCGAAACCAACACTAGAAGACTCTAGAAGGCACCGAGAATACGACGTGCCGAAGGTGGGGCCCACTGCTCTGGGGGGGCCACCCGCCCCACCCCCCCCCGGCCCCTACAGAGGCCGTTCGGGGCCCGCTTCGACGGAGGGCCTCCTACCGCCCTAGGGTTTCCATCTCCACTTGTTCTTAGAAATCGGTTTGGCCCAACAAGCAACCGGGTGAAAGAATTAGTCCCACATCGTGCATTCGGAAGAGGTGGGAGGCTTTCTAGGCTATAAATAAAGAGGCGCGACCCCCCCTCCCTAAGGGCACCACATTATGAAGATGTAGAGGTGTCCCTCGAATGGATGACCTCTCATCTCTAGAGAATTAGGGCTAGACTTTCCAATGTAGTAGATTAGGTCTTGATGGGAGTTAGGAAGAGGCGAGCTTCGCTCGGGTTCGGAGGAGTCTTCGAGTTTTGGTATGTCTTTGTATTTATTCTTGTAAGACTTATGCTTGAATATATTTTATCTTCTCTATTTACTTTTATGCATTACATTTGATTGGTTAGTATAGTAGTTATACTTTAGCATAGGATCTTCGCTTTGTATTAGGTGCTCTAGTTATAGATCGTGGCTAGAGTAGTATTCTTTAGTGTAGACGTGGTGTCTAGGCTAGGGTTTACCCGAGGTTGCGCCCATCTCTTACGGTTAGTTGTGGTAGCCTCTAGAGGTGACAGCTCTTTTTAGGTCTTCGTATTCCACCACGTCGGATTTGGTGTTTCGTAGAGCTTTTGGCAGCCCTTCCCCGACTACCTTCTTCCCAGTCTTATTCGAGAGTTGGAAAGGTACTTCTGCTCCAAAGTGCTATTGTGTGATTGCTTTATCTACCACGAATTAGTTATATAGAACCAAAGTAATAGAGAAGTATTTAGGAACATTGAGCTCTTCCGTTGTCCTCCCACTTTAGCTATCTACTCTTTTTTATCATAGAATTCTCCCATTGTGTGTCATATATACATAATTCATATTATCTATCATTTACCCCCTACTTTAGTCTAGTTGGTGTATTAAGTTAGTAGATACATGATAGTGAACTATCAATGTCTTTAACCAATGTTTCCCAGTGGTGAAATATAAATAACGATACCGGAATACTCCCGGTAAATGCTACAATGGTTTTACGTAAACTTGCGGAATCCTTTATAATTTAATTGTGCATAAGAATACCAACAAGCATTTTTGGCACCGCCGCCGATAGGGGATAGGGATTTACCTCTATTTCTAGTAGCGACGTTAGAAATGTCAACAATGGCAATCTACACGATCCTGTAATACTAGTAAGACTCATAGGGTAAGGATATATATGCAAGTGGGTTTCATTCAACTCCTCAAAACTTAATGCAACATATGTATTATAAAGTTCGAGAATAGTAGGGGTTATGCAATCGGGCTTGCCTGGGTAAAATATAACCAAAGTTAGTATTCCGTCTTTGCAGCAAGTCCACCATGGTACCGTCATCCATATCAAACACCAAGTCATCCTCTGTTTGCATCGATCCATCGTCGTTCCTATTATGATATGCAACGATGCGGCGTATGAATGCAACGGAAATATAAGTGATGCATTTAAGTGATGGCAACAACAACTCTTAAAATAACACACATACCAACTAAGCTAATAGCTAGCTCTAATGGCTAACCTTATTAGCTAGGCATCAAACTCATGAATCATCATTTCATGACAACATTAAATTATAACTACTTTCTAGTCATTTTATTATACATCCTAACTAGGGTATTTTAGTTACCTCATCAACTAACCACTTTTAGGCTATGGAAATTATGGAGAGCACATAATAATACAATGAACTTACTTCATAATTTTCAGAGCTAAAGCTATTAACAATTTGCCATGATAAATCATTTCCTAAATTGATTTATTAAAGACAAGCATATTAGAACAATTAATACAAACTAGAAACATAACAGAACTACCTAAACAACTTACACCAATGGATAGATCACGATTTTAAGAATCCAACAAAATTGGTTTCACTATTTTTGGATTTTTCTTCTATTTTATATGATTTTCCAAAGTTCAGCTCAGAAACTAAATTGGAAAACTAATTCTAAATTGCTTCGGAAAAGAAAGGGCAAAGCGGCCTGGCGCGGCCCAGATTGGGCTCGGCCCACGCACGCGCGCCCCCCACGCTGGGGAAGATCAAGGCCTCGTCAATTTTGCAAAAAGAACCCTGCAGTTACACTTAAACACGCAGGCACTGCTGGCACTATTATAGAAGAGAGGGGATTCTCACCTAGAACCCTGGAGTTTGTCGTCTTTACAACAGGGGCCGGTCCCAGCGCGTGGTGTCTTGCGATGGCACACACACACCGCCTTAGGGCAGCTCCCGGGCCGGGCGGTGACCTTGCTTGGCGAGCACCCCGGTGGTCGGTCGTCTAATACAATAGGCCCCGCGCACCCTAGGGATGCGTCATCGCGGCCGTAGAGACAGCGCAGCATGGCCGGCCGCGGTGAAAGCCATAGCCGCGCGGTCTGTGGTGGTGGCGCAGCCGTTCCGGCCAAGGAGGAGCACGGTAGGCGGAACGGAAAAGCGCAGGAGCTCCAGTACCGCTCCGAGAACCTTCCTGTGGGGTTGGTTGAGGCGGAAAGGGGTTGGAGGAGACCGGCCGTGTAGGACCGAGCGGCACGGCGGCGGCCCACGACGGCACGACCGTGGCCACTCTCAGAAGAAGGCAGTAGAAGTTCAGGGCAGGTGCGCACGGTGAAGAGGAGGTCTAGGCGACACTGTGTGTGCCATTTGATTGGACTATAGGGCTCTGAGTAGGTAATGGCCTTAGATGAGGCGTTCTCGGCCTTAAATAGACCGATGGCGATGAGAATCCCAAATTGGAGCTCGGCACTGCACGAATCAAGGTGGGGTGGGGTAGGGCGGATAGAAGACTTGACGGTGGAGCTACGCACGCGGCGACTGCCTCGGTCATCATGGCAAGGGGCGGTGACTCCTCGGCGGCAAGAGGCGGTCCCGACTCGCGTGGCACGGTGGCGCGAGGACGCGCCATAATCTGCGCTCGGCACGTCGTGCACGGCAAGGGAAAATCGGCAGAGGCGGAGGTGCGGCGGCCGCCAGCAGCCCGCTTCCCATGTGTGGCGTGCAACGCTAGAGCACGACAACGCAGAGCTTGGCGCGGCTCGCACCCTCTGGGGCGGGCGGCCGGCCGCAACACGGCGGCTCGATCACGGGGAGAAGGGAAGAGCAAGCGGTACCAACCCAAAGAAGGCACGCGGCAATCCAAGCAGCGAAGGGCCGGCCACCTGCAGCGGCCGCCCGCGAACGCCCCATGGCGCGCGGTCTGCGCGGCCAGCGCACGCGCGGGAACCCAGCGGGGTGGCCGCGCTCCGCGTTCAAACCGGCCGAGGCAGGTTGCGTGCATGAATTTTAAAGCGCGTGGCTCGCCAACCCAAAGATGGCTATGGCCAAAACATCTTGCCAACATCTTAGAGGGCACCTACAGCTACAAGATGGAGCAACGTATTCGTACTCAAGCCGACCAGTGAAGAAACTAGGAGCATGTCAAACCGAACTTGTCGACGACATTGCTGAGCTCGGCCAGAGCAGGAATAAGGCTAGGACAGAGTTTTTTTGAGGTTTTTGGGCAAAGTTTAAAGTGCCAATTAACTCGACGGATGTCAAACCGACTTGACCACTCAACAGAGGGTGCAAAGGGCTATCTAGAGAAGCAAAAACAAGGCACTACTCTGTAGCTAGATTTCTCAGAAATTAAATGCCAACTTAGCTTTGCCAAGCTGTTTTCAGACTTAGAAAAAAAATGCTAGGTTTGGGCTGAAACTTGATTCAAATTGCATATATGAGTTGATGGGAAAACTAGTTAACGAAACTATTCTTCAGTGAGACAAGTTGCATTGCTTCCTACAAAAGTTATACTACAAACTTTATTTGAGCATTAAATACAAGTTCTATATTACTTTTGCTTAATAAAAATTGATCTTGAACCGTAAGTGATATAAAAGAGCAATTGAAACTAGTTTGCGGTTAACAACTTTATTAACATTTCTAGGTTGCAAACAATTAACTACACACTTCAACACATGCATTAACATAAAATGATGATACTTATGAGATGATTTGGCAAGGGGTTAAGTACGTAACACCGGGGGTGTTACAATGCATGAACGTCCCATCCCGCGTTTGCTTGATTTGAAGGCCCAGGAAGAAAGTCAACTCGCCCATCAAGCTCATCTCGAACTCCCAGCTCATAAACTCTGCAAACTTGGCATTCAAAGCGTGAGAAGAGCCACCAAAGATAATATCATCCATGTATATCTGAACCAAGAGAAGGTCACTGCCTTGCTTGAGGAGAAACAAAGTCTTATCTACTGATCCCATCCTAAACCCTTTCTTAAGCAAAAAGGTTTTCAGCCTATCATACCATGCTCTAGGGGCTTGCTTAAGACCATACAAAGCTTTGTGCAACTTGAAGACATGGTTAGGATACTTGGGATTTTCAAAACCTAGGGGTTGCCTAACATACACTTCCTCCTCAATGTACCCATTTAGAAAAGCGCTCTTGACATCCATCTGAAACAACTTAAAGCCCTTAGCAGCAGTGAACGCTAACAGAATGTGGATAGCCTCTAAGCGAGCTACAGGAGTGAAGGTTTTCTCAAAGTCTATCCCCTCTTTCTGGCAATACCCCTGAGCAACAAGTCTAGCTTTATTCATAACAACCACCCCATCTTCACTCTGCTTGTTCTTAAATACCCACTTTGTACCTATGGGATGACACTCTGGAGGTGGAGGAACTAAGACCCAGACCTGATTCCTATCAAAATTCTCTAACTCCTCATGCATAGCTTTTACCCAATCAGGATCAGAAAATGCGTGTCCAATATCTCGGGGCTCAAAAGAAGCAACAAATGCAGAATGAGCGAAGTGAGAGATGTGATAAGACCTGGACCGTGTGACTCGCTGGTCAATATCACCGATCATCGTCTGAGCGGGGTGGCGACGCTGAATGTGTCGAGGTGCCTATCTGGAAGAAGTCACCTCCCCCTCAACGGCAGCTGGTGCCTCCTCAGATGCAGCCGGCGCAGGCTGAGGAAGCTGCTCCAATGGTCCCCAAGAAGTGGAAGTAGATGGGTCTGGACCGTGAGCTAAAGTAGTCGTCGCATGCTCGATAGGGGCAGCCGGTGGAGTCAGCCCGGGATCACCCCAATCGGCATCGTCCTGCTCCTCCTCCACAAAAATGCTTTCTCCAAGCTCTCATCACCTGCACGCTCAAAGACAGGGGTTGTACAAGGCATAGTTTCATCAAATGTGATCTCACAGGTCTCCACAACACGGTTAGTTTCAAGGTTAAGTACTCGATAAGCTCTAGAATGCAGAGCATAACCAAGAAAGATACCATCGGAGGACCTAGACTCAAACTTGTCCAAATTACCTTGTTTCAAGATGAAGCACTTACACCCAAACACCCTGAAATGACTCACCTTGGGTAGCCTTCCAAATCGCAACTCATAAGAAGTTTTCTTCGTAAAAGCACGGAGAAAGATGCGATTAGAAACATAGAAAGCAGTGTTGATTGCTTTGGTCCAAAACCTCCTAGGAGTCCTATGCTCATCGAGCATCGTCCTAGCCATCTCAACAAGGGTCCGATTCTTGCGCTCAACAATGCCATTCTGTTGCGGAACATAAGGTGAGGAAAACTGGTGCTCAAGACCCAAAGACTTGCAAAAGTTTCAAAATGAGTGTTCTTGAATTCTGTGCCATTGTCACTACAAATAGCTCTCATGGCATTCTTAGGGAACTCATTTCTCAACCGAAGAATCAAATGTTGAGCATGTGAAAAAGCCTCATCCTTACTCTCCATGAAAACACCCAAGAGTATATCGAAAAGTCATCCACAATCACTAGCACATACCACTTTCCACCTTCTGACCGAACCCGAGCTGGACCAACTGTGTCCATGTGAAGTAGCTCGCCGGGTTCCTTGGTCATAATTTGGTTCACAGGTGGGTGAGAAGCGGCTACCATCTTCCCGTGGCGACAAGGATGGCAAACAAGATCCTTCTCAAATTTTAACTTGGGCAATCCTTGGATTAAGCCAAGTGAGCTCAACCTAGCAAGAAGGTCAAAGCTCAAATGATCAAGTCTCCTATGCCACTTCCAAAGCTCAGAAGAGGATTCAGCCACCAAACAGCCGGAAGAGCCAAAAGAGTGAGAAAAATCAGCTCGAAAGACACGGCCAAAGGGGACAATCCGACAAACAAGATCTCCCTGAGAGTCAAGAACTCGAGAAAAGCCATGTTTAAAGCGCACTTCAAAGCCGTCCTCAAGGAGTTGCGAAACAGAGAGCAAATTGAAATACAAATTCGAGACCAAAGTAACATCCTTGAGAACAAAGCTCTCGTTAACCCGAATGGTTCCACGAGAGACCACTTTACCTTTACTATTATCCCCGAATGTGATGTACTCCTTGTGTTGCACGGGATCAAGGCTGGAGAACCATTTTAAACTTCCGGTCATGTGGCGCGAACATCCGAAATCAATGAGCCATGTGTTCTCCAAGCCTCCGTCCTACATCAATAGAAAGGCATAGGATAGCAAATGGCACACCACTAGGGTTATTAAACTGAGAAGGATACCAGTGATGCATCATTTGCCCTGAAAAAGTGTTAGAAAAAACACCAAACATGCCATGTCCCATTTGAGAAAAGCGATCACCATGAGAGGGAAAACGTGGTCCGCTAGAGCTGTGGGACACAAAAGCACTGCCACGAGGTTCATAGTCATATTGATCACGACCCGAACCCCGCCGTGCACGACCACCACGTGGTCTCGCAACCTGAGACCTAGCACCTTGAGGCATTGCGCCTCTAGGCCTAGTAGTGCGCCTCTGAACGGGCGGTACATGTACACCATAGGGAGGACGGTACATGTTTCGGTTGTTCAACTCAAACTCACGCTTCTCATATCTCTTCCTCCTAAAGCAAAACTCAATCAAGTGACCATCCCTATGACAATACTCACAATGGTACACCTCTCTTAGGTGTTTGGCTCACTTTCTTGTGGTTATAGTTCACTCTTGGAGGTGGCTTGGCTTTGGGAAGGGGTTCCTCAGAGATGAAAGGGAGTGTGTCAAGTGGGTTCCTTAGATGGTTCAGTTTTGAAATCCACAGTTGTTTCTGGGGTGGAGCTCTTGGAGGTTCTTCAAACACTCCATCTTTGGTGGGAGGCACAAGTGGCTTAGGTGGAGTGATTTTGAGAAGCTTGGAGGTAGTGGTAGGTTTTTCACTCGGAGGCACACCACTACACTCACCAACTTTGCCATAAAGATCATCACCCTTTCCACCTGAAGCAAAGCCTAATCCCGGTCCACAAATTCCCCTCCTGAATTGATTGACCATCATGTCAAGTTGCGGCTCACTACAAGACACCCAACTCAAGATGGTCCGAAGGTATGTGTTTTCCTCCTCGGTACGCACCTTGTCATGCCGACAATTGGCAATCTCTAACTCCAAACCCTCATAAAGTACACACTTAGCCACACTAGTGCTATCTGAGTTGGCCTTCTCAAACGAGGCAAGCTTGGCATTCTTCTCTGGCAACTCAGATTACAAGTCCGAGCAAGACTTGCACGCATCCAACAAGACAGGTGAAGCACGCACACTATCAAACTCATTAACTAAATCAGCATACTTGGACTGCAGACTAGCAAGATCAGCCATGTAAACGCTACAAAACTCACACTCTGGCTTGTCAGACACTATAGGAGTGTTCTTAACTTGCTCAAGCTCCTTAAGCGCTACTTCTAGCTTAGCCTTGTACTCTTTTCTATCACTAGCAGCACGCTTAAGCAACTTATCTTGATGAAGCAAAGTAGCAGTCAAGTCATCAACCTCAGCGACAAGAGCATCGACGGAAGGTGATACCTTAGATGTGTCGTCGTCGTCGCCGGGAGCATCGCCATTGCCGCCCTCCACCTCATCACCAAGTGCCATGGTGCAGAAGCCTCCGTGGGTGGAGTCGGCGAAGAAGTAAAGCCCGTTCAGCTTGTCCTCGACCTTCCTCTCGGACTCGTCGTCGCTCAACGAGGAGGAAGCATGCTCGTCGTCGGAGTCGAGGTCGCTGAGGGAGGCGAGGAAGGCGCGCTCTTTTGCCTTGAACTTCTTCATAAACTTGCGCTTCATCGCTTTCTTGTCAAAGCCACCCTTGGACTTGTGCTTACCGGAGGTGTAGTCGCACTTCTCCTTGGGCTTGTCGGAGGTGGACTTGCCAAAGGAGTGCTTGTTCCGCTTTGGGGACAGTTTGGCGGCAAGTGGTCGGGTCGCCGCATCCATAGCATCCATCCTTCGGTCCACCCGCCCCGGTTTCAAGCGGTTGTTGTGGAACCGCGAGAACCGGCCGATGACGAGAGCCGCCTCATTGTCTCCAAGCACGTTCAACTGCTCCTCCTCCACCGTGATCAAGGAAGACAAGGCAAACATCGCAGAGGAGGGGTTAGTGGAAGAACTAGAGACACCATTACGACACCAGCGCCATAATCGGAGCAGAGGGGTTGTGAAGCTTGGCTTGAATCTGGTGGTCGATCTCACTGGACTTCAGTTTGCTGAAGAGCTCATCCACGGTGAGAGTCTCGTAGTTCTGTGACTCGAGAAGAGCTTGCACCTTCAAATCTTAAACCCTCCGATCAAGAGCATGCAACAACTTCAAAGCTCTCTCGTGATCGTCATAGGGCAACAATGGTCTGAAAGTGTGAGAACATGGAATCGATAGTCTCACCATCAAGCTGCCGGAAACTCTCGTACTCCTGCTTGTATGTGTCAAAGATTCTGGTCTTAATTTGGGGAGTCCCCTCGTGATAGCTCTGCAGCTTCACCCAGATCTCTCTAGCAGTAGTCAAGTGTCCGACACGCTCAAACTCAGACTCAGAAAGACTCGAAAAGAGGGCATTACGTGCCTTGCGGTTTGCATCGTGTTGTTCCATTTGCTCTTGGCCAACACGAGCGGGAAGAACGACGTAATTGACATCCTCACAGATTTTCCACACCCTCGCATTGAGACTCTGGAGATAGGCAGACATCCGAATCTTTCAGTACGGGTAATTGGTTCCATTGAAATGCGGCGGCTTTCCTGAACCGCGCTCCATTTCGCCTTCTAGCGGATCACGAACCGATTAAGGTGGAATGATCCTTAACCGGCTCTGATACCAATTGAAGGACCGAAAACGGCGACCAGAGGGGGGGTGAATGGGCGCCTCAAATTTCTTTTAAAACTTTCGACCGCTGTCCCAAAATCGAACTCCAAAAGCAAAACCACAAGTGAAAGGTAAGATCACGACCTAACAGGTAGGTAGATACCCTTAGAGATGTCCAAGAGGTATAGCGGATCAACCGAGGAAGATCGGAGACGAGCACTCGACGAAACTCCAAAAGCGACGCACTCAATTCCTATGGAGAAGGAGAGAGTGGCCGATCCAAAATACTCAAGCCATCTTGTGATAAGAGTACTTGGATATATAGTGCGTGATGCTACGAACCCAACGCAACAAACGGAAATCGAATCGGACCTCGGACGGTCAAGAAGCGAACAACTCAAAAAACAGGTCTTGAGACCCTCATACCGAACCTCATACCGGACGTGTCCGATATTCACGACTTCGGACCGGACACACTCAGCTTATACCGGATCTCATACCGGACACATCCGGTATGCACCGGACCCCAGTTTCAGCACAGAGTGACTTTGGGAGAAAAATAGAAAACCCAATCAAACGGTGTCCAAAAATCGTGAAATTTTAACCCTAGAAACTAGACACACAGAAGAAGGTCTCCACAAAATTTCAGCTCAAAATTCCAAAGTTAAGTCTACCGGACGTGTCCGGTATTCACACCGGACGTGTCTGGTATTTGCAGACAGAACCTCCTTTCCCATGAGTAAACTTGGTTCTTACACTAATTGCAAAGATTAGTGGACCTCTCTCACTTAGCACCTAGAAGAGGGAAACCCTAGAAAGGATGAAGGAAAATGCAAATGGGAGAGGTGAGGAGATGGGGCTCCTCCACCTTACTTATCGGCCAGGGCTTATTTCATTTTTTCGTTTTTGCCCCCCTCGATACAACTCTCCGAGCAAAACCGCCTAGCCCTAGGGACATTGCGGTCCAACTCAAACCGACTCGATGCAATCTTTGATCCGACGGCCACCGCGCTTTCTCACCGGTAGCCGCCTCGGCGCGAACTCCCCGATACCGCCACGTGCCGTCCGTCGCCTCGGGACCTCCGCCAGGGTTTTGTGGCTCAACCCGAAACCCGCCGGGGTGGTTTTGAGGCCCAAACCACCGAAACCCGCCTCCGTTGGTTTTGAGGCCCAAACCAACAAACCGGCCCATGTCCTTGTGCTTGTCGAAGCCAAGTGCCGGCAACGCGATCCCGCCCCGGCGATTCCGGATCCCTCGGTCCAAGTCTCGATCGTCCGCCCTTTCACCGCTCCCGGTCCATTCGGTAGCGGCCCGCCATCACTTGACCTTCACCTCGTTGTCGGCCACCGCCTCCATGCTCGACACCGCACAACACAAACCAAGGCACATGTGGAACTCGTGGCTTTCACCACCGTCAGTAGCACCCTATCCGAGATGCTAGTAGTTGAATCAATCACTCATCATTACAACTGAACCACAAGTATAAACCTTGTGTTCGTAGATATTTATATCTGTATTTTCATTGTTCCCGTACGAATAATATGTTCTTCGATGCTATAGTTTGATCCACCCATTTGTGGCGAAAGAAGAACTAGTAGAAGTTAATTGTTCTCAAAATGTTATGTGTGTAGGCTAAAAACGATTTTTCTTGACACTATGAATTTATTTCTACTGACTATTTTGATTTAACGGACGTCAATGAAAATCAAACGATGAGACCAAATCAAAAACTACCACAACAAAATTTTCTTCTTAAACTAGAATAACAAGGCTGTGTAGCTACAGTACTGCGGATAGAGTTCTTTTTAAAAAAAAATTATGCGTGCGGCATGCAGAGGCGGAGCCAGTGACTGATGAAAGAGGAGATGCATGTCAATCGCTTTGGCTCTTGCACCGATCTTCCTCCTCCATGCGCGCACGGTCGTTAGTCGTGGACACGCGGCCAGGGCGCCCGGCTGGGGGTGGAGCCACTTGTCGGCCGCGATGGTAGCGTCCAGAGGCACGTTGACGTCGCCGCGCCGCGGCAGAGATCGACCAGGCCAAGGGTGAGAAGCAAGATGTCGCACGCCGTGTCCGCGTGACGTACAACCATGTGTGTGACCAATGCAAACCAGACTCCCCGGCCGCACCGCACCGCTTCCTTTTTCTGCCGCCTGGAGATTTTTGCTCAGTTTATATAGTACTAGTAGTAGCTTGAGGACGACGGTGTCAGCATCGGCCGCCTCCCTCAGCTCTGCTGATCGAGCAACAAACTTTTGATACGGGTCTCCTCGCCCTTGCAATTCTGAACCGCACAACGACCCTTGTGTTTATCACGTCTCCTCTCCTCGAGGCTCTCTGGCTTTGGTTCCCTCCTCTCCGCCTCCTTTGCCTCCCGTCCTCGTCTACCCGTCATCCTGCTCCTTTTGGAATTTGGTCCAGTCCTGGGTGTGTGCCGCTCTCTCTCGCTCGTGTTCTGGTTTCTGAACCTCCTCACCTACCTCCCCTCCACCGGCTATATCATACTAGCTTCGTCTCGTTCTGCAAATCCCTGTCTGATCGATACATACAGGCAGGTAGGTGTCTCGTCTCTGAAACAGAATCGCCCTCCTCTTTCTCTATCTTTATCTACTCCACTTCCCTTCATTCCAGGCCCTCCCTCCCAAGGATTCGATCAAATCTATAGGTTCAGTTCTGCCTTGCAGGTTGTGGACGGTTGTGTGTTACTGTGGGAGGGGAGCTTTGTTGGCAGGAGATGGCAAGCTTCAACCAAGACAGCAGAGCAGCCCCACAGAGGGAGGAGGTACTACTACCATTTCCAATTCTCCATGCTTAATTTTTCCGATCCTACGGTTTTTCCATCGTCTACTCATGAAAGAATATATATTACAATACATACGTATCACTAGTTATTATCCGTCCGCTCATTCGGAGGTCAGCCTCAGCACATATATATCATCCTGCTCCTTTCCTGTCGATCACAGCTCATGTTCTTCTTGTTCTTGTTCTTATTCTTCTTCCAAGTTACAAATTTGAATTCCCTATTCTGGTTCGGTCCATGGTTGCTTTTTCCCCCTGTAGAGACGAGGTGGAATAGAAAACGATATGGAGGAGAAAACCACTTGAGAGTTGAGAGGTCACAGCAAGCCACTCGAACACCGGTCGTTTCGTTTCGTAGTCGTAGAGAGATCAAACTACGAGAGGGACGGAGCCAGAGCCAGTTTTGGTCTCCGTTTTGTTGTTTCCACGGGGGAGGAGAAACCAAAATTCAAACGTTCTTGGCCGCCCCATTCCGGTCGCTCCGAATATTCCGCGTCGAAATGTGCCTCCGGGTACTTTGAACTTGTCTAGGTCAATCCGGGGAATTCACTGGATTTTTACTTGGGTGGAGGATTTGGGCCTCAGATTTCAGTTGAGCTGATCTGCTGCCGACCAACAACTTTGGTCCACACCTAAAAGCCCACGGCGAATGGCCACGCGGGTTTTTCCTTTTTTTCAATGCAAGTTGCATCATTAAAGTCTGCAGTATTGATTCAATCCCATTACTTTGTTTTCTGACTTTATTTAGACATGCGACATCTTTACATCATAGCTTAGTGTAACATATATTCCAAGCTTGCGACTTAGATGGGCCATGCATGGTGCTTGAGAAATTGTGCATTTTTTCCCTTTCATTTCGAGAGCAGAGTTTGTGGGTTGTGTATGTAGAAGAAAGTAAGTAAATTACTCCTAACTGATAATTGCCGTGAAATGGTTTTCCAAGAGGTTGTATGGTTTTCAAAACTCCAGGTCCAGGGTCAATTGCTGAAAAGCTAACACTTAAAAGTCTTGTTGTGGTCATATATAGACAGATGTGACAGTGACCTCGCCCCTATTCATTCTGGGACTCCAGAAAGGGAGGCTTTTGCAAAGCTACAAACTAGTATCATCCCTAGACCCTTGGTACGACTGTTGGCCAACGACAAAATATCATCCTCCTCTGAACCATCGGCCAATCAGAACCCAACCTTCTTGGGGGCGATTCAGCTGCACTATCTGATTCAGAAGCGGCGATAAGGTTGCTGGTAGCAGATCACTGTCATAGCATCCTGAAGAAACAGAGCAAGTTGGCTGGGCAGTGTGGCTGGAAATGCTTGAGGTTGAGGGGCCACGCCACGCCACCGTGGCAGCAAAATGCAAAACAAAACAACAACTTGGCCATCTCTTGGTTTTCCTATTGCGGTCGACATGGTAGAGTGTTGGCGTAGTTTATTAAGACACGTGGGCTAAAAACTATTGCCTGGTGTGGAGGGGATGTCAAGATCGGATTGCCCCGTACGTTGTTTAATCAGGGTGATGGCTTAATAATGATATGATACTCCTATATGATAGTATACCAGTTTCCTTATATTTTCAACAAAACAAAAAGTCTGGCCGTACCAGTTTGTGATGTGACGCCCAACTACCTGGTAGTAGGATGTTAAGCGTGTATCTGAAACCGTCTCGCCTGCTGCGTGATGAACTGGTGACGATGCTCATCCAAGAGCAGAGCAGAGAGCTGAGCTGAAGCCATGAACTCAACTGAAATGGTGGATGTATTTTTTCCGTGTTTGCAGGCACCTCGACAGAGCAAGTATGGAGGCATTTCTCCGAAGAAGCCCCTGATCAACAAGGACCACGAGCGCGCCTACTTCGACTCCGCAGATTGGGTCCTCGGCAAGGTAACAGTCGATAAACCAAGGAAATCAACCACGATACAGCATCAAATATCCGGCCACAAACTGATCAAGACTTATAAGCCGACCCATAAGCTGAAATGGCTGATTTTTTAGAGAAAAACACTGTTCCACCGGCTAATATATAAGTCCAAGTCTGCAAACCAGCACAAACTCTCACAGCTAACGCCACTCTCCTTTGTGTCTGCAGCAAGGCGCGAGCAGCAACGGCACGACGACGGCGACGGTCCCGGCCACCGAGCCCCTCCTCAAGCCCAAGCTGCAGGTACGGATCTACACTCTTCTTCAATTCAACTACTGCTGCTACTGATGGGTGCGTGCCTCTGTTTTTTCCCCCTGTCTCTCATGAAATGAAGCGGACGGCGTACCACCAGCTTCCCCCTCGCCGGCCCGAGTGCACGTCGGAGTAGGAGTAGCTCGGCGAACGGTGACTACTCGCTGGAGCATCGTAGGGAGGCGGAAGGAATCCGTGGAGGTGGCGCCAATTGGGCTGTAAATACTGGACGGGGATATGCAAATATGCATGCATGCTATCTATCCCCAGTTTGTAGATACTGGAGCTCTTGTTATGTGAAATGAAGTGACCAGTTCACTCGCCTTCTTTTGCTTTGCTTCTTCAGCCTCACTCATCTAGTCATCTGTATTCTCACTCATGTGATGCTGATCAGGCTCCAAGGCTCCCAGGGGCACACGCACGCAGGTTGTGCAGGCTGCCTCTGCCTGGGCTTGCTAAATGGACAACTTGGGCTCAGCCCTATGAAACTGTCAATGGGCCTCAAGGTTGTGGGCTCCAATACGATAAAATGGAAACCACTATTAGAATTTCTTGTGAGGACTGGCCTGGTTGGCATTTTGATTCGAAGGGATTGTTTTCAATCAAATCTGCTTATAAGCTTGCTGTCCAAAAAAGAGACACTATTACAGGAAGGGATGCCTCTAGTTCTGGAAGTGCAGGTGGATGTGCAAGTGAATTCCAATGGTTTAAGATTTGGCAAATCAAAGCCTCCAACAGAGTTAAAATGTTTATATGGCGCTTTGCACATAATAGCCTTCCTGTTAGAAGAATTTTTTTTTTGAAAAGTCACCCGGGGGATTACTCCCCACCTGAATATATATTGAAAGGCCCAAAACGGCTTGATTAAAGAGTTACAAGCGTTGAGAAGGAAAAACAACAAACAGGATGTCCTCACGCAAGGACAAAGTGGTAGACCAACAACAGAATACATGACAGCCGCAGAGACTACAGCACCAATATACATGAGCTCTTCAACGATACCCCCAAGAAGGTGGATGACGCCGTAACGTCGCCCGAGCCATGTGCCATGGAGAAAAACAGCAGCAAAGGTTCTTTAGTGACGCCTTCAAGAAGGACAATCTCGTCGCTAGCCCAGATCGATCTAAGCGGAGCTTTAAGCCCGAAACCTATCACTACCGGAATCCGGCTCTTTGCCGAGTGTCAAATGTTTTGCCGAGTGTTTTTTTTTTGGGCACTTTCGGCAAAAGAGCTCTTTGCCGAGTGCCAAAGGAAAAACACTTCGGCAAAAAAAACTTCGGCAAAAGAGGCTTTTTGTCGAGTGCCGAAAAAAACACTCGGCAAAGAGCTCTTTGCCCAGTGCTTTTTTTGGCACTCGGCAAAGAAGTCTCTTTGCGAGTGTTATTTTTTTGACATGACACTTTCGGCAAAGAAGATCTTTTAGAGTGTTTTTTTTTTTGCACTCGGTAAAGACACATTTCAAAGTATATTTTGGAGCAGTAAATTAATTTAAATGAAAAAATTTTAACTACAAAATTGTATAACTTTTCAAGATCTACAACTTTTATTTTGACCATTTCTTAATTTAATAAAGTAAAATTAAATCTATTCACAAATCTTACATATCTCTCTTGTAGTTTACGATACTACAAGAGACACATATATAAGATTTGTAAAACATGTTTCTACCATTATGTCGGATGATCAAATGACCAAAATGAAAGATGTAGGTCTTGAGAAATTATACAACTTTGTAGTTGAATATTTTTTAATTTAAATTAATTTTGCTAACAAAAAGTACGCTCACATTTCTCAAATTTGAAATTTAAATTTTTAAAAGTACCTCAGATGGAAAAACACCCAAAATGAAAGTTATAGATCTCGAAAAGTTATGAAACTTTGTAGTTTGCAATTTTTTCATTTAAATTCATCTTGTCATGCGAAATCGCATCTGAATCCGCTCAAATTTGAAATTCGAATTTTATAAACGACCTCGGATGGAGAAACTCCTTAAATAAAAATTGTAGATCTCGAAAAGTTATGAAACTTTGTAGTTGACAAGTGTTTTATTTGAATTCGTTTAGAGCCTTAAACAAGCAATTTTCACTCAATTTTATATAATATTTAGGAAACTAAAACGGAATATAGACACATGTGAGTGTGTAATGCAGTGGTAGGGGAGGTGCCGCGAGAGAGGGTCATGAGTTCGAATCTGTTGGACACATAGTTTCAAAAAATACCGAAAAAATCCCACCGGACGTAGATGGATGGGCGGTCGCCTGGGGCCCTCCCCGATTAAAAATTTTTTTTACTATTATTTTCGGTTTTTTCATTTTGATCTTTTTGGGAGTGTCGGGCACTCGGCAAAAAGGCTTTGCCGAGTGCCCGATATTTGGCACTCGGCAAAGAAACCTTTGCCGAGGTTCTTTGCGAATGCGCTTTGCCGAGTGCGGCACTCGGCAAAGCCTTTGCCGAGTGCATTTGGGGCTTTGCCGAGTGCCCCGAGCACTCGGCAAAGCAGCTTGCTCCCGTAGTGTATGCCAATGTTCTCGAGGACCCACCTACGACGAAGGTGGAGTGGATGCCGGTCGCCACCACACCACATGGAGCCGGTGGGAGGCACACACCGACAGCGTCGATGCCTTGATGGTGGGGGTGCCGACCGCCGCCACACCGCCGGCGGAGCCGCTTTCCTGACTTCGCCTCGAATGTTGGAAGGCGCCATCGGCAAGCATCCACGCTAGGACCGTGGGTTGTCGGCCGCCGCACCGCAAGAGCCACACCCACACTTCGCCGCTGACGGGGCGCGGCGCCGACAAAGGTCCCCCAAGTGCCGCCACCGCCACACCGCACAAAGCCGCCTCCCGGGACTCGGCTCGCGATGACGGTGGAGGCGCGACCGACAAGCATCCTTGCTAGGACCGGGGGTGCGGTCGCCGCCACAAGCTACGAGCCACTCCCCGACTCGCCCACGGCGGCAGGAGGCGTGCACCGACACCCGACCACGCAACCACACACAATCCCTCGTCAAAGGTTAACGCCTAATCCAAACCCATCGGCCGGGGGGGCCCACTGAGGCCCCCGCGGTTGCAGCGTGAGCTTGTCCAACTGGAGGCGTTGGCCATGGAGTAGCAGAACTCGAGCGCCTGGAGCGTGCTCCGCACATGAGCACGACAAGCTTCGTGTCCCTTCAAGCCTGGCGCTTGAGCCGCGCGGAGCAGAGCGCTAGGACGCGGCTAGTCGCGACAGCATGACGAGGCACTGTTGACGGTAGATAACATCCATTTTTAGCCGTCAATCTTTCTTGCGAATTACAACAATATCATAGAATAGGAGGTTATTACTGACAATTTCCACGAGTTTTAGTAAATTGTCTGTTTTCCAGAGAGTTATCCAGAAAGTGCATAAATAAAGATTAAAGTGCATAAAAGCAACAAAACTTAACCGCGATAGAAAATATCACTAGAAGGATCAGAAAGGATCTAGAAGACACCAGAATGAAGCGGAGCCCGAGCTGTTTTGGGGTGAGGCCGCCCGGCCCCGCCACCTAGGCCGGCCGGCCTAACAGGGTGGACCCCATGTCAAATTCTGCGTGCTTCTCCACCGTTTTTGAGGATGCATCTTGGTCCTACATTAAGTCGGTTTGATCCTACGGTTGATGTTCATCTCACCGGACTATAAATATAGACCTGTAACCCCCCCTGAGAGAGCCAGATCAATGGAGAGCTGAAGAGCCAGAAACCCTAATTCCTATCTAGTAGATCTAGGTTAGCAATCAAGAGAGGCTAGTTCAATCTAGAACTAGTTCTTGTTTAGAGATTAGAGAGATAGAGTTGGAGAATAGAGTTCTGGAGGAGTTCCGGCCTGTCGGTGCTTCTTTATTGCTGTATTCTTCAAGATAAACCTCCCTCGCCTAAAGTTTGCATCTTGAGATCATTTGGTAGTCAACTTCTAGTTAAAGTAAGTGTTTTGTTCATATTATTCTTCTAGTTTACAACTCTTATTGAGTACTTTGATCTAGATAGCTTCTTGATTGAAGTAGTATTCGTAGCGTAGACATAGTGTTTGGGCTATGTTTACTTATGAATGTCCCCTGATTTTCCGGATAGTGGTAGCTCTCGAAGATGACTTATAGCTTCGTTGAATCCTCTGTAGTCCACTTCTCGTTAATAGGTTTGGCAAGCAAAAGGTGCTTGGTAGGAGAGAACTCTGATTTCTACTCCTATCTTATTAAGTTATCGCTCATGATCATATGATATAAAACAACCACTTTCAAAGACCAGAACTAGATAATCCATATTGTTCTCCTTGTTTTCGCTATTTTCTAGCTTGATTGTGCATTGGGTTAAGTTTATAGACTTAGTCATCATCACCTACTGTTCCTTTGGGTTTGATATTTAAAACTGAGTTTATCTTGGTGAAGTGCTACAACAGTATTGTATCTATGCGCTTACGGATAATCTTATTTCTTGTATGCATTTAATTAATACCAACAGGTACCCATGGGGTGCTCGTCGCCGGCCGCCCGCATCTCCAGCAAGCTGACCACTAGCCGTACTTGGAAGCCGGCCCGCTCACCGCATCTTGGCTTGGCGCCTGCGGCTTAAGGTCCCGCTGAAATCGACGGGCATGCCGGGCGCTGCTAGCCACCGCCAGCGAGCCGATCCGGGCGGGCGAGCGGATCCAGCCCGAGAACCCGGATCGATGCATGGAGCTCGCCGCCGGCCTTCCTTGCGCCATGAAAGTCGGAGCTCGAGTAAGGGAGAGGAGGAGAGGAGAGGAAGGAGGAGGTGGAAGCAAACCGCGGTGGAGCCTTTTGAGCTGCCGAAGCCTTTGCGCCGCCACCGCTAGCTAGGGAGAACAATGGCGGCGGCGCCGGGGAGGTGGCCTGCCCGGCTCTTTCCGGCGGGCGGCGTCGACCCCCGAAGTCGCCTTCCATGAGACGACGCTGGGGCCCCCGGTCCCTTTTCTATAAATTCGGTCTGTTAGAAGAAATTTGGCCGGCGTGGATGAAATTAGATACAATTTGTCCGGTTTGTAGAAGGTTAGATGAAGATTGTGGGCACATCTTTCTCAAATGCAAGCATATTAAGATGTGTTGGCGCCTTTTGAATATGGAGGATATAAGATCTGAGCTGGTGAGCTGTCAACCAGGAATGGAAGTAATTAATAAAATTTGGGAACTAGAGAAGAACATTCAAATTAAAATTTTTGTCTTCCTTTGGAGATGGTGGTCGGCAAGAAATAAGGCTAATGATGGCGGAGAATGGCTAATGCAACTGAGGTGTGTGGTTCTATATCATTTTTCTAATGGAATTTGAAAAATTGTATAAAATTGGAAACAAAGGGATGCCTGTTATTGCTAGATGTTTATGGAAACCTTCACAAGAGGATATCTATAAGATCAATTATGATAGTTCTTTTGATCCAAATAAGATAATAGGAGGCTATGGATTTGTGGTGAGTATTAGTGGCCCGATCAGGGGAATATCTCTTATGCTTCATCAGCCTTGCATACTGAAGCAATTGTGGCCTACAAGAGTGTCCTCCATGTAGCACAATTAGGAATTATCTTGGAAACGGAATCTATATTGTTTGCTAATGCCCTCAAGTCGACATCTTCAGATCGAAGCATATAATTGGTGCTCTGGTAACAAGGTGGCCTTATGCAATCAGAATTTTCTTTTTGTGTGGTCTCTTTTTTGTAATAGATCATGTAACAAGGTGGCAGATTCTTTAGCTGTCCATGGAGCTTATGTGCTAGAGTGTGACTTAGATATGTCAATGAGTCAAGTGCCTATATGTGGCGATTTGCCTAACAATAAAGCCTATGCACAATGTGTTACCTGATAAAAAAACAAACTAAACCATGCATACAGTAAGAAGAAAATAAGCATGCAGCTCTTGTGCTTTTTTTGAAACCATATATTAAAGATATATACACTAACATGTACGGCCGTTTCCTTATCATTTTCGCAGTGTCTCTAAACTTACTGACGATGTCATACTGATACTAAATTTTAAGTGATATTTGTGGGTATCTAAAATTGGTTAACAACACCCTAGCCCATAAACTTCGAAGACAGTAATCACTAGTCCCTAAACATGGCTAGTAGTAATGTTGGCCTTTGAACATGGTTTGTAGTCTCATCTGGGTCCAAATGAGTTAGGCTCGTTTGAACCTAGATGAGACTCAAAACCAAGTCCAATGTTTAGAATGACACTACTCATCAAATTTAAGGACCTGCGATGATTACCTAAGAAGTTAATGGATTGAGATGACATTGGTAGACAAGTTTAGAAAGCCAAAGGTACCGCCACTTTAGAAGTTTTAGGATTAGGATAACATCGCCAACCAAAATTTAGAGACCAGTAGTGAATTGCAGACTAGAACGCCACTCACCTAACCTGACTCAACTCCTTCCAGACCGCACCACAACCGCATCCTATATGAGCCGTGCGCCCGTGCCGTATACCCAATGTAAATGTTGGTCCGTGGTGGCCTGGCAAATTCGTCTTTGAATGTACACACAGGTGCACCGAAGATGCACGGATTTGGATTTGGATGAGTCCCTTTCAATTGCTTTTATCGAGCAACAAACGAAAGTGCTATATACAGTCGTATATATATGATACATACACATCACCGAGCCAGCGCGACGCATATAATCGAAACATAATAAATTCCATCCGTATGGAATTCGCTTAGCTGCCGCGATCAACTTGACAGTCACGGCTAGTGTCGACTTGTCCAAAATCACGCCGTAGCATATGTCTAGGCATACGCGTTTGCGTGGAGTGTGGTCGCTAACACTCCAAATTGCTTGAAAAATGGTCACCTAGATCTACGTCCTCTCGCCATCATGCATGCATACTCTATTGTTATTATGTTATTATATTTATATTTATATATATAATGTAATAGATAGATGAAAAGAGAGCTAATTAGCTAGAGAGACGTGGCACAACGGCGTCCCCAACCACATGCATGCCACGCGCGCTCGTGAACGAGAAGCCGCCTGTGCATGCGCGCTGCGTCAGGCTGTCATGATCCACGCCTTGTTAGCTTACTTCCCGCTCCGTCACGCTCACGCAGTTACTTCGTTCCCGGCTGGCTGGGCCCCCACAAAAATGCATGGAAGTCGCCGTCGTGCTCCGGGACATGCCGGCTACCGCTAGTACACAAATCATTTCTCTTTACACCTGTGTTTTATTTTTACCGATGGTTTTATCTTTAACAGCCCGTAAAAATGACCCTATTTCTAATATGATTTCTACTGGCGGTTTTCAAGGAAAATCGACTATTTCTACAGGCGGTTTTCTTAAGGAACCGCCAAGAAAATCGATTTCTATTGGCGATTTTTTAAAAATCCGCCAAGAGAAATAGTTTAAAATTATTTTTTGAGTTTTTCAAACTTTCTCGGATGGAGAAACTCTCAAAATAAAAGTTGTAGATCTCGAAAAGTTATGAAACTTTGTAGTTGACAACTTTTTCATTTGAAATCATCTTTTTATGGAAAACTACGAATGAAATTTTTAAATTTGAAATTCAAATTTTGCAAATGACCTCGGATGGAGAAACACTCTAAATGAAAGTTGTAGATCTCGAAAAGTTATGAAACTTTGTAGTTGAACAGTTTTTCATTTGAATTCGTTTAGACACCGAAATATTGAATTTACCACTGGTTTAGGATAATATGTGGGGAACCGAAATGGGATATAGATACAAGTAATGTGTGGGTGGAGTGGTAGAGGGGGCTACACGCGAGGCCGAGGTCGCGGGTTCGAACCCCCACGGCCGTAGCGCGTGATTTTTACATGAAAAAATACACGACTTGCGACTTTCCCGGTTCAAAAAATATTTTTTTGCTGTTTCTAAAATATTTTTTTGCTATTTTTTTCATGTTTTCTGGGCAACGATTTCTACAGCGGTTGCTTAAGAGAACCGCCTTGTAAAATCGATTTCTACCGACGGTTCTCAACCAACCGCCAGTGAAAATCGCCATTTTCATCGGCCTCTCCCACTAGCGGTTGGGAAAAACGCTAGTAGAAATGGATGGCCAACAAACAGCATGTCTGAGCTTTTGTGTACTAGTGTGCGCCGCACAGCCCCATGCCCAATTGCCCATCACGCGTCACAAAGTAACAGCCCTGTCCTAGCTACTAGCTAGTACAAATAAAAAGTGTTTACCACTAGTACACAAACTATTTCTCTTGACACTAGCGTTTCATTTCTACTCGGCCGCTTTCTCTTTAGAACAAAGATGTAGAAATGGGCCTATTTCTACAAGCGGTTCTCTTAAGGAACCGCCAAGAAATACGATTTTTATCTGGCGGTTTTCTTAAGGAACCGCCAAGAAATCGACCATTTCTACCGGGCGGGTTTTTAAGGAACCACCAAGAAATCGATTTCTACCGGGCGGTTTCTTAAGAGAACCGCTAGTAGAAATAATTTGAAATTAATTTTTTTGAGTTTTTCAAACTTCCTCGGATGGAGAAACTCCCAAAATAAAAGTTGTAGATCTCGAAAAGTTATGAAACTTTGTAGTTGATAACTTTTTTATTTGAAATCATCCTTTTATGGAAAACTACGAACGAAATTTTCAAATTTGAAATTCAAATTTTGCAAATGACCTCGGATGGAGAAACACTCTAAATGAAAGTTGTAGATCTTAAAAAGTTATGAAACTTTGTAGTTGAACATTTTTTCATTTGAATTCATTTGGACCCTTAAATATTAAATTTTCCATCGGGTTTGTATAATATGCGGGGAACAAAAATAAGAAGTAGGCACAAGTGATCTATGTGTGGAGTGGTAGAGGGGGTCCGCGCGAGGCCAAGGTCGTGGGTTCGAATCCCGCCGGCCGCGTAGCGCGCGTGATTTTACGCGAAAAAAATACGTGACTTGCGACTTCGACAGAGACGGGCGGACGGGGTGCCTCCCTCGGTTTGAAAAATATTTTTAGCCTTTTTAAAACATTTTTGCTATTTTTAGGTGTTTTACGGGCAACGATTTCTACAGCGGTTCCTTAAGAGAACCGCTGTAGAAATCGATTTCTACCGGCGGTTCTCAAACAACCGCCAAAAAATGACCGATTTCTATCGGGCCTCCCGTGCATCGGGTAGGTTCAAAAACGCCAACGCCAGAAATGCGTTTGGAACCGCCAAGATGAACTTTTCTGTACTACTGTACCAAGTGTCTACTAATACGGCACTAAAGGGCATGGTAAAAAAGTAATAATAGGCACAAGAGCTCACTCTTGTAATTGTGTAGAATAGTAAGATGGAAACTGTTATAAGATAAACAAGGAAGAGCCAAAAGAAGAAACAATTTTGATTATCATGCACCTTGTTGTGCCGATTTGGAAAAACTCCTTAGGCAAACCATATTGGACGAAGACGGGGCATTATGAAAACAAAAATGGAGGTTATAAGAAACTCTTCGCTCGTTTTAATTATTATTATTAGGTAAGATAAGATAATGTAAGATAAGATTTGAAGCCGTAGTCGAGCATAGAACTGCAGAGATGTCCAAATGCTGAGAGATCCGAAGAAAGGATCATCTCATGCATAGACTCGTAGGGGTGATGAAGCTACGCATCAAGGCAGGCGAACATCTCGATCAATGCAATGACCAAATGCTTGCTTAGAAAATTGGATTGTGTTAGTGCAGGTGTGGTTTGATATTGATGATTTGCGGTGATGCCGCCTTAACAAGAAGTCTGCAGAGACGCCAGCCCTACGGGTGGAATCCCTATGAAGATCTCCGTGTAGTCTCTGTCTGCTCTTGTCTTGTCTTCTCCCAAGCTAGTACGGACTATTTCTTTTTTTAAATAAAACGGCAGAATCTCGTGATCCACAAGAAACAGTAGTTTGCAAACCACGTGCTGCATGCTCTGGCCGGACAAACAATCTTTTGTCGACCCCGCAAAATTAAAAATATGAAAAGAATTAAGCACCCAATTTAAATGGCGACCATATCCCGCTGTCTCAAAAGAGATTAAGCACACTACATCATGCACCTGCGGGCTGCGGCTATGGTGCTTAGGGCTGCTTTGGCGCGGATTCTGCCGCTTCAGTTTTTCTAAGAGAAATTACTGTCATGGTACTGTGTAGCACAATTTACAGGGGCTATTTTTCTCTCTCTTCTCTTCTTTCTTTCATAGAGCTGGTTAGAGTAGGTGGAACTAAACAAACGCTTCACCGGCTCCCATCTGCTCTACGAGAGAGAGGAGGGAGAAAAGTGGCTCCAGTGAGCAGTGCTGAGCGGTTGAATCCATGCCAAGAAACCATTACTCTGGAGAAGAAAAGTAGAGAACCATCTGTCTCTAGCCAATAAGACAAGCGAACCAAGTTAAGTTTAAAACTCGCTAGAATCAGGGGGCCAACAAACAGGGGTCACTGTCAAGAGAGTTGGCGACAGGTAGGGAAATCCTCCTATAGCCTTCTCCAAACCTCCAATCATGTATAATGAGGCTGCAAGTAGCAATCCGGCATTATGACAGGAATTAAATTCGTAATATTTGGGATCTTCTCGGGACCGCCAAAAATGTATGTAAAACTTTGTTTTCTTCGCTGAACTCGTGTAGCGTACTTCACCACATACTATTTTTGTCTTATGATTCACAACATTTCTTTTTGCTTCTTTTGCTCTAATTGCCAAATGATGAGGTGCGTATAAACAGCTCATTGGAAAAAAGGAAAGAAAGAACGTTAAAAGTGCGTGGCGTATCTCCTACCTAGTCATGATTTGGCACATCGTCAAATTCGATGACAAAGAGTTGTTTTCTGACAAAAAAAAAGAAGTTAATGATCGATGTGGATTCAAGTGCAATCATGCATATACAGTTGCCATGTGCTTTGTCTAATATATGACTTTTTAGATAAAATGTCGTATATTTTTATAAAAGGGTGTGACTTCTCATAAATATATTACTCTTCTTATTAGAAAAAGCCATGATATAGGAGGCTCTGAAACATACAATAGCCTAAATCTTTCCACCCAAATCCCAATTAAAAAATATATATACATATATCCAAGCAAGCAAGATTGTATATATGTTGGTGATTACTGCTGAAAGATGCCACAAATCAGTGGGAGCTAGTGGGAACATGGGGGCACATCCGCACATGTAGACCCTCTGTCCTCTCTGCATGCATGCATGGGCTTGCAGATGCATAATCAGACAGTAGCAGCCTAACTCTGTCCGTACCATAATAAATATTACTGATTAGTATAATAATTCGTATTACTGAAAAGATCTTTAAATCTAGTTTTTAAACAAATTTATTTGAAGATCATCTTGTTCGTTTGTTTTATCACCGGGTTTATCAAATTCGAATAATATTTTTCTCACAATATATTAGCCAGAACATGTTTTATCGGTAGAACATATGACCAAACCAAACAAAAGCCGATAAATATTATACATTTTTTTTATAAATCGAGTTAAACTTGTGGCATGCACACCCGAAGCGACGAGAATTTTTAGAATAGGGGGAGTAACGAGAAATCGAGCATCAAGGGTTATGGGATCCCAAAATAAAAACAACAATCCCAGGGCGATTAAGGGACACAGCGCTCAACACCTGTACTGTTCCCCGTCCGTTCAATGTTGAACTTTCAGTCCAAAGCGTAAAAACAAGGCGTAAAAAGGTCGTGCATATACTCTATCTTCTGTTTCCGGGTGCATGCCATCCATCACGTGGAAAGTTGTCTGGCTTTTTAGAGCAAAAGAGAAAAAGCGAAAGGGAAGCAACAGCTCCAACGCGAACGTGGTGTGCAGGCATTTTTTGCTGCTTGTACAGTCTAGTAACTGATTGATTAGTGTGTGTGTGTGTGTGTGTGCTGTGACACAAGTGGCACATGGATCTACGCATGAGAGGGGCTGAATCTTATGTTCCACGTATAGCCTATACCCTGTAGTAGGGGCATGTGGTTTCTTTGGTTTTTCTCGATAACTTATCGATCTTTGCTTTTATCTTCACTAGTACACAAAAGTCATCATGCCGGCGGTTCCAAACGTATTTCTACCTTGCCGTTTTTGGAACCGCCAAGATGCCGGCCAATAGAAATCGGTCATTTCTTACCGGGCGGTTTTGCTGAGAACCGCCAGAAATCGATTTCTGGCGGTTCTCTCAAGGAACCGCCTGTAGAAATCGTTGCCCGAAAACGCGAAAAAATGCAAAAAATATTTTTTAAGAAGGCAAAAAATATTTTTTCGAACTGGGGGAGCACCCGCCCGCACGTCTCCGCCGCAAGTCGCAAGTCACGCATTTTTCGCGTAAAATCGCTGGGCTTCTGCTGGCCGTGGGGGGTTCGAACCCGCGACCTCGGCTTCGTCGTAACCCCCTCTACCACTCCACCCACACATCACTTGTGTCTAGATATCATTTTTGTTCCCCACATATTATACAAACCCGTCGGAAATTTGAATATTTGAGGGTCTAAACGAATTCAAATGAAAAAGTGGTGAACTACAAAGTTTCATAACTTTTCGAGATCTACAACTTTTATTTAGAGTGTTTTTCCATCCGAGGTCATTTGCAAAATTTGGATTTCAAATTTGAAAATTTCATTAAGTAGTTTTCCATAAACAGATATAATTTTAAATGAAAAAGTTGTCAACTACAAAGTTTCATAACTTTTCGAGATCTGCAACTTTTATTTTGGGAGTTTATCCATCCGAGAAAGTTTGAAAAACTCAAAAAAATTAATTTCAAATTATTTCTATCGGCGGTTCTCTTAAGAAAACCGCGGTTCCTTAAATCGATTTCTACAGGCGGTTCCTTAAGAAAACCGCCCGGTAAAATCGTATTTCTACTGGCGGTTCCTTAAGAGAACCGCCTGTAGAAAAAGGGCCCGATTTCTACAGTCGTTCTAAAGAGAAACCGCCAATAGAAATAAAACGCCGATGTCAAGAGAAATGGTTTGTGTACTAGTGCTTTTTCCCTTACTGAATGAAACATGAGAAGATATTAAATCCTAATGTGTCACTCTTTTGGACAGTAAAGTAGTACTCTTTTTTATACCTACATCTCCCCACTTATATGATATCTAGAATAGCTAGGCTTCTATATCCTTATAAAGTTCAAATCTCTTCTTGAGTTGTTCTACTTTCGAAAGGCCAAACAACCCTGCCAACCTTTATTATGCATTGTCTAGCTTAGTACTTTCTATGTACCAAATTATAAGACGGTTTGACTTTTCTAGATACATTTTTTACTATGTGTCTAGGCATAGCGTGTATCTAAGTCTATAGTGAAAAAAAGTTATTTAGAAAAGTCAAGATGTTCTATAATTTGAAATGAAGGGAGTGCTAGCTAGCTATGAGGGGGACATAGAAATGCTTGTTAAAAAGATTCTAAACTCTCCTATTTCTTTGCAACATAGTTCATCAACTTGTTTGATTAATTGCGTCTCTTTGGTAATGTTGGAAAGGTTATGAATTTACTGCAGTTAGATATTTGAATGTGCTATGCTAGAATGTACTATGCTAGTCACAATCATGATTTATGTTAATTTTGAAATAGCCAACTAGATAACACCACAAAGGCATGAAAAAATTGATTGAGAAAATTATCAGACAGCAACCATCCAAAGCAAATGAAATTAAGGAAAAAAAAACCCTTGGATTACCAAGCGTGCGTGTCTCTCGTGGAGCCCCAGGGGTGCACGTAACGACGGGGGGCCCTCTGACTTGTAGGACTTCCACGTGTCAGGTCCAGCGCCATGAATTCCCTGCTCAGGAAGGAGAGCAATGCCCACGCTTTTGTTGTTACGTGCCCCCGGTGAAACGTCCCACACAAATTGGACACCCCCCACCTTCTTGCTGAGTTCTTGGTGTGCCGTGCCCGTGCGTGTGTGTATATATGTATATGTAGTATCATCCAGTGACGGACCCCAGCAGAGCCCCAAGCAACTTCTTCTCACTTTTTCAGCCCACTCCACAGCGCAAAGAAGCCGCATTTCTTGCAGTTGCAGTGGGGATCTCTTTCTCCGTCTCCTCTCTCCTGTCTCCTCTCCCAAACACAGAGAACGAAGCTGCGAATAAGGATGGGGAGAGCGCCGTGCTGCGAGAAGGTGGGGTTGAAGAAGGGGAGGTGGACCAAGGAGGAGGATGAGATCCTGGCCAGGTACATCAAGGAGCATGGGGAAGGCTCATGGAGATCACTGCCCAAGAATGCTGGTATGCATGGATCGAACAACATACATACATATTCATTCCTAGTAGAAGTTGCAGATTAGTAGCTCTTTGTGTGCCAATAAGTCAAGCTGAGATTGGTTTCTGACCAATCTTTGCTTCTGCTGCTGCTGCTGCTGCAGGGCTGCTGCGGTGCGGGAAGAGCTGCAGGCTGCGATGGATCAACTACCTGAGGGCGGATCTCAAGAGGGGGACATCACGGAGGAGGAGGAGGAGATGATCATCAAGCTCCACGCCACGCTTGGCAACAGGTACCCACCCATACCATACCATACCAATCTATCTATCTATCTGCCATTCGATTCCTTCAACCTCAGCTGCTTGGGTGGGTTGTGTGCAGACTCCATCTTTCTCTTTGTTTCCTGCATTTGAACAACTTCATGCATGCTGATGCTGAGCCGCTTCAGAGTTCAGACTTCAGAGTTCTTGCGCGATAGTAGAAAAAAATTATATATTTATGTGCTTTCTATATATATGTCACCGTTGTGTGTCTGCTGTGAAAACTGACAATAAACTGAAACATTGCAAAATAAAATTATGCAGCGCGTTGCGATGAGAATTAGCAGATTTTTTTTTAGATAACGATGAGAATTAGCAGATGAGACTGCAAAAACCAAACCTGACATAGGCATCAAGGATTTAGGATTGTCATGTACGTAGAAAGAAAATTAATACAAAACTACTTTGTTCTTGGTCTAACCAGTACCCCTGAATGGCTGGTACACCCGTGACTTGCAGCTTTTCTGATTCAAGGCCGCGTGTAATAATTCAGAAACGGTAATTGGTTTTACTTAGGTCCAATTCTTTTTCTTTTTTGCCTTGTGCAAAGTGACATCAATGCGCCAAGAGCCCAAGAAGATCTGTTCCCTGTTAGTTACTTCCCCCTACCCCTCTTCCACAAAAACGAGAAGGAAACAAGAAAAGAAAGCTGCCTTGTAAAACCAGGCTCCGTTAATTATTGATTTAGATTGAGCCTGACAAGCCAGTGTCTCTGTTTTTTGAGGAAAAAAAGGGAAATAGTGGTTGAAATGCTGTTTTTTTTTTTCAGTAAGCAGAGGTGCGCAAAACCAAGATTTACCGCCTAATAAATCTGTGAAATGACTAATACGGTTTTAACACAGCCATGCCATGACCATGATGGTGATAACTAACGAGGGCAGCGGGGTTTATTATTGTGTTCAATTCAAGCAGAAGAAGGAGAACCGTCACTGTTGTGGTTTTCCTAAAGTCATCAAACTAAAAAAAGGAGGAGGAGGATTAGAAGCTGTGCAGCAGCATGCTTAGTTAGTGTCGTGATGCAGCGTCTTGTTGGGTAGTAGTAGCAACGTTGTCAAAACACATTTGTTTCTAGATGGAGACGGATGAGGCAGCACCGATGATCGATCGGTACGTACCAGCCGCCCCCCGCCTTTTGCTTTCATGACCGATGGACGATCAAGAAGCATTCAAGCAATGCAAGCAAGCAGAATCCTTGACGGACGGACGGTCATCGTCTTTATTTGTCAATGGGGCACTTTGTCATGGGCGTTGAAGTGTGGAGCGTCCGCCGGCGCCAAGTTTTCTGTATGTTAATGTATCCGCCATCGTTGGCCTCGTCCGCGCGCGCGCGCACGCACGCGAAAGGGACAGTGAGTGGCCGCCATGGAAAAACCTGGGAGGGCAACCGGACCGAACAGAGAAGTTCTCCTTCCGTCCATTCCATGGACGTCGTTGATGGATCGTTGCCGTTCGTTCATTCGTGTCACTGGGCGGCCGCCGGCGGTCGGCAAATTTCTCCCTCGGCCGAACGAGACGGGCCGGGGGCCGCCGTCGGCGTCAGGCATTTGCTTGGGCGGGGACGGAACCCCCACGCATTGAAAACGAATGGATCGGGACCCCTCCCCTGCACCTGCAGTGGCGCTGACACCGATGCAGGCGCAGGCAGTCGTTTGCAACGCGGTACGGCTCCCTCAACACGTGGTTTGATTTTCATTTTTTTGTACACATCAATCATCGTCACACACACACAGAGGATAAAGAAGGAGGTCAGAGTTAGGAAAAGAATATTCCTTGTTCTTCTTGGAAAAGTTAGGGCACCCAAAATCAACCCTCGGTATTTGCTCCTCTGTGTTCCGTCTACTGGTCACCCCCAGCAAATTTGGACGCACTCCGCGATCACACCGTAGGACTGACTAGTAGCTAGGCGTACGTGGACGTGGACGCCGGAGTGGCCTGTCGAACCTCTCGTTTCTCACGTGGGATTGACTAGGCGTACGTACGTGTCTCTCACTCTCTCTCGGTGTCGGCTGAGGCCACCGTGCTCCACACATGCACACCACTTGTCGGCAGACATCGGCCCCGGCCCCGGCCCCGGCCCCGCGTGTTGTGCAATGAAACTGCCTGTCCTGTCCCTCTGTGCGCGCGACTCCACGAATTTAGTATCTAAGATCATGCTAGTCCTAGCTAGCTAATCTGTTTCAGAGCGGATTAGAGGCGGCAATGCATTTGCGTTTCCTCGTCTTGCTTGTCGATCGATCGCAGCAATGAATAATCCTGCCAACGGAAACGCACATGCGCACCTGCAAACGATCGAGGCCTCCATTCCATTCCATTTACTCGCTGCTGCAACTAGCTAGGGTTGTTGGATCACCAGCATACGTTTTTATTATTGCCACATGTATGTGTCTGCCGCCTCAACGCCTGACTGAACCTTTGCTGCCAGGCATGCCATGGTCTGCAGAGTGCAGACTGCAGCCCTTTTCTTGTGCTGTTGTGGACATCCATCTCTCAGATTCTTTAATTCTCAAAAAAAAAAAATATCTCAGATTCTTTGCACATACATATATAAACTGTGGTAATATAATCGCAAGTTTTCTTCTTCTTTTTTTCCCCCTTATTGATCGTTGTCGGCGTGCCCTCTCTCAGGTGGTCCCTGATCGCCGGCCATTTGCCCGGTCGAACAGACAACGAGATCAAGAACTACTGGAACTCGCACCTCAGCAGGCGGCGCCCGGCAGCCAACTTCCGCCACGGCGTCGTCGTCGACGTCAACATCGACCTCAGCAAGCTGCCCGGCGGCGGCAAGCGCCGCGGCGGCCGGGCCAGCCGAGGAGGAGGAGGCATCGTCATGGCCAAGGCTGCAGCAGCCAACAAGGAGACGAAGAAGGCCAAGAAGGGCAAGGACGACAAGGGCATCAAGAACAAGGTCGCAGCAGTAGAAGCCGAGCAGCAGCGCAAGGGCAAGGAGAAGGAGGACGACGACGCCGGTGCCGACGCCTCAACGCCGAGGAGCGAGGAGGAGCAAGCGCAGGCCAGCGCTAGCGGCGTGACCTCCGATGGGCCCGAGGAGGAGGAGGACCCGCTGGCTCTGAGCGAGGAGATGGTGAGTGCGCTGCTGGCCCCGGGAAGCCCAAAGCTGGAGGTGGGCCCGGACGGCTCGTGCATGGACAGCGACAGTGGCCCGTCCGGGGACAGTGGCTGTGGGCCCGGTGGGCCTTCTGGCGACGTGGCTCAAGAGCTGGACCTGGACGACAAGGCCATCATGGACTGGGACTTGATGGGCCTCGACATCTCCGTCGCCGCCGATGACATGTGGGACACGCTGGTGTGGGACTACGACGAGACGCTGGTCCCGGAACAGCCGGAAGGAGACAACGGGCAACAGAAGCAGGACGAGGTGATGTCAGACCTCTTCTTCCTTGACAATCTGTAGTAGGAGGACCGAGGAGCTGCATCTTTAGCATGGGCATTGCTGTGATGTTTTATGCTTCTGATTTGATCCAGTACTACTAGGTGATTGAGTTCTGAGTTGAGATAAGGGGAGGCTGCTTCAGTGACATTTTAGTCTGCTGGCCTGCAGGCCTGGTCTCATGAACCCGTAAAATGGAAGGGATGTAGAAAAATAATAAGAGGTAGAATGGCTCCTTATGTTGAAAAACATAGCAAGGATGGCCTCAGGTGAACAATCTCCACGCAATATCAGTTGGGATCAGCACTAGAGCCTGTATAACATCTCCACGCAATATCAGTTGGAATTTTGGCTGCGGGGATTGACATTTTCTTTCTTAATTCATGTCATGATTGCAATCGCTGAGACATCCACAAAAGAAAATGATGAATATGAGATTCAACTTGCCATCGCCGCACAGCTACGCGCAATAGCAGCTTCACACTGGACAAAAACAACTTTTATAAAAGATAAAAAAAAAACTTCTTCCCAGCTCTCCAACCCATACATCTTCTGTGCAAAGAATCCAACCCCTGCATCTTCTATCTTCTGTGCAAAGAATCCAACCCCTACATCTTCTATCTTCTGTGCAAAGAATCCAACCCCTACATCTTCTATGCAAAGAATCCAGTACTTCGAAGTTCGAACATAGTATACAGCCTAGTGCCCAACGAAAGCTGAGGCAACAGTTCAAACTACGCCGTCTGACACTACATAACCAATGCAGTTACAGTGCAGAGTTTGATTCAGCTTGTTCGGTTCGATGTTTGGGTGCTCCAGTGAAATTCTGTCTGTTAGTATAGCTGGGTGTACGTTGGAAAGGGAAGAAATTGTATACAAAAGAATTAAGTGCTGGAATTACTCATTTTTTTATGACCGTTTAAAAACTAGGGTGGAGCCATTATCACTGTTGAATTTGGGAGAACTGTAATATTCTGATAACATCCAACAACAACATAACTCTATAGATGAACACAGAACAGGAAAATGCTAATTAAATCCTGCAGTAAAAAAGAAGAAGATTTTGGACCTTTCAAAGGAACAACTAGCAGCTGTGAAGCTAGAGCAAACAGTTTTCAGCAAGTTGCGAGGATTAACTGCAGGTAGACCAATACTCATTTGCTGACTGTTTGGCTGGATTTCTTAAACTGCCACATGCTTCAGAACGGAATGCTCCACAGCCTAATGTTTCAATCTCCTGGTTCCTTCTAATGTTCATCTTTGCGCATACTTTAGATTTAACAAGCTTGGCATGGACTACCAAGTATCATTCATGAAACAGGGCGAGCTCTACCATTCAGGTTGCATCTGACAATATGATCCTAATCATGTTGGGAAGTATTTCTAGAATTTATCAAACAGCAGAAAATTTAATAAAACTCAAACTTCTTAGCAGATCAGCCTACATTATAATGTTTGTATATCGAAACTAATAGAGCAATTGACTGCAAGGGTCAACATTGCCAAGTAGGCACTACTCATCTGTTGAATGTTTCATGCTGGCTCTTCCTAATCGGTCTAGCCAGTTCATCTCACGCGATCAAATCAGAATAGAATCCAGAACATAATGTGTGCACATAGTTCAAACAGGGAGGGCTCTAGCATTCAAGTTACAACCGACAACGCCATTCATGATGAACACAGGAACATATGTGTTGGAAAATACTTATAATGTTTCACTAATCAGTCTAGTCAGTTCATCTCACACAATCAAATTAACAGCATTCAGAACCTAGATGCTTTTGTCCATCTTTCAGGATGTAAATGCTTGTCATGGACTGCCCATTATCATTATGGAGTAGGGAGACTGGCATTCTTCAGGTTATGTGACAACACATGAACATGTATGTATTAGAAAATAGGCAAAATAGTCAATTTGGCCCCTCAACTATCGTGTAAGGCTCAATTTAGCCCCCGAACTATCAAAACGTCCATTTTGGCCCTCGATCTTTTGATTTCAGCTCAATCTCGTCCATTCACCACGATTGCTCACCACGTGGACAAAGGGCATGCAAAAAAAGTCAAATTTACCCCTCTCTATTTTCTTTACCTTGTGGCCCCTCACGGCGTTTGCCTTATTTCCGTTTCTTTCCGTCCCCATCCTATCGATCTCTGTCCCCATCCACCCGTGGAGGCCAGGGCGGCCGTGGAGGCGTAGCTATGGGGCGAACCCTGGAGGCGCGCCGGTGGGGCGGCCGTGGAGCCGCGTCCATGAACGGAGAGAAACGCCGTGAGCGACCAATAGGAAAAGAAATTAAGGATGGGCAGAATCGCTCTTTTGCGTGTTCATCCGTCCCACGTGTCCAAAGAAAATGGGCAAATGGATGACATTGAGTCAAAAATCATAAGATCGGGGCCAAAAGTGGCCGTTTTGATAATTCAGGGCCAATTTGAGCCTTTGGTGATAATTGAGGGGCCAAAACGGCTATTTCACCTAGAAAATACATCTGAAATTGTTCAGGCAAATGAAATTTCACTGAAAGTTCACAACACAGCCTACATAAATGTTTGCAATCGAAACCACAATGTATCAGACGGCAGGGTTCAACATTGCCACCTAGGCCATAATCATTCCCTGAACTTTTCACACAAGATTTCCCAAAGGCCAAAGCAGTCTCATCAGCTAATCACATAATAGAATTTGTATAGAATTCAGCACAGAAAGTCCTTGACACTAATCAGCTCATAGAACAACACAACATAGTGTACTACTAATGCTGAATGAATATTGCAGCGAAAGTTTAAACTACACCACTCTACACGCCATCTAGTTCAGTTCAGTTCAGTTCAGTAGTCATTATTCAGTAATCAGCGCAGTATACTTAGCTTAGCAGAGTTTGCTGGTTCGGAGCCTTCTTAGATCTTCCATTCTTCCGCTTCCCTCCTCTTCTTCTCTTCTGGGAAACAGCAGGTTCATCAATCTCGGTTGCGGTTACCTTCGTCGCCGGCACCTTGCTGCATCTGTTCTCACCGTCCGCAACCGCGGGCATACTCGATTTGATCCCCTGGGCTTGACTTCCGCCGGAGTCGCAGCCGTTGTTGTTGGAGGCTCGGATCGAGGAGCCGCAGCCCTCCCCAACGTTGAGCTCGCCGAAGACTTTCCTCCTCTGGTCGTCCACCGGCCGGACTCGCCGCGACGGCCCAGGCCCTTCCCCGCACACTTCCTCTTGCTTCCGCCCCACGCGCTGTGGCCAACCGCCGACGGCGGCGGCAGCGGCGTCGAAGCGGCAGCGCGCCGCCCCCGTGGGTGCGGCGTCCGTCCGGCACCCGCCGGGTCCCGGTCCCGCGGCGCGCCGCGCGGGGAGTCGCCCCGGTCGGGTTCGCCGCGACGCTCCCGCTGCTCGAGGCCGTAGCGGCGGCGTACTTGTGGCTGCGGCGCGGGCGCCGGCGCGGGGCGGTGCGGAGGTGGAGATCCAGCTCGCGGTCGCGCGCGCGCCAGTCGACGCCCTTCTCGGCCAGCACAACCTCCCGCGGCCGCGCCGCGCCGAACGGGTCCGCCTTGATCTGCGCTCTCTCCCTCTCCGTCTCGCGCCGCTGCTCCTCCTCCTCCTGCTGCTGCTGCTCCCGCTCCTCGCGCTCGACCTCGTCGGCCCAGGAGAAGCCGAACCGGATCGCGGGCTTGGCGCCGCCGCGGTCGCTGCTCGTGTTCTCCATCGCTTTCCTTTCCTCTCTCTGAACCGTGGGCAGCAACTGGGCGAACCGCTGTTTCAAGTTTCGAAATGGGGTGCGGGTGGTGGCCGGATGGTGGGGCCTGGGTTTGTAACGGTCCGCAACTGCTTGGGAGCGCTGAACCCAAAATCGCAATTTACGAGTAACGCCGTGGATCTCTGACTTTTTAAGCAAAAACAAACAAACAAACAAAAGCAGGGTGGGTACCTGTGACTTTGGATAATATTGGCATTACCGCCTTGTTCTCTTTCACCTATTTTCGTAAATTTTTTCACTCTCTCTCCATCACATCAATTTATACCCACATGCATGGAGCATTAAATGTAAGTAAAAAAAACTAATTACATAGTTTAGTTGTAAATTACGAGATAAATCTTTTAAGCCTAGTTGGGCCACAATTAGATAATATTTGGTAAATACAAACAAAAATGCTACAGTTACTTAGATTACAGAAAGTTGCAATCTGAACAAGGCCTACAAATTGGTCATGTCTATCCATTCAAATTTTAACTTCCTTTTGAAGGTCTAATAACACATGCAACTTACATCCTCCGATACTGTCGCCACTCACCACACCAGTAGGTCAGTAGATTACATAATCCAACGGAAGTCGTATACTACATACTCATATTAGTTGACGTTTTTGAATGAGGTTTGAGTCAAACATTGGGAACATAAACTAAAGAATAACTTTTAAAATATTTAGTTTGAAAAGATGAAACTTATATGTATAGATTCACCTTGAAGCCTATTTTTTTATAAAAGTAATTTTATTTTTATTTTTTCTTATATATTTTAATAAAAAATAATGGATAAAGTTAGATCTTGGAGACCGTGTCCTTGTCCAAAAACGTCAACTAATATGAATATGGAGGGAGTAACAATTAATGGGCCTGTTCATGGTAGAATTTTATAGTATCCGCCGGCACATCCAACCAGCCAGCCGAACGGGTCCATAATAAATCATCATCCAGGATCAATCAAATCTGAATACTTCCTCCATTTTAAATTAAACGGTTAGTCATTCTAATTTTTTCTAAAGAGTCAAAACATCTTAAATTTAACCAAATTTATATTAAAAAATAATAATAATTATGATACCAACTAGGTAGCATTAGATTTTTTATTAATTATATTTTTATAGTATATGTATTTGATGTCATAATCTTTGTAATTTTTTTTTTATAATTTCTATCAAATTTGATATGGTATGCTGACTCTCCATAAAAGTTCGATTGACTTAATTTGGGATGGAGGGAGTATACACAAGGGGGAAACGAAAACTGCATTACATTGTTGAGGAAAATATCTTGAATTGTTGATTGATTCCAAATTCAACGATGGCAAGCAATTTAATCTCAAAAAACAATGAGGACAACGTGCAATTGGATTCTGAACTTCAAAGACCGAAATGGCATTCATTCTCCTCATGCAGTCTGGAAACAATGCAGTCTGGAAACAAGGATGATAACCGTTGCAATTGCAATCTGCATCATCTTGGGGGAAAAATATTCTTGGAAGCACAAACAACAATGCGTTCGATTCAGAGATTTACTCCTTCACAAGAATTCTTGGTCATCAACCCATAAATTAGCACCGACAAGACGACCTGCATATGCCATAATTGTTGCCGTCCAAAGAGCAGCCGCCGCCGCATTTTTCCGCACGGTGGTCAGAAACTCAAGATGCGGGAGCACTTGCGCTTGAACCACCTGAGACCCCCGCGGAGCGACGCCTTCACCTTGCCCTCCACCGCGTACGCCTTGTAGCCCGCCACCCGCCGCCGCCGCTTCATCTCGGGGTCGCCGAAGCAGCCCATGCGCACCGCACGCACTCCGCACCGCCGTCTTCCGGTGACCTGCGGCGGGGCGGAGGGGCCCGGCAGCGCCATGGCAAGCTGCTGCCACGGGCGCTGCGGCGGCGGTGGCAACGATGCGGTATCGTAGATCTCCCGAGGAAGAGGCTTCTTGTGGAAGGATCGGGTGCGGTGGATGGCCAGAAGAGATCGAGTGCGGGCGGCGGTGGAGGATGTCCAGCGAGAAAAAGGTGGAGGCGAGGACGGAATATGGAGGGAGGAGAAACGTGGGGTTCTGACTACCTCGCTTAATTAAAAAAATAAAACTATTTTGGGTATCTTATTTGGTCATAAAGAACAAAAAAAACCTCACGAAATTTTGGCCAAAGCTAAATTGGGGCCATGTCAAAATGAGGTCTAAAAGACCATGCCGAAATTTAGAAACAAAATATTGTTTGGATTGTACCCATATAAAATTTGCTACGACCTGTATGTATGACATGTGGGGCTCATATATCGTAAGTTTGTAAGGTCTAAAGTATGGTCAATATTGGTCTTACTCGTAGATTTAGTTGTGATATGATATAATCAGAGTTTAGAAAATATTTTCTTGGCAAACTCATAACAAAATATATAGAGTATGTTATGTGAAAAATCCTTACATACCATTGGCATAAATATATTCTTGTCTATCACCTCCAAAACATGATTCTCTTATATGTTATTTACGTTATAATCCTTTCTTTACTAAGATAATTGCTTGAGTAAGCATATAAACATCACGTTGTCCGTGTTACTCCTACTAAGCATACCCAAATTGCAGAGGTGGTTAACAATGAGTAAATGGATTGTTTGTTTAGCGAGTGAGGGCCTGTTTGTTTCACTAGGACTAAAGTTTAGTGACTACAATTTAGTCCGTTTTAGTCCCTAAACTTCAAAACACCCCTTGCTTTTGGAAGTACTAAACTTTAGTAGCTTTAGTCAGTAAGGAGGAACTAAAAGGGACTAAAAGTCTAAGTTATGAGAGCACATGTCTCTCCTTAATGCGCTTTTAGTCCCTTTTAGTCTCTAGAACCAAACATACTAGGACTAAACTTTAAAGACTAAACTTTAGGGACTAAAGAAAACAAACAGGCCCTGAGTAAGGAGGTGATCAAGGGATAGGTCCTAGGCGTAGGATGATACTCTTTTAGTGCTAGACGACGTCCAAGTTAGTAGCAAAGAACCATGGAAACTTTATCAATCACGATATATAATGGTCCAACCCAGGCTTTGGAGGTCCTCGTTTTATCAATATCGAGATCTACCGGTCTAATTCAGTCTTTCAAAAAGTGCTCATAGGCAGGTTTGTATGTGTCTATATCCATATAGTGAGTGTGTGTGCATGCACATGGTGTCTGCATTTGTAGTGTTTCGTAAAAATTGTTTGGTTAGAGAAAATTAAACTTGTTTGTCTAAACCTTGAGGATAGTTGGCATTCATGGTTTCAGTTTAGAGCATGTTTGGTCAACAATTTTTGACAGATCAGTTCAGTTTGCCTTTATCCTTTGAAGCTTACAACCAACTACATCATGTTGAATCATTAAGACACCACTTTCCTCTGATAGATCAGCAAGATAGTTGGCATTCAGTATGGGGAAATTTTCAACCTCAAGGACCTACAAATTTTTTGATAGGCAGACACAAAATCATCAAGCCTTCAAGTGGCTTTGAAAATGCTTTTGATAGCCAAAACATAAGGTTTTCTTTTAGCTATGCTTTGAGGATAGGTTAAGCACAAGAAACATCCTAAAAAGAAAAAAAAAATACAGATACAACCTTACAATTGTGTCTTGTGTAACCTAATGGTGGAAGAAACCTCTGTTCACCACTTCCCAGAATGTCCTTTTTGCTACAAATTATTAGAACCTCATAGGAATAAGTCTCCATATTAGCTTGAACTTACCAGATCTAGTGTACAGATAAGATCATAAGGCAATCCAAGATTCTTTATGATATCTGAAATCTTAATGAGTTGGACAATATAGACTGTCGGGAATGGCTTCGTCTTCAACAATCGGCCTATTCGCTTGAGCTAAAAAAAAGTTTAGAACTTATAAGCCAACATATTTGCTTCTTATATAAAAATCAGACGTTTCTACAAGTATTTTAATTTATCACCGGCTTATAAGCGCGCCGAATAGCAGGACTTATATGCCACCGATAAGCCAAAATACTATAGAAATATCTGATTTTGTGTAAGAAGCAAATACTATTGGCTTATAAGTTCGAAACGGCTTTTAGCTCAAGCTTAACAGCTCGAATATTCAACCAGAAGTTGAGCTTGCCAGAGAAGTTTTTTCAAGGACATAAAGCTTCTAACCCTAAGGGCCAAAGCAACGATTCTAATTTTTGACTTATAGATCCAAAATCGGTTGTAACTCTCCTTTTCAAGTTTATTTTCTTTCTTTTGTTTTTTGTTTCTTAATTGGTTCTCTGTTTGTTTGTTCTGTTTACTTTAAAAATAAATTTTTGTAGGGGCTCCTGCCCTCCAATTTCGTTAAAAAAAAAAACTTGAGGATCCTTACGAGGTAGTTTGGTTCCCAAGCCAAGCTTGCAGTGTATGATCACAGTAGGAAACCAGTTCCACAGTGACCAAACTAAGACAGGCATATAGTGATATAAATATCCATATAAGAACCGACATCCTCTAAAGACGTAGTACAAATACAAACAAATAAACGATAATCACAAACTGCAAGCATAACCTCGTCCGGATATGTGTACCTTTAATTACAAATCAACAACTCTCAGGGGCCGCCGGGCCGCAAGTGTTTTTATTTACCGTCCACACCATATATGCAGTGTCGCCCGCATGTACGACTTCATATACAGACACACAACCCAAGTCGATCGATCGGGGGGTACTCGTCGATGTCGACTCAGCTATCCTTTATTCAGTCGTGACCGCTGCTGATGCTCGTTTCGCCGTGGCCCCTGCCGGGGCTAGGACCGGGATTCGTCGGCGGCAAGCCGCTGAGCACGGGCGCGCGCTGGTGGGCGGCGGCACCAAAGCGGCCACCCTTCAGCGCCGGTGGCGTGTCGTACAACGAGGGGCGCCTTGCCGCGCCCCGCGCGCAGTGAGCCGTGGGCAACGCTTGGCTCATCAGGAGCACGAGCAGGGCCATGGTGAGCACAGGAAAGGTTGAAGAAGACGACTTGGCCATGGAGTTTGGCCCCACAGCAGGATTATAGGGAAGGAGGTGTTTTGCTTCTACCACTGGATCTGCTGGTTGATGAGGGAGTTGTTGAGCAGGGGCAGGCCATTGAGGTCCCTTATATAGGCGTTGGGCGAGACTGCATATGGTTATTGCGGCAAACTCAATCAGATGTGGCGCCTCTGAATTTACTTTAGGATTCGTGCCGTGGCTAGCTGGGAAGTGTTGGAATTTTAATGGACTTGACCCAATAATCAAAGAAGAAATTCTAATGAATCTCAAAGTCTCATTTATGAGAGCAAGAGGGGAAATGGAGACTCTTTAGTATCACCTAGTTGTTGAAATAGAGGTAGCCATACTTAAATATGAAAGTCCTCTCCACTTCCTCAAGTCTTGTGTGAGGAGGAGAAAGAGAAGCCCACACGTGCTCGCTCGCCTCGCCAGGGCGAAAGGCCATGGTCTCCTTTTGCAGTTTTAGTTTTTTGTTCCTTGGCCTTCAAGTTGCAGTCCTAAACTGTTATAACAAACCGAAAGTCCTAAATCGATGTGGATCGTTATCGCGACACGAAGTTGGTTGGACACGACTATATAAGCAACCTATTGGCCACACCAAAACGCATCTAATTGAGCTAGGGTTTTTGTCTCTTCCCGTTGTTGCGTCGATCGCTTGCGTGCACCAAATGACCAGGCAAGTAGGTCTCCGGAACCCACGCCTTTGCGATCCTGCACCGGAGGAAGACAAATAAGGTTTTTGGGAAGTACTCTTCGAGCGCCTGCTCCAAACTTTCGTGACGGGTAGTCTACCATCCAAATTAGGCGGCCCTACGCCCAGCGTATCGGTCGTCACCGCTTCAAGAAATCCCTCCACCGCTCATTGATGACCTCAACCTCACGCTCGACAACGTCAGCCTGACATCATCACCACCTCTCATCGATGACTTCGGCGATGACTTCAACGTCAACGATTTCAACGTCGACTTCGAGGATATCGCTCCATCACCACCGTCGACCACATCTACACCACCATCAACCGCATCTAAAATCGGTTGTTATAATCCTCGTGATTAGATCTTTTCGTTCATACTATCGAATCCATCTGCTGTGCAATCCATGTCTATTATGTTTATGCTATGGAATATGTAATATACGTGACTAATCTAGTTCATCTATATGTTATGATTTATGTTCTAGTTGGTCTCAAATGAAACGAGGCAGATTAGGCCAGGAGCGGCTTGAAAGTTGGGGCGACTGAGGGTCCATTTCACACAGTTCTCGGCTCTAGCTTCACTCTTAGCTTATAGAGAGTCCTGTTAAACATTTAAAATACAACTGAATTTTTTAGAAAGCTGTCGACAAACACTTCTCCATTTATGCTACGAGTTGAGAACTTAAAAAAAATCTACTCTGCATTCTTCTTGATGCTCCCCATTCTCCTGGCACAGAAATCATTTTAGAATTGATTCTTCTTAACCTAATCTCCACCTCGCTATCTCATGAGAAAGTCTTCTTGAGAGAATAAAAAAAAAGTAAAGATCAAGATTCGAGAAGTGAAGCTCTACCTTAAGCGTACTCTTGGTGAACAGAACTTACCTAGCGTAACCTTGTATCTTATAATACACTAGTTATCGAAACTATTCTTCGCAACACAATATTTGAGAGGACCCCACCCCCCCAAACTAAGACTATCTGCACAGCTGCCGGTAAAGCGTCCGGTACATCTCCACCTTAGCGAATGCAGGTTTGTTTGGCATAAAAATCTTGTGCAGCGGAGACCGCTAAAGCAGCCGCTACACACCTCTATGCGCCATATTTGGTGCTGCCGCGGACGTACTTTACTGGCTGACGCGACGGAGGGAGGAGAGAGGAAAGCATGCAGCCATGGGTCCCACCATTTGAAGCAACGAAAAAAATGTTATAACTCACAAACCAAAAACCCAAATAAAATTTCGATTGCACCATTAAATTTGTTTCAATAAATCCTTCAAAACAAGATCTCACATGGATATATCTGAATAAAATTTATAGAAAATGACAAGTGGGGGCCACAGATAGAGTATGAGATATAAAGGATGATGGGTGCGGAAGAAACGTGTATAGAGGAGAGAATCTTGATGATCAGGATGTATAGAGTATGAAAATAAAGAATGATGAGTGCGGATAGCCTAACCATTTACCTCCTCTCTTCCTCGTACCTCCAGATCCTATGCAGACGGTGTGCTTGTGGCTTGGGTGTGCAAGCTTTCACCACGGCACGGGAGGTCCACAGTGAGCCGGAAAGCGTGGTCCATGACGACGCGTGAGGTCTCGTGGGCGAGAGCAGGCTGGAACTTTGGTTCCCTTATCTAAAAATATATGCAAGTTTGTTCGGGTTTGGCAAAGACAAATCGCGGGCTGTTTCTTCCCCTGCGCGTGCTCCCGCGCGTCGCTTTCCGCCGCCGGTTTTTTTCCGCGCGTCCCCTCCCACCGCTGCTTGTTCCTGTACGCTCAACTCGGCTGGTCCACAGGGTATCGTCGTCTTCATCAACGCCGGTGTGGGTTGAGGTAATCCGTGGATCCGATGTCCCAACTATTTATCTGTATTTATCTGCGCCCGGGAGAGACGAGCTGCAGGCGTGCATCCGCAGGCTTCCTTTCCCGTGACAAAAGAAAACGGCGGCGCGCGCTACAACGAAAGCGGCGCGACGACCACGCGAGACGAGCGACCATGGGAAAAAAAAGCGCCACCAAATAATATGAGGGGCCAAATATTTTGTTTTTGTCAAGTCTATAATGGGGAACCGTTGGAGATTGACTCTTTGAACCTTTGCTATTTTGTTTGAGTCTTGGCAAACTTCCAATTTTACCGAATAAAATATGCAAAACCGTTGAAGATGCTCAGGGTTACCTAGGATTTAACGTCGCCTACCACTACAAGAATAGTACTGTTAAATTCTAAAATAAATCTAGAAAAATATGAACACCTATATTAAGCATGAGATTTGAACCCGGGTAGATAGGTTTAACCACAATAAATCTAGGGTCTGTCTACTTATCACTCAAATGATTTAGACCCTCTTGTCACCCGAGTGACAAATAATCTAAAATCACTCAAATCTACCAGACAACTAAAATCAAGTGATTTAAGGACTTTTGTCACACGATTTTTATATCCACAAGATCAAAATCAAACGAACAAAAAAAGTATCGAAACCAAAGGGAAAATACAAATTTGATCAGATCTATTCTATGGAAGGCAAATTAAAGGATGATCAAATCAATAAAACAGAGGAAAAATATAGATTTAATCAGATCTGTTCTATAAAAGACAAATTAGAAGATGATCAAATAAAAAACAAAGAAAAAATACAAATAAATTAAGAAAATCCGATAACTGCTTGATGAACTTTGACTATTCACTTACGAACAATCAGTTTACACCAATTGAACAGAGAACTTACATCCAAAATGATATAGTAAATTATAGTTTAATAAGATGTAAAGATTTGTTTGAATGAACTAGAACTAGTGACAGTTGAACGAATTGGATTCTATAGAGTAATAAATAAACTAATAACTAAATAGAACTTTGATTAGTTGCTAGACGAACCACTCTCAAGAACTAGTAGTTGTTAGTTTTATGGAATCAAGACCTAATACGAAGTATACCTAACTACTAGTACTACCCAATGGCTTGGGTGCGGCCGAGGTGATGTGATGCAAAGCAGCATGCAGCAGGTGTTACTACCGCGGTGTATCCATAATAGCAGGTCATGCACTTGCACCTGCAACAACAGGCACGACCTGCACCTACAGGAGGCTCGCAGGGATGCAGCGTTGCGTCTCCTGCAGCGCAAGGTCCCGGAAAGACCGCAACCACGTGCCACCCTGGGCCTGCTACCGCTTTTCGTTTATAATCACATCCGTTAACAGCACAGATCCAAAGGCTAAAAAAATCGAGTGACACAGACACTAAAATCACTCGGGTGATATATAGATTTACCGTAAATCTAACTAGCTGAGCTACGCTTAAGATATCAAGTATATACAAATATAAGTATACAATATAAATGAATGGTCAGAAAAAAGAATGCAAAACAGCATAATTTCTACTTTTGAACTCAGAAATATATTATCTCTTAATTTCACATGATAAAGCAAAAAATATTTGTTCTATAACTACAAGTGAAAAAGACGCAGAAAGATACCTATGTGGAGGGGAAAAAAGGACAAGAAAAAACGTACTGATACTTTAGCAAAGTCCAAGATTTCCCCACAGTTGACGGTGCTACATTAGCAGGAATAATCAGATGAGTTTCTTTCTCTTATCTCTTGTATAAAAACAGGAGATAACGCTATTCGAATCTTTTCCATCCTCGTCAAAGAAAGGTGTTGGGTTTATTTAATTATTTATACATTGTGCAAAGGTCATCATCCTACTACTCGTACTTGATGCCAAAGCCCTGCAATTGGGTACTTATCACTCGCCACTGGGGTTACAAAGTTAATAAAAGAACTTAAAACGAATATTTAGATCTCTAAACAATTCTTAGGTAAAATATAGCCAATATGGTTTTAAAAATTAAAATATCCATGTTGCCCGGTATTGAGTTGGAAGGGTCTTTCAAATTCAGCAGCTACCTCAGTGGGTCGTCGGACTTTACTCTTTTAAATAAAAAATCCAATATAACTATATTAAAGTAATTTATCATTTGATGACACTAATTATAGATCAAAGATAACAAAAACTGAATTTTCTAAATGCAGGCACGTCATACATTTCTTGACAGATGGCATACGTACGTAAATAGAAAAGAGACTAGTGTCAAAGTAATAACAGCGGCATATATAGTTTGTGACCGAGTTAAAATACTTGCGTGACAGACATGGTAAGCGTCGTCCACGGTGCACCCAGTTCTGGTAAGAACCATCACGTGCTGAGCTGAGCACACTGTCGCACGCGGGGAAGCAAGCGGAGCAAAGCCAAGTCCGATCCGGCATGCCGACCTCCAGCCAGGATCCTGTCCCGTTGCCCGCCCACAGGGCCACAGGTGTGGGGCTCTGTTGGTTGCTGCTACGCCTACGCGGGAAACCACACCGGCGCTAGCGAGCCGGAAGGCCACGCGGCACCGACCGAAATGCGAATTGGTCCGCCTCTGCCTCGGTGACGTGCCGCCGCGGAATTCTCCCCTCCTCCCCTCGCGGCATGCTCTGCCCCCGTTGCCCAGATCAGGGGAGGCAGCAGGAGCAACGAATTCTTGCACTGAAATTTGCAATGCAATCCATGGTGGGAGGGGAAAGGCAGGAGAAAAGAAATGAAGCGCATTTATTTGATTCATTAATTAACGCAGAGCGCAGTCTTAGTAGTACTGGTCTACTGGACGTCGTCGTCTGTTCGCGCCGACGCGCCAAGCCTTCGTCTCCTTCCGCCGGATCGTCTGTCTCTTCTGTTCCTCGGCCTCCGTTTGCCGTTGCGCGTTTTGTCTTTGCGCCTAAGAAAGCAAGCCACGCAACCGAGATCCTTAAAGGCAAAGAAACTCGGCGCCATTTGCCCATTTATGCTCGCGCGCCCGCAAAAAGATGCTGCAGCCGCGCTCGCCTCGAGAGCCCACCGCCATGTCCAGCTCCGACGACATGGCGGCGTTCTACGACGCCTGGTTGCGCCGCGAGGAGCAGATCGTGGCCGACCTCACGGCGGCGCTCGCGCTCCCGCCGCGGCGCCGGGGCGACGCGCTGGCGCCGCTCGTGGACGCCGCCGTCGCCCACGTCGCCGCCTACTACGAGCACAAGTCCCGGCTCGCCGACCGCGACATCGTGGCGGCGCTCGACCCGCGCTGGCTCAACCCGCTGGAGCGCACCTTCCTGTGGGCCTGGGGCTGGAAGCCCGCGCTCATGTTCCGCTTCGTGGAGACCGGCGGCGGAGGAGGCGTCGGCGCGGGCATCGGCGTGCGCCCGAGCAGCGGCGCGCGCTGGAGGAGCTCCGCGCCGCCACGGCGGCCGCCGAGCGGGAGGTGGACCTGCAGGTGGCGGCCGTGCAGGAGTCGCTGGCGGGCCCAAGGGTGCTGGACGCGCTGCGCAGGCAGCCCCCGCGGAACGGCGACGCCGACGAGGCCGTCGCGGTCGTCGGGCGCTCGCTGCGCGTGCTGCTCGCCGCGGCCGACGCGCTGCGGGACCGCAGCTGCGCGGCGTCCTCAGGCTGCTCGCGCCGGACCAGGCCGGCGCGGTCGTCGCGGCCATGCTCAGGTTCCACCTCGGCGTCCGCCGCGCTGGCAGCGACTGGGGCTCCGGCCACGGCGCCGGCGGCCAGCGGCGCGCCTAGTGGCTTCGTCGAACATATGCTGGCAATAAGAGAAACCCGAGTGATTTTGTGACCCTCATGTGTTTTTTCTTCTGCATTCAGCATGTCATGCGAACAGGAACTGTTCGCGAGTCAAGAGTCCAGGGTCCAGCGTCATCGTGTGTCGTTAGTCATGGTCTAAGAAGTTCATAAACCCATAAGCATCTTCCCTTTAATTTGTTCTAGAAGTCAACTAATAAGATAAACCGTCTGATTTAATATAAACTTAATTTAGAGTAAAATTCACCACCGGCCCTTAAACTTGGCAAATGGTGTCATCCCGGTCCATGATCTTGTAAAGTGTTAACCGTGGGTCTCTAAACTTGGTCGGCCAAAGTGTCATTTCGGTCCCCTCGAACTTGTAAGGTGATCACCGTTAATCCCTAAATTTGGTCGACGGTGTCATCTAGGCCCCCCAAACTTTGTTTTTAAGTCTTATCTGAGTCAAAATAAGATAATCTAAAAACTTTATTTAAAAAAATAATTCATAACTTTGTCATATAAACTCAAATAAAGATAATCTTTATATCAAAATTGTAGCACTCGACGTGATCTACAACGTACAGTTGAATTTTTTTTAAATTAAAACTATTTAGGGTCCCAAGTGAACAGAGCGAATCTAATTTGTCACTGCTTTGCACCTAAGGTTCTATTCCCTTCCTGATATTAAAGCATTGAGTTTGTCCCAAGTTAAATCACTTTAATTTTCATCAAATTAATACAGCTCAAATAGGTAAACTGTAAGAATAAATTTCATAATAAGATATCTAATAATGCTCATTTGAAAACATGCTGGCATGGTCGTGAAAAAAATGCTCATTTGACATTATTTCCAAAATACAATATATTTTATGAAAGGTTGACTTAGCACAACTCAAAATACAATATATTTTAAGATGGAGGAGTATTAACAAAATTTCATGTCTAATAGGTCAGTCCATGGTTTTCTTGGATGAGACGGATGTCAATCTGTTCCTTGAGCATGGCCTTCTGCCATAGAAGGCTGAACATGTCGGACAGAGGGAGATGGTGGAGAGTCGAGGTGGTGATGAACCATTGCTAAGTCAGTGTATCGAAGTTGTGATGAAAAATCTAATGATATTTATTTGGTATCATAATTGTTATTATTTTATTATTATATAATTTGGTCACACTTAGATATTTTGACTTTTCTTAACAAAAAAGTTGAAATAACTTATAATTTTATATGGGGGAGTAGTTTGATTACCAAAGTTTACCGTGTAGCAACCGGAAAGAGTGATGACTTGTCACTACTCAAAACATTGTTTGTATGGCTAAGAGATCATGCAAAACAGAGTAGCCACTGTACTCTGTCATCCTTCTTTCAGCAAACTATTTTCATCTAAACTTCCTTTTGAACTAGTGTGAAAATAAGCACTGGACAGACTGAAATATCTGTTCTCGTAACTTTCTTTTGCCCCTTGGTAAACTAGCGATATGACAATTTATAAGGTATTTGATTTTTTTGACATTAAATTTCACTATTTGTCTTATTCAAAAAATTTTATAAAATATCATTTCTTTTGTCGTAGCTTACTTTATTAGTAAAAGTTCTTCAAGAATGACTTAAATTTTTTCTATTTTTGCATAATTTTTTTAAATAAGACGAGTGGTTAAACTTGGAGTAAAAAAAGTTAAATGTCTTATAATTTGGAATGGAAGAAATACTTAGCTGGTTATACTTCTTTTCCTTATGGTCAGCAAACATGTATATCAATAACGAGCGTTTCAAATGGCTCCAACTTCTCTAATTTTTATTGAAAAATAGTTCCTCTTATAAAATGTTTGGTAGGTTGCCTCTGAAGAAACCAGAGTCAGAGCCAGGGCTCATCAGGATAAAGTGTGCATATATATGGGTGTATATTTGTGTGTACATGTATTCCTACTTAGAAAAAGACATATTCTTCTACCGTGGTCGTTCTTTTCATTCTTCTACCGTGGTCGTTCTTTTCATTCTTCTACCGTGGTCGTTCTTTTCCTAGGAATCTTGTTGCTAATCTTTCATATTTTTTTGGTAAAGCATCCCCAGTTAAGTACAACCGAATTGTTTTTAGTTACTTTTATTTGTCTCGGATTAGGATTCTTTGGTAAACATTAGATCGAACATATGTGAGTATATGTGGAAGTGCTCTCCAAAAGAACAAAATTCCTTTCCAAGTTTTTTTTTGAGTAAAAATTCCTTTCCAAGGTCATTAGCGTGGCCAGCTAGCGCTGGCATCTCCATGAAAACAGTAGTACACTTAATAACATATATCTTAGAATGTGCCGTACATTTTTAAAAAAAATGGAACATGTCTTAGCTTATATACTCACCAATATCCAAGGTTCTATTTGAAAACGTAGGCATTCTGTCATGTGGATTTCTGTTTCCCCTAAAGACCTATGAATTTGGACAGAGACCATATATATACAGATGTGGATGGGATAGCTAAAATGGTTGTGTAGTCTTCCCCTATGAAGAGAACTTCTTTAACTATCTAGTAGCAAATATGTCCATGCTTTGCTAAGGAAAAACATTAGTATAGTCATAATAAGTAAAAGGGTGACTAAATGAAATAAAATTGTGAGCGTGTTCCATGTGCAATATATCTATCTAAGTTTAAGTCCTCAACTTGATAATGGTGCTAATGTTTTTTATACTTATTCTAAGATTTAATGATGTTATTCTTTTTGCAACAGGCAATGTACCTATTGATAGCGTCAATCTTGATATTTTTGTCGCCTAGCTCAATCCATCGTAGATACTCATAGTGATATGATGTACACATGTGTTTATAGAGATGAGTGTCTGAGTATACCCTCTTTTAATTTATGCGAGCATCTATGTCTATATTGAGTTTCAGAAAAAAAGTTATGATGTTAAATGACATTTATGAGTATAATTAGAATTTATGGGGTTGAAAAATATAAAAATTCTAGTAGAATGATTGATTTTAAATTAAGATGAATTTACTAGGAAAAATCAACGGAATTGAGTTTGCGGTGGTTTTTTTTCAACATTGGCTGTTAGCTTAATTCTAGAAAAAATGAAATAGAAATTCCAATTAATGGGTTATGGATTTCATGCCTAGATTGGTGTTGGACTTCATGTAGCACGGCTTGGCTGTTGCCGTTTTGGCTCATAACAAATAGCGTAGGGAAAATGCATTGGGAGATTGGGACGGCAAGTCGACGACTCTCTGCCTGCAATAGGCGGCGCCGCTGTAACATGCACCAAGCTCACCTGAGCTTCACCGATATCGGCTTTCAATACATCGGTTTTGGATTTGAGGTCATTAGAAGAGAGAAGGGAGAAGATGACAGATTCATTCTGTATGGCTAGAGTGGAATGGCCATTGTTACAATTCTAGAGCTCATGGAGTCTCCTAGGATTTGATTCATACATATGGCTAAGTATCAATTGGGGCTAAAAATTAGCTTAAATTAGTTGTGGTTGGCAAGCTAGTTAGATAAAACATTAGTCCACCTGTAAGATACATACACTATAGTTGATTTTAACTATTTTTAACCTGTATAAATTTTTGATAACAAATGCTTTATTAATTTTAACATCATTACGTCGAGACAATACAAAAACTGTATAGGTAGGGAGAGATAGAGATTCCATCAAATAGAGGTTCCATCTGCTTGCCTGCTTGCCGTTATGCTATTACCATTGCATGCTCTGCCTCGCACCGACGTTACCCCTCTGCCGCCTCTAGATTAATTTAGCGTTGCCTCTCCGTGGTTGAGAGGGATTATGCTGAATAGAGCAACATGACAGGGAGAAGTAGTAGAGCTATTTATTATGGTCCAAGCCACCTTCCTCCGTGTAAAGGTGTCTTACCTCTCTATTTTCACCTAATATTATGGACCAAGACGCCTTCCTCCCTGTAATATCGAGCAAATGAAATAATCAGTTTTGCACTTGTTTCTAGTTTGCTCATTTGCAACAGCTTGCTAGGCAAGCTTTGGTCTTGTCATTACTTAGCCAAATGATTCCTTTGCCACTCTTCAACATTTAGAGCCTAGCTTTACATTTAAAGCCTAGCTTTATTTGCCTTTTTTCATGGAAATTCTTGTCATGATTTATTGGTCCATTTGGTCTGTCCACAATGATCTAATTTTTATAGTTTTTTCTACAAATAATTTTCATAGATATTCAACCTTGTGTATAGAGATGCATAGCTGTTTTTAAGAAAGAATTTGCTCAAGTTATTCTTAAAGCAAAGGCACAGCTCAACCACTCATTAGTCAATGGCTAGAAGTCTTTGTGTAATTTTGCTTATTTTCCTTGTTTCTTTTTGTTTTCATGAGACCATGTGGATTCCTGTTCTCAAAAATTTTAACATTAAATTTTTTTGGACGGATATAGAGATGGTGGTATATGACAAATGGAGAGTCAGACGCCATTATAGTTGTGATGCGGATAAGTGCCCACCGTAGTATAATTTAAATAAACACATTTCCTATAGTTCAGACGTCTACATAATTTTGTTTTTGTTTTTTATAGAAAAAACTGTCATTTATTAATTTTCATTTGTACTAATAGATCTGACCGTTGAATAGAGATCTGGTGGTTGTTAGCTGTTGCATGAACAAAAGCTATATTCCAGACACCTGAAAAAAGTACTAATAGAAAAATCGAAAAATCGATCACCTAGGAAGAACAAATCCAGCTTTGCAGCTGTGTAAAGAATATATATGTGTGATGAGTGAAACACAATATTGGATCGCATCTACTACTGCCTCGTCAAAAAGAAAGAACAAATAAAAGATCATCTACCATATTAATTTTGTTCATACAGAAACAAATAGTCTTTTGTGTGAAACTTTCAGAAAAAACTGGCATAACGCCAGGAAGGGGGTCTCCACTAATTTCATAGTACAATCATTAGCCGAAAAGTGCGTTCGTTCAATCTGTTGGTGAAAAACTTAACTTTTGTCGGCTGTTTCCGTCAGTTCTCTCTTTCCTTGGAAAAGTAATATCCAGTTTGGGGGCATCCATGACAATATTGATCAGACAAACACTTTTGGCTTCTTTAGGTTCCAATTAATTTAAACAATTAGCAATGATTACAGAGATATATTATCAGTATGCCTGTACTGATTAGAATTTTTCTATCCTCCAATTGAGAACATGAAGCACTAGAATTTCTGCAAATGAAAAAGAGCATAAGAGAGTAAAGGGAGACAAGCAGTGCTATAAACTAGTAATAAAATAGGAGAGATGGTAAGAAGGGGATCTTGCGTGCATGCAAGCAGACGATATTGACAAGCATTATACATTGCAAAGAGAAGGTGGGTTAAGCCTAATCCACCTTCCCTTAAGACCAGTAAAAATAAAAAATACTGGCAACATTTTTTAACCGTCAGTGTACATACATGATTTTGTTGGTGGTAGACTTAATAAAACTGCCAGGAAAGATACATTTACAATAGCGGTGTTCTTAACCTAGCACCACTACATATAATTTGAAATTTATTTTGAATTTTTCAAATGACCTTGGATAGAGAAATAATCTAAACCAAAGTTGTAACTTGAAATGATTTACACCTTTGTATTTGACTACTTTTTCATTTGAAATCTTTTGGAGTCTAGAAATTATGTTTAAAGATTAATGATTTTGAAATTCATATTTTTTAAAAAATATTGTCAAATGACATTGGATAGAAAAATGATCAAAAGCAAAGTTGTAGGTCTCAATGATATATAAAACTTTATAGTTGAAACTTTTTTTCATTTTAATCGGTTTAGTGCCTGAAATCTCTATTTTAAAAATCTGGTGGAATGAATATTAAGGGAATATTTCTGCTATTAAGTTAGCAGTAAGTTTGGGTGCAGTGATAAGAGGTTGTTATACGTGAGGCATGAGGTTATGAGTTTGACTCCTGCAAACCACTTATGCACATGAAAATGAAAAAAAAAAAAAATACTAAAAATCATGTGTGGCTTCTTAATGCGCGCCTCCTTGGATAACTTTTTTTTATATTTTTTTAAGGCCCATCTGCAATTTCTGAAAAAAAAGATGTATAGTGTTTCTGTTGAAAATGAAAAAAAAAAAATACTAAAAACGTGTGTGGCTGCCTAATGCAGCCTCCCGATTAAAAAATATTTTTGCTATCTGTTCCAATTTGCAATTCCTAAAAATAATTTACACTTGCCAGTGTATATCAATTTGTAGTGACGATATTCCTAAGAAGCAATCAATAAATATTTGCAGTGGTGAATTCCTAAGAAAACAACCAAAATATTTTACGGTGGCAATTCTTAGGTGACGCCAATAAAGTTTGCTCATTTTTACTGGCATTTCATCTTGGCGGTTGGCGGTTGGTAAAAGGACTAGTAAAAATATAAAAAAATACCACTAGTAAAAATAGTTTCTTTACTAGTGAACCCGACACTCGCAGTGGTGTTGGAGTATGTGTTGAAGGAGGACGCAATGGCATTTTACAACAGAATTGTGGGAGAGAACTTCGTCCGTGACTTCTGCAGAGTGGTGGGCGGATCATGAGAGTGGATGACCTCGACAATGGCGACGACCAGCTGACGATGTAGGCACGAGCGCATGCTGGCTGATTCTAGCAATTCGTCGATCACGCGCTGCCTCAAATCTGCTTTCCCTTGCATTGGATCACTCGCTGGCTCAAACCTGCCTTTGCCTTTCTTTTGCCATGGTTTGCACGTTCTAAGCCATCACCTCATCCAAGTCTCTGAACACGGCCGAAATCATTGCACGACGGGCGTCGGACAAACGATGGCAGGATTGTTCCTCACCGGAGCACTCCTCGCCGTCCTCCTGGCGCTGCACAAACATTAGCACGACACGCGCCGCCGACGTGTTCCTGCAGCGCCCCCGGCCGTTGACGTCCTGTACACCTCACAGGCTCACACACAAACAACGCACGGACACAGCTAGCCACGGGAACCAACCGTCGCGTCGGATGGCTCAAGATGGCGCCGCGGTCAGTGGCGACCCTTCAGACGTCTCCGCCGAGTCGGAGGCCCGCGCCACGTCCAGCGGCCATTCAACGGCGCCGGACGAGAGCCCACGTAACGTGAGCCACGCCAGCGCAGCGCAACACCGCCGGCGTTCGAAAGGCTTCAGGCGTCCGTCCCTAAAACTGAAAAGAAAACCGTTGCCGAGCCAGCCGGAGCAGTGGTGCTATATTGTGGTGTGGCCCTGTTTTTCTGTGTCGCTCCTCTTTTGGTGGGTGTTGTGTTGCGTTCAGCTTCGGAGTCTCTGACATTGCAGTCTGGTATCTCTTCTCTCGCACTGTGGAAATCCTAGGGTTTTTTTTTTTTTTTTTTTTTTGCTTGAAATAAGTGTAGTGTGCTTGCACCTGCTTGTGGAATCTTGTAAATATATGCTTGTGAAATCAGCACATATTCATGTCTGATTTGCAACCCACAACTATTTGTATGCTGATTCTCTTCTTTTTGTTTCTACATACACAATTTTTCTCCAGTGTGGGTGATACAGTGTTGGTAATAACATCATGTGGGATCGATTCATACTAAGATAGCCAATTAAAGAATAGAGATCAATAGTTACATAAGCTAAAAATAAATTTTAACACTCCCCATAAAACACAATGTAATTCCACCTCATTTTAAGTTCTAGACAGAATATTGAATCTCGATTAAAAAGAAGAAAAAACACAACCTTGATTGATCTCAAATTTGGCCAGAATAAACTTGATTAAATTTTTTTTTGAATAACCCAACCGAAATATCACATCAGGGGTCTACCACAAGTTTATCCAATAGCCATGCTATCAGAAGCATATATAAGCAACACATACGCATTACCTATACCAAAAATTTCAATCACCTTGCAGTGCTAATTTCATTTCAAACCGAATTTTCATCACATGATCTTACACACCCTAACCTGCAGTAACACATGATATGTTTTCGGAGTAATACATATGTAATAACAATCCAGCAGCATCACTACATAGGTTACAATATATCAAACACAATGAGGGAAGTAGATACAAAAATTATCGCCATCATCAATATATTCTAGAACCACCTTTGAAGTAAGCAAAATGTATATCACCAATCAATCTCCTACTTAGCTCGGCTGCAAACCACCCACTTGTATTTGCTACTGAACATAATTTAGGTGATCTATGTCTAATTGGTTCCTACAGCACAACCCCAAAACAGTCACCAACTAATCCTGACTAGATACCAACACGGGACTAACATAAACTAAGCCCCAAAATCAATATTATAAAGCATATTGATACTTGTGCTTGTGTACTATATATAGCAATAATGCAAGTTCAGTGAATAACTAGTGGGTGTCGACCTGTGGTATTCAGTAGGTAGATAGTTTGGATCGAGATCCATTTAGTGTGTTAGGAAGAAGCGGTAATCTGGGTGAACTACTTGCCGCTGGCAAAGCCAGTCATCAGCAGCTTTCAGAAGCGATGTAGTCAACTGCTGCTCATGGTGCTGATTTGACGTCCACAAGGAACCATTAAATTTGTAAGATGCTAGGCCAATCAGAGGCAGTGTGATCTTCCCAGGAACAGCAGCAACTTTATTATTATGGAAGTTATTTGTCTCAGGACACCTGCTTATCATACCTGCTCAACATTGCATATCAATTAGCAAATGGCTCAGAAGTGAATTTCTTCAGGTTAGGGTATGCTAATTTGCATTGTTTTCCACCAAGAAACGCGAAGCTCACCGTGAGGTGCTGTTGACAATGAATGGAATGTTAAAAAGCAAGCATCTAGATCTTGTAGCGTAGGTCCTGTTGGTATCCGGTATATGGGATACCTGCAATGAACTTTCATTGGTTAAGACAGCTATGTAACTAATGAACCAATAGCTAAAGGAGTTAAAGGAAGTACCAGGCTACAGAAATCCAACTGGCCGGCAGAAGATCACAGCTCTTGTACGTATTTAGATCAGGGAACTTACATGCAAATGCTGAAATCTGTAGGTATTAATAAAAGACAACCATCAGCTAGATTACAAACACTACATTTGGTTGCACAAGAACTGCAAAAGACATACCATATCTGCTAACGGTTGTCTTCCATATGGTGCATCATGCTCCACATATTGGAAAACAGGGGACGGTTCCTGGTAACTGGACTCACAGTTATCACTGGACAAACTTTCTTGATCAGTGCAAATATTTTCTGCTAAACACTGGGTTGTTTTTCCAATAGACCTTTCATTGTCATTGTCACTCTCATTGCTTACATCACTGCTTGTGTCTGGAGCATTGTCACCATCACTGTCTTCATTAAGGCATCTGCAGCTGAAAAAAAAAAAAAAGTTCCAAAATATCATAATTGTCTGAGGGAAAGTTGACTATTAAGAGTACAAAATAATAGTAACAATTGATGTATTCATGTATTATTGAAATGACACATTATTTCTAAGATGTCTCTGCTAGTCCAACTCACAGAAAGCTGAAACACAGTCAAGCATTCTGATTTATTGTTTCATCACTGACTAGTTTCTTTTTATCTGAACAAACCAGTTTAGTGCCCAAATTTTTAAGTAGCACTTCATCACTAGTTGTTGCTAAAGCCAGAGATTACCTCCATTATCTAAAAAAAAACACTCCCAAAAACAAACCCAAATAATTATAACCAGAGGCTCTTATTCCTGAAAAAATTAATCAGTGTGTTCTAGGGAAACTGTTGTTTATAAGGTTTGAAACATTTCAGGGAAGTCCAACTCCTTCAAGATAAACTTTCAGCTTTGAGAGAACTCAGAGAAGCCAACAAAAGATTTATCAGCCAAGCTGAAACCTGATGATTCAGCGACTTAAAATAGCAAGCAGTGCAGTAACACAATCAAACTTTCTGTGTCTAACAATTCTCACAGCCTATTTTTTTTAATCAATAATGCAAGCGAAATTCGAAAAAAAGAAGCATAAGAAATGAATTCATCAGACAGACTTCCTTGTCATATATTTTTTTTTTTTTGAGAAATTTGAAAGAAAGAAGCATAAGAAATGAATTCATCAGACAAACTTATATTGCTCACCATGCTCCAGAATAGTCTGGATTAACTTAAATGCTTTTTATGGAAAGGTGATGCAGTTACAGGGTGGGGCACAATTCTTTGATGTGTAGGAGCAGTTTTCATGGTCAGTTCCTTGCACCAGTTTGGGGGTTTACTGGATTCAATGATAGCTGGAATTATAGCTCTCAGGTCAGAGATGCCTTGACCATGGTATTAGATAACTTGATCTGGAAACAGATCTCTAGTGAGTTAGTGAGATGCCAGGAGAATGGTATTACAATTCATGTTCTTTCCAAGCAAGTATAGAGATGCTAATATGCTCTGGTTTTCAACAATATTGTCACCATTAGTGAACCAAAATCAGAACGGTTCTGCCGATGGATCGTTCATCTGATCAGTTCAATCACAACCTATTGTTCAAAGTTTTTTTTGGTGGAACACCTATTGTTTAAAGCTAAGCGGACAACTTTGCATTAGATCCCCTGCTTGAATTATTTCTAGCTCTTGATATATAAAAAAAGAAATGGTGTAACAAATACAACTAAATTACCCTACAAATATTTAATTCATTCCGAACAAGAAACATCCACAGATAGTAATACTGACATTTTACATGTTTAATGCTAGTATCACATGCTGCTGCAAATACATATAATGGTCATTATAATGTTCAATGATGATTTGATGATCCATGCAACAATTACAGCCTCAAATGAATGGTAGCATGCTTGCAGGAACGGATGTTCAATGTTAACCATGCTTTAATATACCAAGCAAGAACATGGGGCTGTTTGATTTGCACTAAAATTTGTCATAAAGTAGCAAAAAATTGGAATGCCAAAAATTGAGGTTATAATTGGAACTAAGCCTAGCTCAAATTGTTAAGGGTGTGGATGTAAAGTATGGACCACCCAATTTCAAGTCCACACTGACAAAAATTTAGGTGCCAAATTTCTTAATTTATAGCCACTGACTTCCTCCTATGTTGATCTAGTTTTTTTATTTATACAAAAAAAAAAATCAAGGTCACCAATTTTAGTGGCCTTAATATTGGCGAGCTTTGACAACTAAGGTAGCCATAGAGGAGAGCTACCATTACATCTTTTTGCACTCAACCAAATGGTAGCCAATATTGGTCAAAGGTACCAAATTTTGACTTGACTAACTTGAGCACACTTGGGTCACACAGACCAACACATGCCATAGGACAGGAAGCTCGTGCCACAATAGAAGTACAAGGCCTGATATAGAATAAGAAGTGTACTTTGTTCAGATGCATAACCAAGACTAACTACAGCCACTTGGGAAAAATTCAGACTTGTTTTGAAATGTACTGCAGAGAACATCCAAGCTAGTAATACTGCAAGACGTTAACATTGGGCACAAAGTTAAGATACAAGGCAATGATTACTGAGATATTTAAGCAAGACGCTCATCAATTATTTGAAATTGAAACATATATGTAAAGAACAAAAAAAAAATTGGTCCTGGTTCAAGAAGAGCACATCAACTAGACGAATCATTTTAATGTACATGATAACATGCACCCATTAGTTCCATACGACTAGCAAGATCAGAAACGCACGCTCATGGAACATTACGAGATCTTCTTTAATCTTTAGCAGTAGCAACGGTTCAGTTTCTTTGGTTTTAAAATAGAGTTCAGTGTTTCTCGAACAAATACAAAAGAACGGCAACAATCCTTCAAATACGTTTGGCCTAACATATCCAAGTATTGAAAGAATAGAGGAAGTCATTGTCCACAATATCATATCCAAGTATTGACAGAACAGAGGAAGTCATTGTCCACAATGTCAACCCATTCAATGTAGGTATGAGTGAGCCTGTTATACTACCTCTTGCTTGACGGCGGCGGCCGCGACCCGTAGAGCTGGATAGCGGAGAGGAACGGCACGTAGTACTGCACGACGCCGTCCGTGCCATTGAGCAGCAGCGGCACGCCGGCGCCGTACGCGCTCCACTCCCCGAACGCCTCCCACAGATCCGCGAGCTCGTAGTACGGCGCTCCTGCCCGGCACCCCGGCGTGCCTGTCTCCGTCTGCAAGCGCACAAGAACAGCCCAGCCGGACCCCGTCAGCACGTACGGAAACATGCGAGAGGCAAGCAAAGCAAGCGCTGGCGGGCGGACGCACTCGGGGAGGGCACCGCGCGGGCACGCGGACGGCGGTGGAGGCGATGAAGCTCTCGAGGTTGGTCGTAGCAGTAGCCGGCGACGGCGAAGGGTCTCGCCGGAATTCCTCCGGCGTCGGCTTCGCCGCCCCTCTACCGCCGAGGCAGTTAGTGGCGGATGCTGCCTGTGCTGCTTGTCGAGCAGGTGGCGGCGCGGTGGGGGGCAGTAGTAGCGGTCGGCGGCCGGGGACGCGACGCTGGGGACAGACATGGCGGCTGGCAGCAGAAGCCGCCGGAGCTGGTCGCGCAGCTTCGCCGCCTCGGGGTTAAGGTCCCTGGTGTGCAAGTGCTGGATGCGGTCAAGGAGAGTCGCAGAGGCGGCGGCGGCGGCGTAGTAGTTGGGGGGGACGTGAGAGGAGGTGGGGAGAGAAATAGAGGGAGGGCAAAGGCAAGGCTGCTGCTGCGTTTGCTCTGCTAGTGGTGGTGGTGCGGAAGGAGAGTGGGCGTGCGAATAAAAAATTTCACCCACGGCCAGGCCACGGGGAAAGGGGAAGATGGTCTGGATAGGGAGGGAAGGTTGCCGTGGCGTTTGCCGGCAAAGGGAAGTCGTTTTAACATGGATGTTCTTTCGTTCGGCTAAATCAAACATCGACCGTTTGGCTTGGATTTCAGCTGGGATTCATTCACATGTACCCTCTCTTTCTCTGAAAGTTTCAATTTAGTTATCTTAAATTAAATTTTTTTAAATTTTAACTAAATTTTTTTAAAAAGCTAAAATTTTTAGTATCAAATTAGTACCATTAGATTTATCATATAATATATTTTTATAAGATACTCAATTTATATTATAGATATTGATGCTATTTTCTATAAAATTAGTTAAATTTAAAAAAAAATTTAACTAACACGGATTTTAAGAGTTAAAACTTTCAGGAACAAAGGGAGTAAACAAAGAACCAAATCGTTGCTTTTCAACAAATTTCTAACAACATTGCTTTCTCGGTTGTCTTGATCCAAATGCTAAGCCAATTCAAACTACCTTGCCATCCACACTGATGGAGTGATGATCAAATCAGTTCAGAAGTAATTGTTAGTTCAATGCTGACGCAAAGTGAATTTATTTTTTTACTACACCAATTTTATATTATATAAAATGGGAGAGTATACTCTGCTCTGAGAATAAGTTATTGTGTAGCTACCTGTATTTACAATAATTTTTATACTAATTTATGATAATATGAATGTATATTTACGATAGTTGAGTTACTATAACATATAGAACTATTTATTGTAATGATTATACCACTTAGTAAGAAGTTAGTATAATCTTCTAAATTAGTACAGTAATTATCGTAACTTAAAGTGGCTGAGAATAAGTTGCAGAGCAGTAGTTCTAATCTAAATTGGTGTAGTAACAAAATTAACGAGCGGCCAGGTTTTATCAGAGGAAAATACAGGTCAACGTCACATCGGATAATGAATGCCGTGTGAGAACGAGCGAAATCACATCCCATTCGGCTTCACACGGGTGAGGCTGAACCAGCAATAATATAATTCCCGATCGACGACATTGCCGTGCTTCATCAAATTTGGAGGTGGGCAGGAGAAAATCAATTTCAATAACACAGAATGTAGTAATGCAACCTACTAGATTTCTTCTTAGATGGAGATACTAGATGAGATGGTATATAATGAGTTTGTTCTTTGATTTTAGCAAATTGGCTTCATTTCTGATACTTATTATAATTAATCAATTGCAGGTGTTGTAAAAGGATAATGTGGAAATAGCTCAACCTATAGTGCTTATAAACACCCTAAAATGTGGTGGATTTTCAATGACTATGAAGTTGCATAGACTAATTAATTAATTCACCACATTTTTAATGCGGTAAAAGGATAATCTGATTAAAATACTCCTAGTTTGTAATTAATTAATTCACATAGTCCAAACTTAGATAAGGATTACTCAAGGTTATTTTCAATAACTACGAAGTTGTATAATTCACGTGGTGCAAAATCAGGTGTTGTTTTATATTATTTTTATTATGACATATGGGTAACGTAGATGAAGGTTAGCATGTTACTTTAGGTTATTTTTGTAGTGGTGTAGGTGAATAAGTTAGATATAGATTTAAGGATTTTCTGTAGAATTTTATAATGATAGAAGTGGATAATTTTTTAAAAAAGATAAGGTATTTATTATTAATAATGATTGGATTACATGCTGTAACTATTTTTTTTTTTTTTTTTGCAAATTTTAATATTTAGAGTACTGGCAATTCATAAGGATGGATGGAAGATTCAATGCACAAGCAAATGGTTGCCACTGGCCAACCCTTGTAGAAAGTTGCCACTGCCAAGTTGACCATTATGGCATTATGCAAAGGATATGAGGTGCAAAGCAGCAAAGATAACTTGATAAATCTGGCATCTCAGTGCTTCTACCAAGGAAACCATGCAGATTATTCCACCTCTCCATATCAAAAATAGGACCAGTATTTTTGTAACTTTGAATATTTGATCGATCTTTTGAGATGCTCCACTCAGCCATCTGCTAGCTGGTGGTATACTTTTCCACTGATGCCACCTCTGTTGTTGCTTCTAGAGTATTTCTTGCTTATTATTCCTTCCCCTAAAAAATAAATATATGACGACCAGTCAGCCACTGCTATTTACATATTGTTAACCACCCGTCCCACCCATTTTATGGCTATTAATTTGACAATTGTACAAATGTTGTGGATTATATAACTTTCACGTTGAAATTTGGCATTGGACTCTTGATCTTTTGGGGTACATGAAAACCCATCAAAACTAAAAATAAGTTTGATCCGGTCTGCGATTCCATGCACAGGCTACCAAATAGATTCATACAGGTTGTTTTCTGGCCAAAACCAACTTACCAACGGTCAACGCCATGCCGAGTATAGGACATCCCTTATCAAGTTCTGAACCACCAGTTATGCCATATTATGCCGAATATAGGACATCCTATTCTGAAAGAACACGCCAGATGACGACGATTGACAGCTTGTTGACTAAGTCAAACTAACAATCCTAACCACTGATCTTGAGATCAACGGCACAGGTAATCTCTCCCCCCCTCTGTTTCCTTGCATCTAGGCCAGGTGACAGGTCAACGACGGCCATGGATGCCGCACAGGCCGACTGCTCGATCTCTCGCTCCGGCCCACAATCGACTACGCGAGTGGCTGTACGGAACCGTAGGGCCATTATGAGGGCCGTGCTATCTACTGACTCTTTTTTACATGTTTTTTTGGCATGGCTACCGACTCTGGTGGTGTGCAGTCGCCGTCCGATCCCCCTACCCTGCGTGCGCAACTGGAAAAAATAATTAAAATCGTAAGCGTAGTTCTGTGAATGGGCCGATTTCAGTTGTTGGGCTTTGCTGTCCGACCACCCCCATCCATGTACGGGCTCCCGCCGACCACCCTCCATCCCTTTAATTAATTAATTTTCTTCCTTGCTTGCTTCATTAATTTGGGCTGAATTCAATTGTTTTGTTGGGCCAGACAGTAGACTCGGTAGCAGCCATGCAGTAAAATATAACTCCTAAATCAAGTATCCTAATTAATATCCAATTGTACCATCGTATTCCTTGCAATAAACTCTTCAAAATAAGATCCAACATGGGACGTTTCAATATTTTTTTACTGAACATTTATCTGATGATTAATATATATATATATATATATATATATATATATATATATTAAAAAAAGATAATAGTCGAAAATCACATTAATATTGCGTGAACCTTACAACAAAATAGATAATCATATTTACATTATTTGAACATCACATATATAATAATATATAAAAATAAAGTATAGAATATCATATGTATACTACATTAACATCATATATATCATTAAATGTAAAAATAAAAAATAAAAAATAAAATTGGTGAAGTAATTAATTATAGTCAAATAAAAAGAAGAAAAAAATACTACCCAACATCACAAATTGTAGACATCTTATTAACAATACACAAACATAGAAAAATATAGCTTGTACCATCATTTATATGTTACATGAACATCACAAATATAATAAAATATAGAGAATAATTAAATTACTAAAATAACTATTGAACATCACAAAATATCCCCGAACATCAATGTATGTATATTAAACATCACAAAATACATCGTAGAATATCACATTTTTACTCATGGACATAAAAAATATATTATAAAATATCACATATGTACTATATGAACATCATAAATATTATAAAATTTTAAAAATAGAATTAATTATTAAAAGTCAAATAACACAAAACAAAATATGAAAAATAAAATATGAATAAAAAATAAAAACAAAAAAATGAAAAAATATACACAAAACATAAACAGAAAAAGATAAAGTAAATAGAAGAATAGAAAAGAAAACATAAAAATAGAAAATAAAACAAAATATAATTAATTAGGTAAAAATACAAAAATATATGAATTAAATAGGGATAAGACTAAAAAGAATGAAAAAGACGAATTAAGGCCACATAATAAAATGAAAAAAAAGAAAAAAATGAAAATAATTGAATGAAATGAAAAAAAATAAAATAAAAAAAAAGAAAAAATAGAAAAGAAGAATTAAACAACATAAGAAAAACTAAAAAACAAAAGGAAAATAAAAAACAAAAATAGAAATAGAAAAGAAAAGAAAAAAGAGAAACTCACATACGGACGTAATGGAAGAAAGAATAATAAAATAAACTAAAAATAAAATATAATAAAAAAGAAGCATCCATATGTACCGGTGACGTGGAGAAATAAAGGATAACTAGAATAATATAGAATACAATAAAGAATAAAAAATAAAAAGAATAACAAAAATAAATACTAAATATAAGAAAGAAAGAAAGGAAAAGGGAAAAGGAAAAATAAAATTAAAACCCAAATAATAAAAAAATAAAGTAAAAAATAAATATAAGAAAGAAAGAAAAAAAAGAAAACTATACGTATGTACCTATTCGACGTGTGAGTCGCACGACGTTGGAGTCACAGTTGGAATCAACGTCACAAGTTGGGCTCACCCATCACTTCAAACTGACGTTGGGCTCACCCATCACTTCAAACTGGCCTTACGCGCTGGGCCAAAAAAATAATTAAATTAAATCACCAGAAGGTTAGGCTATCCGGACTTATCGTCCTCTATTTCTCTCCTCTATACTGCCTAGTCAGCAAGATTCTCTCCTCTATATCTAGTTCTTCCGCATCCATCCATCCTCTATATTATACTCTATCCACTGTAGAGCCCACTTATCACTTTATCTAAATATATCCATGTGTGATCTAGTTTTGAATGATTTATTGAGACAAATTTAATGGTGCAATCGAAATTTAATTTGGCTTTTTGATTTATGAGATAAAACATTTTTTTCTTTGTTCAACTAGTGGGGCCCGCCACTGCCTACTCTGACTCCTCTCTCCCGCATGCTCTCGCGCACTGCACGCCGGCCCATGGGCCCCGCCCCTGTGATAGCGCAGCACCGTACGCGCGCTGTACCTGGCGTGTGAAAGGCTATACCGTTCCCTTTTAGAGTCCCTGCTGCAGCGTTTTTTTACGCTACCAGATGAGCTGGCGCGTACCAGACGCGTTTAGCGTCAGCGGTGCAGATAGTCTTACCATAGTGATCGAACAGCTGCTGCTGTCGCGTTCAGAGGGTTCCTTCACTTCCGCGCGAGCGCACCTGCCAGCTCGTCGTCATCCGGGAGGGCACGACAAAGAGATCAACGCTGCGACTGCGGTGAACAAGGGCACGGGTCCGGTTCGATTGGTAAGCAGAAAATGAACGAAATGGCAGAACGGATCTGGACATCTGGTTGCTGTACGCATCTATAAGATAGTGAAACTGCGTCGCGATTCTGAGCAGAGGAGCCGGCCACACCGTCCGATCATGATCGGACGGCTCAAAACACAGGGGAAAATCGCTTTCACATGCACTGTTCATCAGTACTGTTCATCTACAGGTTTTACTGTTCACGCAAAAATTTGTATGAAAAATATACCCTAAGATTAAAATAAGTCTTTTTCATTTCCAGAAAATTTCTAAAAAATACTTGAATAAACTAAAACCACTCTAGAGCCTACCAAAATATTTTCGACCTCTTTTTATCATCCAAAAATCTAGAATAATTCAATCGCGTTTTGCTAATAAACTTAAAAAAATTTATATCTCATACATCCTAATTCTGAATCTCATAATTCTTCCATCAAAAATATTCTAAAATAACACCGTACATATTTAATTTATTTTTCCTATTTTTCGGTGATTGTTACAAATGTCTCTCATTCGCATTTTTTACCAATAAGCTTAAAAAAGTTTATAACTTCGTCCATCTTAACTTCAAATGTAATTATTCCACCAAAAATCATCTAAAATAAAACCCTACATATTCAATTTATTTTTTCTAATTTTCGCTGATAGTTACAAATACAAATAGCTTTTTTCTTCAATTATAACATGGTATGACCTAGATCTACAATAAATATGATTACACCCTTCTCTGTTTTAAAACTAACATATATCTATTTGTATGTCGATAGTTTTAGTACAAAATATAATTATATCCATCGTAACTCCGAATCTCGTAATTCTTTTCACCAAAAATCTTCTAAAAATAAAATCGTACATATTCAATTTATTTTCCCTAATTTTTGGTAATTATTATAAATGCCTCTCATTTGCGTTTTGCCGGGCCGTTGGATCGTGGCTCAACACACAGGTAAAAATTGCTTTCACATATACAGTTCATCACGGTTTACTGTTTATCTGCAGGTTTTACTGTTCATACAAAAATTTGTATCCGTACACGAGAAATGTACCCAGAAGATTAAAATAAGCCATTTTTGTTTCTAGAAATTTTTTTAAAAATACTTGAATAAACTAAAACCACTCTAGAGCCTACTAAAATATTTTTGACCACCTTTTCATCATCCAAAAATCTAGAATAATTCAATCACGTTTTGCTAATAAACTTAAAAAATTTATATTTCATACATCCTAATTCGAATCTCGTAATTCTTTCATAAAAAATCTTCTAAAATAAAACTGTACATATTTAATTTATTTTTCCTATTTTCGGTGATTGTTACAAATGTCTCTCATTCGCATTTTTGCCAATAAGTTTAAAAAGTTTATAACTCATCCATCTTAACTTCAAATCTTGTAATTATTCCACCAAAAATCATCTAAAAATAAAACCCAACATATTCAATTTATTTTTTCTAATTTTCGCTGATAGTTATAAATACAAATAGATTTCTTCTTCAATTATAACATGGTATGACCCGGATCTACAATAAATATGATTACACCCTTCTCTCTGTTTTAAAACTAACATATATCTATTTGTATATCGATAGTTTTAGTACAAAATATAATTATATCCATCGTAACTCAATCTCGTAATTCTTTCACCAAAAATCTTCTAAAATAAAATCGTACATATTTAATTTATTTTCCCTAATTACAAATGCCTCTCATTTGCGTTTTGCCAATAAATATAGAAGTTTACAACTCATTCATCCTAACTCCAAATCTCGTAATTCTTCCACAAAAAAATCTTTTAAAATAAAACCCCTATATATTCAATTATTTTTATAATTTTTAGTAACTCAAGTATAAATGCAAATAGCCCTCTTCTTTAATTATAACATTGTACAACGCGGACCTACAATTAATATGATTATATCCTCCTATTTGTATGTCAATAGTTTTATTAAAAAATATAATTATACAACCCCTATAAATAACAACACCGATAAAATAAAACTACAACCAAATAAGACCGCATAAAATAGTATTCTAGCAATTAATTATGCTAAAGATCAACAAAACTAAATAATATTTACAAATAAATAATTTGTAATTTTTTTTTAAAAAAATTAGCAATATATAAATAATTAAAGAACTTGAAATTAATATGAATATACATGTTAAAACTTAAATTCATATAACATCAACAATAATAAAAATTATATAATGCCTTTAGCCATAAAATAAAGAGGTTTCAAATAGTTTAAATGACACATATTATTTGTTACATTAAAGTTGATGTTTTGAACATTACTAAATAGTCGTACATACAAGTTTTGATAGTCTTATAGGTGCTTTGTTATTTAACTCGATGCCAATTTTATTATAACACGTTTTAAACAAATCACAAAAAATTCAATTTTTTTGAATTAACCCATAGTAATGCGTATTTGGTTATTTTATAGAACAAGCCTTAAGAACTGTATATACTGATAAGTTAAATTACGAAAAGGATTGTGTATACTAATGAAATGAAATCACGGTTCTTTTTTTTTCTTCCCTCAAGAACTATATATACCGATAAGTTAAATTATGAAAAGGACTGTATACACTGATGAAATGAAATCACGGTTCTTTTTTTCTTCCCTCTTCAATTATAACATGGTACGACATGGACCTACAATTAATATGATTATGATCCTCTACTATTTTAAAACTAACATATATCTACTTGTATTGTATGTCGATAGTTTTAGTAAAAAATATAACTATATAACCCTGTAAGTAACAACTCCTGATAAAATAAGATTACAACCAGCGAGAACCGCATAGAATCGTATTCCAATAATTGAATATGCTAAAGATCGACAAAACTAAATAATACCCATAAATAAATAGTTTGTAATTTTAAAAAAAAATTCACCAATACATGAATAATTAAAGAACATAAAATTAATATGAATAGACATATTAAACCTTAAATTCATATAACATCAACAAAAATAAAAATTATATAATGTCATTAGCCACAAAATAAAAAAGTTTCAAATAATTTAAATGACACATATTATTTGTTACATAAAAGTTGATGTTTTGAACATTACTAAACAGTAGTACATACAAGTTTTAAATGGCTTTGCAGGTACTTTGTTATTTAATATAGTACATTACCCACTCAATATAAATATACATACTCTAAACCCTTAAATCCTCACCAATATTATTGTAACACATATTAACATTCAAAAAAAAAGGAGGGCTACTTTAAGCGCGAAGAACGCCGCCCATTTCTAGTGGAGAGAAAAGCGTTGTCGCGTTTTTCTCAAAAAACGTTGTCATGTTTCGGCTCTGGCTTCAACCTCGCTGTCGCGCCCACTTCGACTGGATCGAGAACGTTGGCGTTCCATATGAGCTCGGTCCGGCACCTGCTGCTTCCGTTGGGGGAGATGAGTAGGGATAGGGGCCGTCACACGGGCCCATCATTGCCGAGAAACAGATGGGTACTTGAAACTGGTTCTTGCTGGGCCGCGAGGGAAAATGGCTAAGCCACGGGGATGGGCCGGATCTGCTAGAAGGCCGAAAGAAGAAAGATAGGGAGAAGAGAACAAAAACGTAAGAAAAGGTTTTTCTTTTCCTTTTTTGATCTAAGGATTCAAACAACTTGAAGTTTGACATAAATTCAAATAAGTTTGAATCTTCTCAACTCATTGAAAAATAAATAAAAACCATGCATCAGCATGCAATGCAACCAGATCTTTTTACAACTTATAATTAATTGATTTAATTTAGAAAATGATGTTTCTTGAAAACTAAATTCCAAACATATTGCTTAAAATTTGCAAAATGAGGAAAGTTATGGCTATCCAAAGGCTATAGTAATAAGTCTTGTGGGGTAAATTTTGAATCCTAGAATGACAATTTTTTTTAGGGACGAAGGGAGTATTGTAGTGACCATGACACCTAAGGTGGAGGTTGAATTATGTCACTAAAAACTAAGTACCAAAACACTGCTTATATAAATCTACACAAGTTCTATATAGGCATGCACTAGGTTTTTCTAAGTGTTTTTATCTCTATGCAAAAGAGTTTTGGACCCTAAGTTCCCACCCTATCAAGTAATCAACAGGCTATATATATTATGAAGCTAAAGCATGTGTGCACACACACCAAGGAATGGAATAAGTAAATGCAGAAACATAAATGAGTTAGAGAATCTAAACTCCCACACAACAATGTTTTATTGAGGTATCATAAAGCTTTTGCTTTGCACTAGTCATCGTTGAAGCCCCTTACAAGGATGCTATGCAAGGGCCCAATCTCATGGTTTGGGTAACCCCATTGGATAGCTCACATGCCTTAGATGTGCAAGTTAGTCTCCACAATGTCTTTCCCATATCGCACCCGCCCGTGCACTTGCTGAGATTTGGCCAAAATATTGAGGGACCCATGTCCCTCGTGGCACCACCAACGCCGATTCCACAAACTCGGTTCGAGGGTCTCACAAGAGTTACAAGCCTCGAGGAGTACAATACTTGTGTGTCAAACACCGATAGTAAGGATGTATGAAAACCTCACTAAACACTATTCCTAATCCTAAAGCAAGTGCTAAAGAGGCCTCTAACTAGCCTAAGAACAATCCTAGCACTTTTGCTAATTGTCTAATCTTCTCTTAAGCATATCTGGTGGCTAGAGCACAAATTGGTGATCCTAGCTTGATTCAATTATAGGTTCCTTATAAGCTTTAACACCCTCCAAATGGCGAAGTATGGAGGTATATATAGCCCCAACCAACTCAACTAGTCGTTCGAAACAAGGGCTGCCTTGCCAACATGCATCGTGATCCTTCGGTGTCCACCAAAAAACTAGTGCACTCTACTATGCCAAATAGCCATTGCTGCCCATTGCTTAGAAAAATCTAGTGGTTTTTCTCAAGTGGTTTGTCCAGTTCATCACTTAGAAAAATCTGATGTACTATCCAAAGGATTAGGACCTCACTTGAGACACCACGAAGCTCCATTGAAATCTCTAGTGCATAAACAAGAGAGTTCTTGTGCTCCCTGCTTCACTCAACCATCTTTGACATATCTTTGATAGTGCTAACATCTAGTGTGTATACTAGAAGTATGTCATGCACACCTTCTTCATTGCCTCATACATGGGCCCATTTGATTAGTCTAGTGCTCATAGTAGAAAGCTTCGGTGCATCTCTTCAGTGCTCGTGTGAGTGTGTTTCTTTGCATCCTTTTGTCTAGCCTTCTTCTTCTTGATGTCCTGAACTTCTTGCTAGCCTTATAGGATCTTTATGAAAGCTCTTTAATTTTTATTTAAGGTGTTGATTCCTTGACCTTCACCATAGCCTAGCTCAAGTCTATCTTTGCATCTTTAAGACTAATGTACCTCGTATACTAGCAAACATTTTTGGTCATAATGGTTATTTTGTCATTCAACCACCAAAGCAAAATCACTAGGCCCTTTCTAGCTGGAGATTATGTTTCTTACAATCTCCATCTTTTCTTACACATGTGTGGCAAAACCTTTCAAATTATATGGCCCACAAGCACCTGACATTGTCCCTAAGACCTCTGTCGGCTATGCTTACGTACCACACAACTTAAAAAGTTTTGTCAGGTGAAACCTCGATGACACCACGATCCTCCAGAATCGACTTCTTATAGAGATATTGTAGTATTATTATTGTTTCTATTCAAACACAATAGAGTAGCGGAAGATTTACAAAAGAAGATAACCATACTTGATCAGAGTTTAATTAAACAAAACTTATCTGGGTTTGCGGAAGCAACAAAGAACCATAGAAAACTTGCCAGAGAACGTCTTAGACGGAAAGTACTAGGTCATGTCAAGCCCACTGGCATGACCTAGTTCTGTAGCACTAGTCAGCACCTGCAACAGGGGTCAAACAAACCCTGAGTATAAAAAGTACTCCGCAAGACTTACCCGATAGAAAAATAGGGAGAAGACTCAGGAATGCTGGTTGATTGGAATCAAGGTAAGGCTTTAGCAAGAATCAAAGATATCTTTGCAGAAAAGTGACTAATGTTGATCCTTACTATTGATTCTTATGTGATATTTTCATTAAGCATTAAGCTATCCATCTAGGTTATCCTAGTCTATAGCAAACACTTGTCAAACAAGTAACGATTTCAAAATGTTCCAGTCCTAACAACTTCCATCATTACTATGATGCTGACACTTGGTCAAGTCTCCCATATCGTGGAGCAACGACGATTCAAATCTGTTGATATCTGTTAACGCCCACTGAATGATCCGCAAACGCATGGATACCGTTGTAGCTTTATTCCAGAAGTATTCTAGGTTTTATTCCATTGAGAAACATGTGAGATCAACTACGGTCTAACTTAACTAGGGGTAGCAATAAGGTGAAGATAGATACTAGATTAAGATAGAACTAGGGTAAAACTAGGGCGACAATTAATGTGGTTGAGAGCAGCAATCAAGGTTGATGATAATAGGAGAGTAGAGAGGATAACTATAGTTCTCTTCTTCTAACTTAGGCAAGCCTATGTCTTCTATTGCTAACTGGAGACATTATATAAGGAGAGACACCGATATAGGATGTTGATCTCCTTAGCAACCACGTCCTACTTATCCTATAGACGGGAGGTGGATAACAGGGCTGTCACTCCTGACCACCACCGGAATATAGGGTGCATCCACTATTATCCTAAGCCTAAGCACCATGCTTACACCTACAATAATACTCTAATCCCTCTAGAACAGGAATAAAGCACTCAAAGAGAGTCGTAATCTAGATAAACAATAAAGGCTCGTATTAGAAGTTGATCACCAGAGACATCCCAGGAGCAAGCTCAAGTAGAGCTTGATTCCACCAAGGTACAATCCATAGAGAGGGCACCGACAGGCCGGCACCTCCTCCTAACTCTTCCCTCATTCTCCATCTCACTATTATCTAAAAAACTAGATCCTAGAGAGGACTAATCTTCTCTTGATAGCTGGCCCTCGAGAGGTTATCCATTCAAGGGACACCTCTTGATTAGAGTTTCAGAGAATAGCAAATGAATGTGTGTTGCCCTGGGGGGTCCTGCCCTCCTTTTATAGCCCGGTGGGATGAACGTGAGCCCTTGGATCAAACCGACTTTGGCGAACGGCTGAGATTAAAACCCTAAGGCGGTGGAGCACGTGGGCCAAAGCTGGGCCCATTTGGAGGCTGGGCTAGACCGGCCGGTCTGGGGTGGGACCGGCCGGTCCCACTCCGGGCCCGTTTGCGGTCCGTTTCATCGTGGTGTCTTCTTACGTCTTCTGGAGTCCTCTAGTGCAGCCCCCGCTGTGGAATTGATATCTTTTTATCCGGAACTCCGAAAAAGGCAAATGATATGTCTGTTTTGATTGTCTCGATGAGCTCTTCGCAATGGTGTATTCCGATTCATCATTTGAGGTGCTTGTAATCTGTCATATTGATTCTTTTTTATAGCTTTTCTGATATGTACCTGTAGAAAGAAGGATTCACCAAAACTCGTGGAATTCCATTAATGTGAACCCTAAGTCTACAGATGATCATAAGTGTGCCTCTTTCAAGACTTAGTTGACGGGTAAATTTGGTCATTTATAGCCGTCAACAACACCCCCACACTTAACCTTTGCTAGTCTCTTAGCAAAGCTAAGCTTAGAAAAGCTATTGAAAGATATGTATAAGCTCAAGCATTGTAACCATCTTGATGTAACTCCTCAGAAGTATACATGTATTTAGACAAAAATTCTCCTCCAAGCTTAAGCAATAACGAAATGACTTTCAAACTTACTCATGTTACCTTTGACTATAGGGCT
>JADLZL010001785.1:0-132143 GCA_015844335.1 Chrysopogon serrulatus | reverse complement strand
GATAGTGACCCATGCTATCTATGCAACTTTCCTTGCTAGTTCTATGCATTTTTGCAGTAGCAAACCTTCACAGAATAAAAAAAAAAGAGTTTGAAAAATCTTCAACATCTTGGACTAGGCTACACTACAGGGAATTCAGTTCTTTGCCGAGTGCCCCGGGCACTCGCAAAGACACAAATGCACTCGGCAAAGGCTTTGCCGAGTGTAGCTCTCGGCAAAGAGTTCTCGGCAAAGCCTCCATCGGCAACGGATCTTTGCCGAGAGCTTTTGTCGGGCACTGGGCAAAAAGCTTTGCCGAGTGCCAAACGTGGGCTCTCGGCAAAGAAAAGTAGCCGTTAACGGCGGCGGAAAAACGACGGCGGCTTTGCCGAAGTGCCTCTAGACGTGGCACTCGGCAAAGAATTTTTTTTGGGCTTTTGCCGAGTGCCCGACGTGGGCACTCGGCAAAAGAATTAATTTTTTTTAAAAAAATTCTTTGCCGAGTGCCTCCTCCACGTGCACTCGGCAAAGAAATTATTTTTTTTTGAAAATTCTTTGCCGAGTGCCTCCCCTGTGGGCACTTCGGCAAAGATGTAATTCTGGTTTTTAAAAAAAATTTGCCGAGTGTGCGGACCGTAGCACTCGACAAATATGGTCACTTTGCCGAGTGCTTTGGTCATTGCACTCGGCAAAGTGACCATAAATTTTTTTTCAATTTATTTTTCCATTAAATCACAAAGACACACAAAGATATATATATCACATACACAAGACACATATCAAATAAACATCACATAAATCACATCCACAAAGACATCCACAACACATATATCACAACCACATCACATATATCAAATCCGATCGTAATCCGATCACATCACATCACAAGAGACATCACAAATTCGATCACAATTCGATCACAAATGTCTCGAAACCTCATAAGGACCAAGTGCATTATTGAATAGAGAAGCGAGGCGATCAAGGGCCAACTCACAAATCCGACGGGGAGCTAACTCACCGCCCACCCCGCCAACCTGGCCACCCCGTCCCCGGTGAAGGCCGTGGCGATCGCGTCGTAGGCCAAGCCGGGTTGTTTGAACCCGCCGACCGAGGCTGTACAAAAGAGACCGGGTTAGTAATGCGTGTGATGACCAAAGTTCGAACGAAACCAATACACATTTATACTTACGTGAGTCCCAAAGTGAGGAGGCGGAGGCCGAGGCCGAGGCCGCACTACCGGAGCCATGAATCGTTGTGGGAGCTCCATCCCCGAACGTGCCCCCATCCGGCCGCCGACGAAGGCGATGAGCCGGGCCATCCTCGCCTCGCTGCTCATGCACGGCCCTCTCGGCCTCGAGCCGGGCTCATACCGCTGGTGCCGCTCCAACGCCTCCCTCCTTTCGCTTCCATTCGCCTGCAGTAATGCAAAGGTGGAGTTAGAATAATTGAAACGTCATCGATTGAAGCTTACAACAAAAGGAATTACCTCGAGTGTGGCGTAAGCGAGCCGGTGAAGCCGGGCGGCCGTGGGCGTATGGGCATGCTTGCGTCCGTACTCCGTGCTCGCACTGGGAGAGAGTGGGAGTCGAGGCCGAGTCGATGACGCCGTCGCCCATCCAAGCACCGCCCATGCTTCTTTCCTCCGCCCCCACCCTCATGACGATCTTCGGTCAAGGTCCTGGGTGCTCGGATCGTAGTCCTCGCCGTGTACCGTCCTCGCCGCGGACGTGTACTGGCTGAGGCGGCCGTGGCACGCCGGCGTTGGTGTACGCCTCGGGCGGGTCCTCCGGTTGTACGAGACGTCGACGACGCTTGCCCTTGTGCGCCATAGCAAATGCCTTAAAGATGGGGCAAGGCGCGCCACCATGGGCCTGAGACTGCAAGAAACGGAGTAGTGAAGGAATGACCACGAGTTAGAATCACGAGTGAGGGAAGAATCATCGACTTAGCTTACCCAGGCGCTTGCGTATCCGGCGAGGTTGCGGCCGCCTTGATGGTGCGATACGCCCGGGCATCATCAAGCGGCACTCCCGTTTAGCGTTGTGGGTCTCCTCCCACTCCGGACCGCACCACCTGTCTACGATCTGCTCCCAGCAGTCTTGGTGGCTGGAGCACCACCAGGGGCAAGCCTGCACGTCACAATTTCATACATGCACCATCTTGTTAGGATTGTATCGTTTGCCATGTTTGTGCCATGTCATCTGTTTGGCGGAATCTTCGGTCATGTATAGCCGTTGGAGCCTCGGTATGAAAGGGGGGTGCCTTACGACCGACGACGGGGGATGTCAAGTCGCCTCTTCCGCCATCGCCAGACTCTACCTCCGTGATACCTAGAGGATTCACACATCGGGCGCACTTTGCTTCCGCGTGTTCTTTCCTCGAATAGAACGCACCCATTCGGACATGCATGTATCTCGATCATACGGCATCTTAAGGGCACGGCGCCTCTGCGACTCGTACGTGCTCTTCGGGAGAGTGTGAGCCTCTGAAGCAAGCTACCAACAACTGTCGGCATATTGTCGGGCGTCTCGACTCATGCTAAGCCGAGACTTTAACGCCATTAGACGACCAACGGCGCCTAACCGAGAGACCTTTGTGTGGCCGTGAAGGGGTTGGCGTGCAGTAAAAACATATCATAGAACGCCTTCGCGGTGGCCTCTGGCTCCTCCTCCTCATCCGCACGTCCATCACCGAACCGTGCTTGATGAAAGTCATCTAACATGTCCGCTACCCCGGCATCGGCATCAAACTCCTCGACGCGTGCTCTCACCACCTCTCTCTCATTCGATGGGCTTCACCATGGTGGACCCATCGAGTATAGTCCGGGGGTAAACCCATACAAGACAATGTGCTTGCCCATGGTATCCTTGCATTGCCTTTTCCGATTAGCACACCTACTGCAGGGGACACGTAACCCGACTCGCTCCTTTAGCGGCCTCGCCCGAATGCTTGCTCCAAGAACATATATGTTTTCTCAATCCATTCAGTTTGTGTAATCACGATCACTTGGGTGGCCCGTGTACATCCAAATACGATCATCCATCTTCTAACATATACATTAGCGAAAACATAACAATCAATTTTACCTACACCGGCCTCCTACTCTCTAATAGGTGAGGATAGGTCCTAATCCCACCAGCAAGATGCGTTGTTGGGGCTAGTTTCCGTTATCCGCTCCGATCGGAGACGGAGTTTCGGCAAAGCACCTCCCCGCCGTTCTCCGTACACACCCGGCGGGGAGATCGTGTTTCCTGAGAACAACAGGAGGTGATGCCGAAAACTCGAGCGCATAACGGAAACTAGCTCCCAACAACGCATACGCTGGCTGTCCAAGTAACATGGACAATTCGAAATAGATACGGTTGTCGATATGCAAAGATCCGCATACCGACAAATGTATCTCTTTCGAACGGGAGACGCCCTAACGGTGACGTGACCTATGACCCCGATACGGAAACAGAGGTTATACCTTAGGTGGCGGTGAAGTCGATAGCGGGGCCGTGGCGAGTCGGTGCATGGCGCGGCGACGCCGTGCGCGTAACCGCAAATCGGCGGCGAAGACGATCGGGATCAACTCAAGCACGGCTCCACCGGGGTCTTCTCTACGCAAAATAGAAGGAACACACATAGCATTAATTCAAAATTTGGACAAAGACCTCCCCGCACGGTGGTGACAATACCCACACCGCACCCGCAATAAGACACATAGAACGGCTCGATGGCCGGACAACCACATCAACGGCTCCGTGGCCGACAACCACATACGCTAAACCCATGACATGGCTCTTTACCTTCGAGGAACGACGGTGACAACAACAACCCAGACGAGGACCGGCGCGGACACGGACGGAGAGCGGCGCGGACGAGCTCTTCTTTTTTCCTTCCTCCCTCCCTCCTTCCTCCCTCCTTTCCTACCCCTCCCTTCTTCCTCCTCCTCGTTGCCCCTCCCTTCTTCTCCCTTCTTCCTCCTTCTCCCTACTACCAATGGCGCGGAGGGGTGGGGTGGGGGCCAAACTGGGCGCCGGGTGGCTGCGCCTGCGGGAGGGGGCAGCGGCCCAGGCGGCGGCGACTTCCTCCTTCTCCCTCCTCCCTCCTCCCTCCTTTCCTTTCTCCTTCCTCCCTCCTCCTCCCTTCTTCTTCCCTCCTCCTTGCTTCCCTGCGTACCTCCTCCCCTAAAGCCCGGCCCCCGAGGCCGGGGGGCCGATAAAGCGGGCCCGGGCCCGGCCGCCCGGCTCCGGCTTACCCGGCCGGCCGGACAGCCTTGGGGCCGTGGCCGAGCTGTTGGCCAGCTCGGGGCCGACTTGGCCCGGCCCGCGGCCTTGCTTTTTGCCCTCGGCGCCGGTAAAGGCGGGGCGAAGCGCCGGCAGCGGTCGCCCGGCTGGCCAGTGAGGGGCCGGGCGCAAAGGCGCGCAGGCAGCGGGCGTCTGCAGCCGCGGCTGGCCGGGCTGCCGGTCGCGGTGGTGGCGGCGGAGGCGCTCGCTCGGCGAGGGGGGGCCGGCGGCCGGGTGCGGCCGGGCGGCCAGGGAAGGGACGGCCGGCCGGCTCGCGCTGCTCGGGCCGCGGCGCGGCGGGCCCCCCGCTGCCGGGGCGCGTGCGGGCGGCGGTGGTGCGCTGGCGGCGGTGGTCGCCGGCGCGGAAGCGTCTTCGCCGGCGCCCCTGCGATCGTGGTGTGTGTGTGAAGTGTGAGTGCGTGTGTGTGGAGTGCAAGCTGGCAAGGGGATAAGGTCACCCCTTTGCCGAGTGCCCCCCGATCGGCACTCGGCAAAGGGATTTTTAATTTTCGGTTTTTCAAAACTATGCCGAAGTGTCCACAGCGAAGCACTCGGCAAAGGCTAAAAATAAAAAAATTGTCTTTCTTGAGAGTCTCCCTTTGACTCTCGGCAAAATTTTTTTTTTTTTAGTTTTTGGCCCCAAACTTTTTCTTTTCCACTTACATGTTAAAAGAGACCAAAATTTTAAATTCAGGACTTTTCTAACAGTTTTGCTATATTTCCATAATTTTTTGTACTTACAAAGGAATTGTTTTGGAAAATGCAAATTTAAACTGGAACTGGCGCGAATAATGGAATTATTTGAATGGAAAAATAATAATCATGTTATTGAGCATTATTTAATACCATATCCATTAACATAATGGAATAGTCGGACATGTACTTCACAAAACATGATGAAGAAACGGTAGGCAAGCAATACAGAAAATATATAAAATTCAAACGAGGTCAAAAAATCATGAAACTTTACGTCAAGTCATGATATCATATGTGTATCCAGTGATAAAGTTTTGGAACGATTCGGAGTGCATCATCACGATAACACATACAAACCCTAAACAATCATTACATGAAATCATGAAACATCGAGGGAGACTCTTGGGTTTTTGAATAGTTCACACAACAATTTTGTCGGAATCATCTCAAATTTTAATCAAGGCCTCCACATATGATATCACGACATATCCACAAGTTTCATGATTTTTGGATATAATTAGCTTTTTTTATAATTCATAAACCAGCTTTTACTTGCAAGTTGTTTGCCATAATTTGTGAGCAATATATTCAAAACATTATGTTAGTTTGGAACATACGTTATTACAATGCACTATATTAAATGACTATTATTTATTGAATACAATATTCTATTATTGTATGCACGTGGAGTTGAAATTTGAACTTTTCAAATAATTACAATTACATGCAATAAAGAACTAAATTATATCAAAATAGCTGAGAATTAGATCAAATTTGAAAATATTGTACAATATAACATGGAGAAGCTACAGGAAAATTTGTAGACAAAAAATAAAAAAAAAAATCTTTGCCGAGTGCAATGGCATGGCACTCGGCAAAGTCATGTCTATGCCGAGTGCTATGGCACGGCACTCGGCAAAGGCGTATATTTGCCGAGAGCCTAACGGCCAAAGCACTCGGCGAAAGATGACGGGGGCAGCCGGTGCCGGCCTTTGCCGAGTGTTATTATTTGCCGACGGTTTGCACTCGGCAAAAAGGGTGTTTGCCGAGAGTGTGCCTTTGCCGAGTGTCGGCTCTCGGCAAATCTCCCTTTGCCGAGTTTTATTTTTTTGCCGTGTGGAACACTCGGCATATTGGCACTTTGCCGAGTGCCCGACAAAATGCACTCGGCAAAGGCCGGGGCACTCGGCAAAGCGCCGCATTCCGGTAGTGCTACCATTGGGTGTTATAGATGTGATGGCAAGAATTTAGAGCATGACCAGAGTGGGTATATCAATAGCGATAATAGGTACATGATACCCAACCATCGAACGACAAGAGGTTTACCGGTGATGACTATCTCTAACTTTGGATCGCTCGAGGAGTGTAGTGTGATTTCATATGTTTTTATCTTCTTTTGCTTTTGGAGTTTGGATTGTTTGGAGCTTGCAAACCTAATTAAAGTGTGGTGAACTCCAACAGCTTGGTGTGGTGCCTGCTGTCCAAGAGCTCTGGAACGCGTGGGAGATCCACTGTCTGATCCTCATCAGTCTTTTCTTGCAAGAAGTCTTCCTCTTCGTCTTTGCCGGTTTTATGAGGCACAGTAAGCGTCTTTTATCTTGCACACCATGCTTTGTGGCTGGCATACTGTCGGTGACTCTGTGGCCATCTTCGTGCTCGGCCACCTTGCGGTCCATTCGAGCGAGCCGGGCAGGCAGCTCATCTCCTTCTGGGCGCCATTCGTGCTAGTCCACTTGGGCGGGCAGGACACCATCACAGCCTTGTCGAGGCAGGACAACGAGCTGTGGAAGCGGCACCTGCTGGGCTTGGTCTCCCAGGTGGTGGTCGCCGGGTACGTCGTCGCCAAGGCTTCTTGGCCGGAGGGCCGGCTGAGGGCTGCCATGGTGCTCATGTTTTTTTCTGGGAGCCTCAAGTACGCTGAGCGTACTTTGTGCCTCTATCTTGCGAGCCCAGCAAAGCTTAACTTAGGTGCCCTAGGTCGTCAGTCAGAAACGCTACAGAAGCTTCGGGATACGAAGGACAAGAAAGGCGTAGGTTACCTCTTTGGTCTTGGGAGCAGAAATGAAAAAAGAGCCAAGAAAATGAAGGAAAAACTTGAGAAGATATGTAGAGGAAGTTCTAGTGGAGTATTGTTGTCTGATGAAAGCTTGAGAGAGATCTTGTCAGTTGATGCTCCCTTGAATGGCAAAAAGATCGTTTCATTTGCGGGAGATCAGCTACCCGGCGTGCTCGAGTGGTTTCGGTCCATGTCAGGTCGATGCAAGGTCTATGAGCATGTGGGGGCAGTTCTTGTGGATTCATACCAAAACCTCTACACCAAGAACCCACTTCGTAAACTCTTCTTCCTTAAGTCTTATGATTTCATAAGAAAATATGTATGCAACCAAGAACCTTGCGGAGCCATTTTTTGCTGTGGAGTTTGTTGTATTTGTCTAGGCCCCTTCGTGCTATACGAACTCTTCCAGTGTGTTTCAACCCCGATAGCCCTCGTGCTTTTCTGGGCTGCCGAAAAGGGGGGCAAAGACACACAATATCCTATCAGAGCTGATATCATCGTGTCCTACATATTGCTTTTAGGAGCAATAGTCTTAGATGTGTCCTCTACCACCATCTTCATTTTTTCCATCTACTCTCTGAAGCTACCTACAGCTTGGAGGAGCAAGAAACAGTGGTCCGAGGAGATAGCACAATATAACATGATCAAGAGGCATGTTGTTGTGCAAGACACTACGGGCATGATGGCATCCATACACCAGTGGATCGGACGGCGCTTGGGTGTCGAGTTACTTGAGGTAGCACACACACCCATCACAGAGGATCGCACACCCATAAAAGAGTTCATCCTCGACAATCTGTTAGGCTTGGGAATAAGGAAAAAATGGGACATTGCCAGCTCCCGTGGCCGGCAGGCACTTGAGGAGTGGATGGACAAACATAGAGGTCCAGATTCTGGAAGACTAAGAAGAGCACTAGTGGAGAACACCATGGACAATGGTGTTGATTTCCCCACAAGCGTGCTCATCTGGCATGTTGCAACAGACATGTGCTACTACTTCAGGGGCGACAATGATGATGCTAGCACAAGTGATTCTGATGACATGAATAATAAGCATAAGCAGATGAGCAGAGAGCTATCAAATTATATCATGTACCTTGTCTTCAAGTCCGGTGTGATGCTGACTACCAACTCCCAACTTGTATATGGCGAAGCCCATGTTGAAATCAGCGCAATTTTGTCAGGTGAAGATCAACAGGGTCAACCACATGTTGCTCTAGATGAGAAGGCAACAGTCATGAAGCTTTTTCAAGCCAATAAGAAAGAGGAACAACAAGATCATCAGTCTACGGTTGATAGCGACAAGCATAAAGAAGCAGCCATTCAGCAGAAATTCCTAGAGAGGATTCAAGGTCTTAATTCTCCGGAGCAGGAAATATTCTTGAAGCTCATTCAAGACAAGAACAAGAAACAGGAACCAACTAATAATAACGATGATAATGCTGGTGCAGTTATTCATCTGCAGAAAGTTGTGCAGAGCGCTGAAGCAGGGACTACTCCAGTATTGCCTCGTGCATGCTTGGTAGCAAGGGAGCTCCTTAGCATCAACGATGAAGCAGAGCGTTGGGGCCTCATCGCCAATGTGTGGGCAGAAATGCTTTACTACGTCGCACCTCGTTGCGGCTGTGCTTTCCACTACGAGCATCTTAGCACCGGTGGGGAGTTCATCACCCACCTTCTCCTTCTCATGAAATTTCTAGGTCCTTTTCTGCCACCCCCTGATAGTTGAGCTTCATTGTATAGCCTTATATTATGGGGCAAATACATGCTCAACTCTTGTATATATATAGGGTGTATGATTGTTATATATCTTTCCGAGCATATGAGCAGTTTGTTTGGTTTAGGTGTGAATCGTGGAAAAGTTGTCGTGAGGTATGAATTGTAGAGAATCTGTAAGCTGTTTGATTGAAATAATTATGAAACATGCCCCTCTGTCTCTATATACTGGGTGATACCCTATGTGTTGTTGCGGAAATCATCATGCATTGTACTTAAAAAAGAATTTATACACAAGAATGCAACAACAACATTATAGTGCTTTGTCATGGAATTTAAAAGATAAATAAATTTAGATAAACGTATGAATATGACAAAGACAACACCTTTTCAAAGACTACTGAAAGAAAGCCTTATCACAATTTAGTTAAAAAATAGGATGGGAGAAAAATTTTAAAAAAATATATAAATGCGATATTATTTTGGTTCTATCTTTTCTTTTCGTTGGAAATAACACCATCTATTTTAATTGAGCGATGATTGCTACTATACTTCCGAGAATGACAGTTTGGACATTGGAGCTCATGTATCTGCATCCTTTCGAGTTGAATTGATAGTTAGTGGAGGCCACCTACCCCACGGACATCATCCATCTCTAGTAATAAAGTATAAAATAAGAGTTAATAAAAAATAATTTCCACTTATACAGATAGAAAAATCTTTGGCAACTATAAGATAAAAATAAAGGTCCACGATGTCACACGATAATTTATTTCAGAGCTTGATGTTTATAAAAAAAAAATACCGAGGTGCCATTTAAATAAAAAATAGATTTATGGATAAAAAAGCATGAAGATCAAATAATTGATAAGTTTATTATAACTATATATAGATTATATAGTGTATATATACCCATTGTATTAAAAATAAACAAAGAAAAAGTTAATATAAAAAATTTCAATATCTATTAATAATTGGTATCGTTAGAACGGCAATAAGCTGAAGCGAACGTATTTTTTCTTTTTCTCGATCACGCAAAAGACTCACACGTAATTATATTAAGCAAGAAGGAAGCGTTTACAAGGCTCGGCAAGGAGGGATTACATTGTGAACCAAGAACCATAAGCCCTCCCTACAGACAACAAGCAGCTATCCTACAAATCTCCTAAAATTTTAGCTTGGATCGACGAACCAATGACAATTGAATGAAATGGGCCATAGAAACGGGCTATACACACTAAATGGATAACAAATTGTCCATCGGAGTATTTTTTTTTTTCGTGAACATGCATGCGCCCAGGCGCAAGTTTTTCATTAAGAGAGAGATTCCGTGTACATGTCGGCTGTTGCATGAGCAGTGCCCACTGGCTTCATCCTTCCTATAAGAATGCAACTGCCTACTAAGTTTAGAAATTATATCTGATCGTCAAGAAAACACCTCATGGTGACAAAAATGACCTAGTCCTATTTTCTAGTGTTCCTCACCTTCAACTCCACCTTGCAATCCATGACGCAGACTGACGGCAGCGAGCCATCTGCATTCAGGCTGACTGCACTGCAGTCCGGTATCACATGGTGCAGGGCACGAATACAGGACCAAGAGCTGCAGCCGAGCTACGCTATTTCCCAGGAACTGCATGCAACCGCTATTTACAGCGTGCATGGTGTTGGTCCGGCACCAGCATGTGTGGGAGAGAGAGTGGAGAGGTGTGACAGCAAACAACATGCAGTAGTGGGTTCCATCTTTTATAAGAAACAAAAAATATTATAACTCACAAACTAACACTAGTATAAAAAAGAGCAATGCTGGCGGTGGTAAACACCTCACCACTGGCGGTTCCCACAGCCGCCAATGGAAAAGACCAGTAGAAATGGTACATTTCTACTGACAGTTGCTTGAGAACCGCCACTAAAAATATGATTTCTACTCGCGGTTGGGTAAGTCAACCGCCAGTGGAAATATGATTTCCAACCGGGCGTTTCACTTCCCCAACCGCCAAGAAAATCACATTTCCACCGGCGCTTTCAAGCATATAACTGCCAGTGGAAAGTTTCCCGCTATTTTTTGAAATTTAAATTGAAACCTAAACTTATGATAACATGTAATGAAATTCTATCATACATTTATATACATCAACAAAAATCCATTTACATCAAAATTACATTATATCATACATACATACTTCAATAGAAATCCATATACATCACATATGTACCATACATATATATACACATCCAAAGTTTTCACTTTATCTCTAATTAGAAAAGCCTTAATAATCATCTCGACTAATATTAAGATGCCTAATATCAGTTAGCGCTCTATATTCCGACTTTCCTAATTCACTGTTCGGATTGTGATATTTTTCTTTGGGTGGGATGGCTTCTTTCATGATGAATGAGCAGAGATCCTCAACTATGTTGTATAATATTTTTTCATCGAAATTGGTTGTCGGATTTTCTGCATAGGCCTGGAAAGAAAGTATATTTATAATTCAACATTATATATTTTTCACTTGGTAACAAATATTTACAGCATTAATGACAAAACTTATAAATGATGGCTACTTATACCTTATCAGGGTTTCTGATGTATCATCCACTGTCTCTCATAAACTCGCACACGTAGAATCCACAGTGCAGCGTTCCCAGTGGTTGCTTGTGGCACTATAATGGACAAGTGGTTATTTAGTTTCTAAATCGTTGTTGACACCTTTTAATGTTATCTCTAGCAACGGCGCTAAAATACTTGTGAGCAGAGCATCGCTACTAGAATGCCAAGTTGTCATCCCCAAAGATAACACCAAGAGGTGTGGTATTAAATCATGCCACCATTTAGAATATAGAAATAGTATCCGCATAGCGCACGGATCAAATACCATTGTAGTATTTTTTACCCGGAGTATTACCGGGTTGTCATGTATATTTTTCCAAAGGAAGGTCTACATGGCTCTCGTGTAAGGGTAGCGTGTTAACCTAGAGTGTAATGGATGGACATAACCATGTCCTCACTACTCAATGCAGGGGTAAGTCACAAGAATAATGATAAGGATAAGTATATAATCATCAGCAAAAATAGATAGAGACTCCTAGCTATATCATTAGGGTTACTAGCAGAACATCAAGAGATATTCCTGTGTTATTTTTAGCTACATGTCAATGCATATTATGGTTAGTGCAGTACACTTAGTAGTCATAGCTAAGATTAGCATTATATCTATTCATAGTGAACATACTAGGGAAGTTTGAGAACATAGCACGCCCTTCCTTCGTACAAAAGTCCTACTGTGCCTATAAACGGGGTTTAGACTACATAGGACTCAACAGGATTGTCACACCCGCAATCTACCAAGCCCGGCCTATAGGGTGCATTCACAGATAAACATCGTATAAGCACCATGCTTACACAATGTTTACCACTCACCCAACGATCAATTAGATGAGTGCTATACGAATCTATGAATAAGTATAATGTCAATCTAGCTATACTAAGCATATAACCACAATAGACAAAGAATAATATAACTATGAATATAATCATATAAGTATTCATCAATTCAATTGTAGCAATTATATAACTATACAATAAAAGAGAACAAAGGTGAGAGGAGGTAAGAACTATACCAAATCCAAGCTCTTGATGGCTCCGGAATCCAAGCCTTCGCTTGCCTCCCTCTAGTTCTAACTAGCTATCTAGGCCCTAGCTAAGGAGCTCTGATTAGGGTTTCTGGCTGATGATCGGACTTTAAATGAGAAATAAATGAATGTGCCTCTTCCCTGGGGGGTCCTGCCCTTCTTTTATAGCCCTGGGCGATGATCGTGAGCCATCGGATGAAACCGACATTGGCGGACGGCTAAGATTGATCCTCAAAGACGGTGGAGCGAACCGGACGATGCGGGCCAGGAACGGGGCCAGGCCCCCCCGGCCGGTCGGCCTCCTCCGGCCTCCCGGCTCGGCGTGGTGCCTTCTCGTCTCTTCTAGAATATACCTGTGTTGCCGCGGTGTTCATTTTTCCGTTCTATGTTCGATAAGCTCCTGGGTTTGCGTCTTTTTCCGGTTTACGCCCAAAAAAAACAAAGAAACACCAAAACTCATGGAATTCTATCAGCGTAAACCCTATATCTATTTTGGTGATCATAATTGCATCCTTTTCATGGCTAGTTGACGGTTGGTTTCGTACAATAACGACCGTCAACAACTCCCCCAAGCTTAACTATTGCTAGTCCCTTAGCAAAGAAAACTTAAAAAAGTTATTGTAAGATATATATGTGTTTAAGCGTTGTAGCCATCTTGGAGCAACTCCCTAGAAGTATACCTGCAGTCAGACAAAAATTCTCCTTCAAGTAATGCAATAACTGAGCTGACTTTCAAACTTACCCATATTACCTTTGACTGTGGGGCTTATTAGCTCTTACTTGGGTCTTGAGCACTTGATAGACAGAAAGATCCCATCTAAGCACTATGTCTTAAGCTCTTTGATCAACTATCATTCTGGAGTTTTTAGATATTTTCAAATAAAACTCAGAGCTTCCCATGTATGACACTCTTAAATCTCTCAATATATGTGGTATTTGTGGATTCTCACCAAGGCAGTGATGATGATTGCCTTTCTTTTCATCCTATAACTGTTGACACTCCTTAGCGTCAACTTTAACTAGCACTTTAAACCCAAAAGAGAATATAAAAACACACTAGTCTACGGTTTTAACTGACAATTTCCACGAGTTTTGGTGATTTGTGAAATTTCCAGGGAATTTTCCAGAAAAGACGAGAAAGAGGGATTTAAGTGCAAATTTACCACGAAACTTAACCGCGACGCAACTACACCGCCAACAAGGTTCGGGAAGGGTCTAGAAGACACCCGGCGGCGGGGGCCCGCAGAGGAGCCCAGGGGGGCCGGCCCGGCCCCACCACAGGGCCGGTCGGCGCCCCTATTCCACCGATGGCTGCCGCCTTTCGGAGTTTTCCTCCCACGGTTCCTTGGAAGCCAATCAAATCATCCCTACGTTGATTTTAGGTCGGTTTGATCCGACGGTGCACATGAGATGAAGACGCGGATCGGCCGACGTGGCGGTTCCTTGCCCCCCTACTCCACCTCGGCCTATATAATGACGCCCAAGGCTCCCTTCAAGAGGCATTCTACACCCCTAAGCTTCATATTCTCTACATAATTAGGGTTAGGGTCCCTCTAGTTGATCTAGTTCTAGTTCATCTTGATCTAGTTCATCTAGATGTAGCAATTAGGAGAGACTAGTTCTTCTAGATCTAGTCTTGTTTAGAGATTAGAGAGATTGAGTAGAGGAGTAGAGATTCCGGAGGAGTTCCGGTATGTCGGCGCTTCTTCGTGGTCTGTATTCTTACGGATTCGACTCCCTCGCCCGGAGTCTGCGTTACGAGGTACTTTTGTATTTACCATTCTGATTTAAGTAAGCAACTTGTTCTTATTCGTTCTTTGGTTCACATCTCATATTGAGTGCTTTGATCTTGGTCATTACTTGGTTGAAGTAGTATTTCGTAGTGTAGGCGTGGTGCCTAGGCTAGGTTTACTTGTGAATGTCCCCTGATCAGCCGGATAGTGGTAGCTCGCGTAGGTGACTTTATAGCTACGTTGAATCCTCTGTAGTCCACTTCCCGTTGATAGGACTGATAGGCTTATAGGTGTCTGGTAGGAAGATTACTCTGTTTCTTCTCCAATTCAGGTCACTTGTCCGATAAGACGATATTATATAAAGTTTACCGGAGTCGAACTAGAGTACATTAGCTATTTTCTTTTTTTTCTTGATATGATCTAGCCTAATTGTAGGGTTAAGTCTATAGACGTTGTCATCATCACAAATTGTTCCCCTGTGGATACGATATTTAAAACCTCCGGGTAAAATGTGACACCGGTATGATATCTCGTAAACTTGCGATAATCCTACTTAAAACTTATTTAATGGAGTGCAGTTAAAAATACCAACAATAACTAAAGCTTATGTGGAGCGCATAGGTAAGAAGAAATTGAAAGAGCAAACTTGCAATGCATGTGTTGTAAAGTCAAACAATAGATCAATGGAGAAATAAGTCATATAGTCGAATCAAGATTTATAGGTGGATGGATATGGTGGGTGTATGGAGGAACCTAATTCTACTCAGCTCCTTTAATGCCTACCTCTCCTTTGGAACTTTGAAAACTGGCCAGATGTTATGAGCTATCTTTTTCTTTCTTTTTCTAAGGGAGTCAGGCATCTAAGTACCCATTGTTTTAGCACTGGGACACTTGTCCATTTTTCTTTTCTTCTCCCTTCTCTCTTTTTTTTCTAATATCTTTTTGCATAGCTCATAGCACTCCTTTTGGCATTGATAGGTTTTAGAGAGATAACAACAGGAACATAGAGCATTTATTAGGTGGCTATCCTAATGGAATATTTTTTAGTGTTCTCTCCCAGTGTAGGAGAAAAATATTTTTGAAATAGATGTAGGTGGAATGGCATGTTGTTGCGCCTACTCCAGTGTAGAGTAGTGTATATTGAGGTGGATCTTAATTTAAGAGCATGACAAATTTCTCACCAGGGTCACAAAGGTTGACAAAACTCAATGCAAGACAAGTAGCATGTATGTGGAAGTTTAACTAGCCTATCTCATCATGTTTGGCTCTGGTCGGAATGTAAGCTTTATCATATAGGAACTCATCATGTTTTTGTATTTTTCAAAAGATAAATCTCCAGAACTCTAGTGTCACTTAGAATAAGATAGATAGCAGCTCAGACTTTCTCAATCTTATCAATCAGATACCTAGACTTAGTTCAAGCATATGCAACCCATAAGTTTCAGGCTCAGAGCAAATTCTCATGTCAAAACAGTTGGAGCTAAAACTTGGGAAAACTTTTGTCTCAACTCTAGGTATTTCAGAGGTGTTGTAACAGAGCAGCTTATCATTTCAAATCATCTCAAGAGCTTCTTTTTTATTGACTCTAGACAGACAAACATTTTTATTTGTTTTTTTATTTTTTTAAGACTCATACTATATAAGACTCTAAAGACTCTAAGGACTCTAAAAAGCATGGACCTTCATGTGCCCATATATTTTTGGTATTTTTAAGTTTTCTTAGATACTATGGTGGACCTTCATGTGTTCACATATTTTTAATATTTTTTATTTTTATGACTGACTCGATAATCGCGTAGGTACACTTACCTAGGTACCTAGGGGATGCCTTCCCCCAAGCTAGTTGTTGTCGTGGTTGAACATTGAAGCCGAAAGCGGTTCTCTCGATGGAGCTCATGCTTGCAAGAGCGGGTGTAGCCGGAAACCTTCATCTCATCTAACAAGAAGTTGCTTACTTCACACAGTGTTTAGCTGTGTGTAGGGAAGGTGCACTTCGAGTGATGACGATGGTGCTTCCCAGGTGGACTAGCTCTTAGAGTCATCCTGCAGCAAGCATCTCATAAAACACCAAAACTCATGGAACGGATTAGCATAAACAGTTAGTGGTTAGCCGTTTCGCGAACTGGTTTTTGTGAGAGGTTTTCAAAGGTTGTTACAGTGCATTCAGTGCAGCAAAATGCTAAATGATTATTTTTGGATTTTTCTTTTATTGAACATAAAGGAAATATGCATGCTAATTTTTATTTTATTTTTAGGCCACCACGGTGAACACTCCTTTAGCTTGCACTTTGCAAGGATGTCACATGGGGCTTTAAGGTTTTCTAAATGTTTTTATTGTTTTCGATATGAATGATAAAAGCTAACAATGAAGTGCAAGAAAATAGATAACTACCATTGTTACCTTATGGTATGGGTTCGGAGTTTAGAGTCTTCCGGACAAGACTTCTCGTCGTCGTCACTCCTGGGGTGCTTCATCAGATCCTAAGGATGGGGACCCTGACGTTGAAACTCCTGATGATAATGACTTCGGTTGAGAAGGTTACCTTTTCTTTCCATACCTTTATAGGTTGTTGATGTTCCTTCGGTGCTGTAGATTCTTCGTTGATTGCCTCCTCCTCAACATTGCTCTTTTGAGAGCGATTCCTCCGGCGTTGACGTCTCCTCTTGGACAGGGTGAAAGCTGCTAATCCAGGAGAGTTATTGTAACACCCTAGGTGTTAATAATATTAAAAGTTGAGCATGAGCATCATTAATTGTAATCACCAAGCAATTAGCGCATTAGAGCATTTTCAAGTCATGGCAATGTTGCACTTGTGATGTGTTAAAATGTTTTATGAAATAATGCTTAAGGCTAACTAATGAACATTAGTGTTGGATATGCTTGATAATTAAAATGAGTTGAAACCCTAATTCTGAGCTCAAATTATGGAATTATGGAATAACCATGAAGTTAAGTTGGTGAAGTTTTAAATTGGAATTGGATGGTAGAGGTTTCAAAATAAGATTTAAAAATTTAGATTGAAATTCAAATTCAAATTAAAACTTTAATTCCAAACTCCTATTTATCCCTTTTTTCCAAATTTCAAAATGTAATAAAAATCTAAAGATGGCCCCAAAAGCAAAGTTATAGATTTTCAAATTTTGAACAACTTCTATTTTTGGAAAATTTTGAGTTGTTACATAAAATTTTGAGTAATTTTAAAAAGAAAAAGGAGGGAATGTAGCTACAGTAACCGGCCAACAGCAAGCCGCCATTGCCTACTTTGACGGCGAGCCGCCGCCCATACCTGGCCTTTCCGTGCGCCTTGCCACGCCGTGAGCCGTTCCAGCAGCATCGCTATCGCGCTGGCCATCGCCTCGAAGCGTCTCTGCACTCTCCTATCCCCTAGAATCACCGGCAAACCTCAGTTTCTTCTCTCTGCACCGCCGCCGCGTGCTCTGCTCACCGGCGAAATTCGCCTACACCACACCACCGCCATCTCCAATAGCTTGCACACTGCCCCGCCAACTCCTCGCGCTCCTCCTGAGTCAGCTAGCACGTCTAATTTCTGACGGTGAAGTCGCGCTCTTCCTTTTCTTCTCCAGCGGCGGTTGGAGCGCCGCCGCAAGCAGCTCGCGCTTGCCAGCGTTTCCCGGTGAGCCTCCGGCAAAGCTAAGCAGTGCCCTAGCTCCGCCTTGAGTCAGTAAAGCTCGTCGGCTCGACCTCTTGCACTCTATCATCGCCGGCAAGCCGGAACGCCACTGCGCCGCCGCAGAGCGTCGCCGCCAAGCCGTTCCACTGCCACTGACAGCCTCTGCCCTACCTCCGTCCCGTCTGGCATGCGCATCAGGTCGCAGTGAGCTCCTTGATGCTCTCCCAACTCCTACCGCAGTTAATTAGAGCCCGCAGTGAGCTTCCGCCATCGCGCCGCCATGCCGTTTGCGAAGCACCGCCGTGCCGCCATGGTTGCCGCTGCGTGCTCCCCGAGCCGCAGTTCACTTGCTCAGCCTTTTGGTGGCGTACGCGAGTCGTGGGGGGCCACTGTGGTGGCTTTCCCCGATGCCGACGGCATCACCGGAGGCGAGCAAGATGGCCGACCCGCCATCGCCGCCGTTGCTCATGTCATGGTCATCAATTGGGGCAGTGTTTGGGATCGCTGGGTTTGTCAGGTTGAGAGTAAGCCAGTGAGGCTCCTGGCACCGCCGCTAGTCTCGCCATCGGCGAGAACGCCGGCCGGCAGCTACCGCTGTGAAACGGAGAAGAAGAAAGGGGTCGGGCCCGGCTGTCAGTCAGAGAGAGGAGGAAGGGGAGCCCGACAGGTGGGGGCTGGTTGTCAGTGAGAGAAGGAGAGGGAGATGGAGGCCGGGCCGTCTCGGGCCAGTTGGGCCGTGCCTGCGGCCCAGCTCCAACAGGCCTAGCCCATCAACGGCTTTGGTCTTTTTGCAATTTTCAGAAAAAGGTGAAAAAGGCTGACTTTTGTTTATTTCATAAGAAAATAATCTGAGCTCAGAAAATTATACACTAAATTGCTATGTGTTCCTCATGATATTTAGTTTCATAGAAAATTATGTGTTTGGCATGTTAATTACTTTTGTCATGCTTAATAATTACCTCTTTTAATTAAGAAATAAGCTTCCATGATTTTTATAGGCCAAAATAAATATCTAAAATTTATGAAATTTATTCTTCCACTGTTTTATGATGTAATAAACCTTCACAAAAAGTTTAGGATTAATTTGATGAAGTTTAATTTTATCCTTGTTTATATGATTTAATAATTAATTAAATGGCTTGGAGTAAATAATACATATCATGAAATGACTTATGTGATCTTTTGGTGTTATTTAAAGACCATGAATCATACCATACAAATGATCCATGGCTTGGTTGTGTAGTGTTAGTAGGGTCATCATCACATGTATAGTTAATGATTAATTAATTAATGAAAGTAAGTGATTAACTTAGGATTTCGTGATTTTTGGATTAAGTGAAGATCAATGGAACATTTTTACCTTGCTGGTCCATGGCAATAATTTACCGTGGAATATGATGGTGCTAGTCTCATGTTGATAATAAATTAAATAATAATAAAAAAGAGAAGGTCGATTTAGTATTGCTTGTATTTGGATTGGTTGGAGACCATGGGGCATGCCTACCTTGCTGCCCTACAGCAATGTAATGTTGATTTTCATGTAATCTTAACCACCATGTTTATAGTAGTTTAATCTTGCTTTAGGATGTCTCTCTAGCTAGATAATAATATGATCTTGATACTTCTTTGCTTAAGCACGAATGCCTTGTTTATGTATGAGTGTATCCACTTTTCTAGTTAATCAACTAATCTTGCTTGGTGTTAATTAAACTTCAATTATAAGGATTTAGTTATAACTTTACCATGAAGGAAAGTTGTACTCAACTTTCTTAACTTTATTTACGTGTTGTTATGCACTTGTTAAGCCTCTCACCATGCATCATGTCATGCATTCCATCACACTTAGAATGCATAATTTATACACGTGTAGTGTACGTGAGAGCGATGGATCGCGAAGATCAAGCTTTGGAGAAGATCCGTAATGATTCAAGTCCCCGCGAGGTGTATCCACCGAAGGTGTCGACGTCAAGACTAACAACTAACCTTCCCTGCAACGCGGACAAGCCCCGGAGCATAACCCACTCTCTTGTTTTTACAAAAGTTTTATAATACTTTATGTCTAGTGTAATGTGCATTAAGTCGTAGGCTTTGGTTGATACCGTTGCTGCATGATTTCCTTGATCCACAATTTTTCCCAAATGTTATCCTACTAGTATGTTTAGGATGTTTCCCTTAAATGCTTAGCCATGCTTAGTTCGGTAGAAGTCAAGCGATGGTTTCATCGTTCACGAGATTTAGGGTTATCTCCTATTCTTCACGGTTTGCTTCATGGATCGTGAGAACCGTAATGATGATGAGGATATTAAATTGAGACCGGACGGGACATGTGATATAGTTATGATGGTTATACAGACTGTGGTGTCTGGCAAGTGCTCGTCCCGTCTGTGTCGATTAAGGATCGTTCCGATGTAGGCCTATTGGATCGTGACCCTTGCAGTGTACTGGCCATATACTCTGGGAAGCCTGTGTACTCTAGCTATTCTAGTTTGGGAATGGACCCCTGCGCACTGGGAGTGGAGAGATGGCGGGAGTAACGTGTACCCACCCTATGAGTCCAAAGGTAGGGATAGCACATGAGTCCTAAAGGGATGGCATGTGAGTCCAGGAGGGGATGGCATACGGCGGTGGTGTACTGTACTCTTGGGTAGCGCAGACCCAGTTCTATTTGGAGGATCCAGAAGAAAAGATTGATATATGCAAGGCTCGAACCTACATATATCGTGTGGTTGGGAATCCCCAGCTGGGCCCTTTTAACCGGTTCGAATCGTCGTTGCTCCTCGGTCATGGAGACACGATCCGCTGACCACTCATCGTAGTTTAATTGATGGAAGAAGATGGTTCTCGAAAATGAATATGAAATATGTTATATGCTTTAATGATAAGTGTTTGGCATAGACTAGGTGCTAATAAAGGCCCTCTAATGGTAAATTCTTAATTAAAAACCTAATTGTAAGGATCAACGGTAGAAATGCTTTTCCGTAAAAGTCTCTCTAGTTTCTGACCCAGAAAACCCCCTCAGCCAGCATGCCCTTGGTGTCTTTCTTTTGAAAGGTAAGTCTTGCTAAGTACCCTCAAGTACTCGGGGTTTGTTAAACCCCTGATTGCGTGTACTAACTTGAGTTGCGAGCTAGGTCATGTCGATGGGCTCGACATGATCCGGTTCTTTGTTTCCATCCGGATGTTCTTCAACCCCTTTCCGCTTCCCCTAAACAAGTTAAGTTTATTTAATCAAATCTTGATCATGTTTTGTAAACTAATGTTATAAATCTCCCACACTCTGATTTAATTATGTTGTAATAAATATTGTAATGTTGTGGTTACTCTCCTGTTGATCCTGGATAGAGGGTGATTCGAGGTTCCCGAAGTCACCCGGCAGAACACCGGAGTTATCGGGTTCCCGTGCATAGCCGTCAGAGGCCTTTAGGGCAATGATAGGTGCATGTGGGCCCAATAATTCGGATGGTTCTGTTACAGAATGGTATCAGAGCGATACAGGAGATCAACTATGGCATTATCTTTAAAAACTTCAAAATGATTTTACAAGCTAAAAGGTTTTGAAAACAACAAAGTAAAAATGGATCCTCTGCTTCCCCTAATGCTTGCTGCAAGTTCTCAAGAAGATTTTCAAGCAAACTCAAGATGATGTGAAAGGGCCTTCGATCCTTACCCCAGAAGTCAAGTGGAGCATCAGTGTCATTGATAATGTCCCGTTATCCATCCACATCTTACCTCACTCTGCATGACTAGTGTATAAAGTATTTCCCTATAAGTGAGTTGCGAGGTGAACTAACTAACGTCGTGAAGACGAGTAGGACGAGCATGCATCATATCATGAATATAAGGTTGAGATATGTAGTTTAAGACTCCCTCATTACAATCCGACAATGGCTAGTCTTTCTTATAGCTGTTATGTTCACATTAATCTCGTCCTGCCCCAGGTTTTGCTAATGAACCTTTAATTAGCAAAATTCTGGAGCTGAACCTTGTTCTCCCAACCTATGCATGTGTCATACCTTGATTTGTCTCAATTTTGACATATGCTGTTTCCTTAACCTTATCACTTGGACATGCGTCATGTGGGGGTACAACCATTGTGTCTTATGATGGAGCCATGATCAATGATCACGATGCAACGACAAACCTGGGATTTTCTGGGGACTGCAGTTTTCTGCAGGGCGTTCGCTTGTATCGAGGCCCGCGGCCTAATCTATCATAAGCCAACATTGATGTGCTCTTTTTCCTTTGATCCACGATTTCGATATAGATTGAGAACTTGGGGCTCCTATGGTCGTAATCATAAGGAATATGCTTCTGGCCACTAAGCCTGAGGTCTTCTATGAACCATGATCATAAGGAAATACTTTGGGTACTCGCCAGTATCAAGGTTTAGGGTCATAATTCATCATAGCCTGTAGTTGATAGGTTCCCTCCCTGTTGACTCCTTTTTGATGGAGTCACATCCACTAAAGATGACTAAAAATACCTATTGCTTGCTATCACTTTATTGATCAAAAAAAAAGAACTACTCAAACCCCACATATCAGATTATCCGAAATCTCGGGACAAGATTTCTGTAAGGGGGGAGGGATTTGTAACACCCTAGGTGTTAATAATATTTGAAGTTGAGCATGAGTATCATTAATTATAATCACCAAGCAATTAGCGCATTAGAGCATTTTCAAGTCATGGCAATGTTGCACTTGTGATGTGTTAAAATGTTTTATGAAATAATGCTTAAGGCTAACTAATGAACATTAGTGTTGGATATGCTTGATAATTAAAATGAGTTGAAACCCTAATTCTGAGCTCAAATTATGGAATTATGGAATAATCATGAAGTTAAGTTGGTGAAGTTTTAAATTGGAATTGGATGGTAGAGGTTTCAAAATAAGATTTAAAAATTTAGATTGAAATTCAAATTCAAATTAAAACTTTAATTCCAAACTCCTATTTATCCCTTTTTTCCAAATTTCAAAATCTAATAAAAATCTGAAGATGGCCCCAAAACCGTAGTTATAGATTTTCAAATTTTGAACAACTTTTATTTTTGGAAAATTTTGAGTTGTTACATAAAATTTTGAGTAATTTTAAAAAGAAAAAGGAGGGGATGTAGCTACGGTAACCGGCCAACAAGCCGCCATTGCACAACTTTGGCGAGCCGCCGCCCATACCCGGCCTTTCCATGCGCCTTGCCACGCGGTGAGCCGTTCCAGCCGGCTTCGCTATCGCGCTGGCCATCGCCTCGAAGCGTCTATGCGCTCTCTTATCCCCTAGAATCACCGGCAAACCTCATTTTCTTCTCTACGTACCGCCGCCACGTGCTCTCGCTCACCGGCGAAATTTGCCTACACCACACCACCGCCATCTCCAATAGCTTGCACACTTGCCCGCCAACTCCTCGCGTTCTTCACGAGTCGGCTAGCACGTCTAATTTCGGCGGTGAAGTGCGCTCTTCCTTTTTCTCCTCAGCTGGTTGGAGGCGCCGCTGCAAAAGCGGCTCGCGCTTACCAGCGTTCCCGGTGAGCCTCCCGCAGCTAAGCGGTGGCCTAGCTCCGCCTTGAGTCGGTAAAGCTCGTCGGCTCGACCTCTTGCACTCTATCATCGCCGGCAAGCCGGGAACGCCATCGCCGCCGTAGAGCGCCGCCGCCAAGCCGTTCCACGCCATCGATAGCCTACTGCCCTACCTCCGTCCCGTCGGCATGCGCATCAGTCGCAGTGAGCTCCTTGATGCTCTCCTAACTCCTACCGCGATTAATTAGAGCCCGCAGTGAGCTTCCGCCATCGCGCCGCCATGCCGTTTGCGGCACCGCCGTGCCGCCAAGGTTGCCGCTGTGTGCTCCCGAGCCGCAGTTCACTTGCTCAGCCTTTTGGTGGCGTCACGCTGAAGTCGTGGGGGGCCACGGTGGTGGCTTTCCCCGATCGATGCCGGCGGCATCACCGGGAGGCGAGCAAGATGGCCGACCAGCGAGCTAGGTCATGTCGGTGGGCTCGACATGATCTGGTTGCCGTTTCCGCAGATGTTCTTTAACCCCTTTCCACTTCCCTAAACAAGTTAAGTTTATTTAATCAAATCTTGATCATATTTTGTAAACTAATGTTATAAATCTCCCGCACTCTAATTTAATTATGTTGTAATAAATATTGTAATGTTGTGGTTACTCTCCTGTTGATTCTGGATAGAGGGCGATTCGAGGTTCCCGAAGTCACCCGGCAGAACACCGAAGTTATCGGGTTCCCGTGCATAGCCGTCAGAGGCCTTTAGGGCAATGATAGGTGCACGTGGGCCCAATAATTCGGACGGTTCTGTTACAGTTATAATCTTTAAATTGACAGCGTACCTTCTCTACTGGAAATTGGAAGTGGACTTGGTCTGATCCATTGTAGATGATGGCGTTGGTGGTGCTGAGGAACGGCCTCCCAAGGATGATGGGTATCTCATCTTCTTCTCCCATGTTCAGTATCATAAAGTCGGTCGGGACATAGTGGGTGTGGATTTTAACCATGATGTTCCTCGCTCTCCCTCCGAAAATCTCATCGTGTTGTCCGCCAGCTGCAGCTACATATAGGTAGGGTATAGAGGTGTATCGAATAATAAGTCATATACCTTTTTAGACATGATGTTGACAGCTGATCCGATGTCACAGAAAGCATTGTAGAAGGAGCACTGTCCAATAGTGCAGTCGATGGTCGGCATGCCTGGATCCTCTCTCTTGTTTAGGAATGATGAAGCTAAAAGGTGATCATGCTCATACTCAACAGCCTTGACTACTTGGACTTGCTTTCTCACTTGCCTCCTGTTCTTATTCTTTCTCTTCCCATTTGAATTCTTTTTCTTGGCTTCTTCAGTTGTTGGCTTAACTGGAAAGTAAGCTCTTCTTGGGTCTATAGGAGCTTCAAGGGTCTTATTCTCAAAACTGAACTTCTCTTTATTGCCCTTGATGGTGAAACAAATCTTTGCACTGTCCGTGTAGATGACAACCTTTATAGTACTCAGGAATGGTCGGCCAAGAATGATTGGACTCTTTGGATCTCTGCCGGTATCTAGGACTACAAAGTCTACAGGGACATATGATCTCCCGATTCGTATGCACATGTCATCTAAGATTCCTTCAGGGTGCTTAACCGTCTAGTCTGTAAGCTGCAAACACATATTCGTGTACAACAAAGATGCCCATGGAAAGACTTGGTCAAAGATTACCTTAGGCATGATGTTGACACTGGCGCCTAGATCGCAGACAACTTCCAGGAAGTCAAGCTGCCCAATAGAGATGGGGATCATAGGTCTCTCTGGATCTCCTCTCTTGGGTGGCATGGACTCATCCTTTCATCCTAATGATGCTTCAACGTAGTAACCTACATACACATCAACAAGATTCGCGGTCTCGGGCTCTAGAGGTTGCCCTGGGATCTTACCTTCGTTGGTTGGTGGAACAACGGCCACCAGCTGACCTAGTTGTTGTTCTATCATTTTGTTAAAGGTAAGCTGGTTCTTAACAGCAGAGGTAAAGCTATCTATTTTAGTGTTTATATTTTCTAGCATTTTATCATTGGATGCTACCTTCCTAGATAAAGTCTCCACAATTTTATTTTGATTGAAGATCACTTCTCTCAAAGGCAATTGAGCATAGCTATTGTAATTAGTGCCTTGAAAGTTACCTAGAAAATTACCTTGGTAGTTGGGCCCCTACTGATTCCATCTTTAATTTTGAGGACGATAATTGTTGTTGTTGTTGATGAAGTTCACATCCTCACGGGTCTCAGGGCAGTTGTTGCCTGGGTGCCCCATATTGCCACATACTTCACAAGTCATGCATGAATCACTAATGTGCATGACGTCTTGTTTCAGGCTGGCCTTGTCTTCCAGCTTCTTCATGAGCAGATCTATCTTGGTAGACAACATGTCTACCTCCTTGAGCTGGTGCATTCCTCCACTTCTCTTGCGGGTTGTTTGGCGCTCATCACTCCAATCTTGATTGGAGGCCATCTTCTCCAGAAGAGCAGTAGCTTGTGGTATGGTCAATGACATGAATGCACCTCCAGCAGTAGCATCAACATTGTTGCGGGTGTTGTTGGTGAGCCCATGATAGAAAGTCTACATGAGAAGCCAATTTTCCATCCTATGATGAGGACATTCTGATATGTAGTCTTGAAAGCGTTCCCATGTGTCAGGGACTGACTCGTCATGTTGCTGCTGAAAACTTGAGATCGTCCCCCTTAGGGCACTTGTCTTACCCATAGGAAAGAACCTTGACAGAAAAGCTATGGAGCACTTGTCCCAAGTTGTATGATTGTCCTTGTTAGCGTAGAACCATTGCTTTGCCTTTCCCAACAGTGAGAATGGGAACAGACGCAGCAGGATGGCTTCTCTTGGTACATCCTTCATCTTGAAAGTGCTGCAAATCTCCAGGAAGTGTTGGAGATGAGCACTTGCATCTTCGTGTGCTTTTCCACAGAACAAGTTGGCTTGCACCATGGTGATAAGAGCTGGCTTGAGCTCGAATCCATTCTCCCCAACTTCGACGTTAGGTCCAGTCAAGGATGTTGTTGGTGGTTGGAGCGGAGAGAACTTCAAGCAGCGGACTTATCGACCATTTCCTCGAAAGCTGGTGCTAAGTTGCCTTCTTGTTGCTCTTCTTCTTCACTTATAGGAGCTTGCTCCTCCAAAGAACGAACCTCAGCAGTGGGTGTCTTTGATGGAGATTCAAAGATTTTCCTTACTTGCTGGAATTTCCTTCTTCGAAAGAGTTTTTAGGATTTTCAACATAGTTATCTGGTAGATCAAAACCACTCATTCATTACCCTGCATAAGATATCACAAAGATAGAAAGCACAAGGGTAAGCCTGCATTGAGTAGGGGTCTATGGTTTTCTCTATCTCATTAGTTTGTTAGGTCTATCGCTATTCCTTTAACTCGCCAATTGCCATCCCCGGCAATGGCGCCAAAAATGCTTGTTGACACCTCTTAATGTTATCTCTAGCAACGGCGCTAAAATGCTTGTGAGCATAGCATCACTACTGGAATGCCAAGTTGTCATCCCCAGCATAACACCAAGAGGTATGGTATTAAATCATGCCACCATTTAGAATATAGAAATAGTATCCGCAAGCGCACAGATTAAATACCATTGTAGCATTTTACCTGGAGTATTACCAGGTTGTCATTTATATTTTTCCAAAGGAAGGTCTACACGGCTCTCGTGTAAGGGTAGCGTGTTAACCTATAGTGTAATGGATAGGCATAACCATGTCCTCACTACTTAATGCAGGGGTAAGTCACAAGAATAATGATAAGGATAAGTATATAATCATCAGTATAAACAGATAGAGACTCCTAGCTATATCATTAGGGTTACTAGCAGAACATCAAGAGATATTCCTATGTTATTCCTAACTACATGTCAATGTATATTATAGTTAGTGCAGTACACTTAGTAGTCATAGCTAAGGTTAGCATTATATCTATTCATAGTGGACATACTAGGAAAGTTTGAGAACATAGCACGCCCTTCCTTCGTACAAAAGCTCTACTGTGCCTATAAACGGGGTTTAGACTACATAGAACTCAACAGGATTGTCACACCCGCAATCTACCAAGCTCGGCCTATAGGGTGCATTCGCAGATAAACAACATATAAGCACCATGCTTACACAATATTTACCACTCACCCAACGATCAATTAGATGAGCGCTATACGAACCTATGAATAAGTATAATGTCAATCTAGCTATACTAAGCATATAACCACAATAAACAAAGAACAATATAACTATGAATATAATCATATAAGTATTCATCAATTCAATTGTAGCAATCATATAACTATACAATAAAAGAGAACAAAGGTGAGAGTAGGTAAGAACTATACCAAATCCAAGCTCTTGATGGCTCCGGAATCCAAGCCTTCGCTTGCCCCCCTCTAGTTCTAACTAGCTATCTAGGCCCTAGCTAAGGAGCTCTGATGAGGGTTTCTGGCTGATGATCGAACTTCGAATAAGGAATGAATGAATGTGCCTCTTCCCTAGGGGGTCTTGCACCTCCTTTTATAGCCCTGGGCGATGATCGTGAGCCATCGGATGAAACCGACATTGGCGGAGGCTGAGATTGATCCTCAAAGGCGGTGGAGCGAACCGGACGGCGCGGGCCGCGGAAGCGGGCAGGCCCGCACCGGGCCGGTCCAGCCCGCACCGGCTGGTCTAGCCTAGGGGCCTCCGGCTCGGCGTGGTGCCTTTTCGTCTCTTCTAGAATGTTCCTGTGTTGCCGCGGTGTCCGTTTTCCCGTTCTATGTACCGATAAGCTTCTGGGTTTGCGTCTTTTCCAGTTTACGCCTGCAGAAATAGTGAAACACCAAAACTCATGGAATTACATCGATGTAAACCCTATATCTACTTGGTGATCACAATTGCATCCTTTTCATGGCTAGTTGACGGTTGGTTTCGTACAATAACGACCGTCAACAATCGTCCTATTTATTAATTGTATATGTATGATATGCACTTATAAATTGACGTACCAACCCCTATATCTCATTGGTTGTCCTTTTTTAGAAAGGTCATATGGACCTTTCTCCATCTTATAATACCTATATGCCCTGTGATCTCGAAAAGAATCACCAAGTTATTATGCAACTCTCATAGATAAAATAAAGCATGTATATATATAGGCTTACCGTTCTAAGATTGTCAACAATGTTGCATAAGATTCAGTTGCGTACTGCACGAAGTCTAGTACCAACGTCCTTTCTTTCCTAGGATTAATTAAAAAACAGATCCAGTGATCCCTACAGGATCAAATTTATGATGAGGCATGTGTCATGGAATTCTTAACTTGATGTATGTAAACTCACACTTACCTAAAATTGTAGGGGGCCACTATGCAAAGCCTATTTTCAAATTTTAGCATTGCTTGTCCTAGGTAGAGGGCATATTTGGCTTCAAATTTCTTTTTTAGATCCACTTTTTTCACCTTAGCCTGTTCAGGTGTTAAGCCCTTCAAATCGTCATGGCCATCACCGATTGTGAACGTCTGCTGCTCCTCGCATATTTTCATTGGGCTAAGATACCTGATCCTTTTTTCTTCTTCATATGTTGGATCTAGACCGTTGTTGACACCTGTTATCACCCAAAATTTATTAGTAATTACCTCTCCCCGAGACATGAATATATGATAAGAATAGGGTTATCACTGACAATTTCCACGAGTTTTGGTGATTTGTGCATTTTTCAGGGAATTTTCTAGAAAAGCCTAAAAGAGGGATTTAAGTGCTAATTTACCATGAAACTTGATCGCGACGCAAGCACATCACCAGAGAGTTCAGGAATACTCGAGAAGACGCCCGAAGCGGCGGGGACTGCAGCCACCACCAGGTGGGGCCGGCCCGGCCACCCGGCGCCGCCCGGCCCCCTGGGGTTAGGGTTGGCTGCCCCCCTTCGAACCTTCCTCCACCGCCTCCGAGGAGTCATCCTGGCCGCTTGCTACGTCGGTTTGATCCAACGGCACGTATCAATCCCATCGGGCTATAAAAGGAGGGCCATACCCCCCCGAGAGGGCCGGATCAAGAGATGAAGAATCGAGCTTTAGATAGAAATCCACTAGATCTAGGCTAGCAATCAAGATAGAGATTAGAGAGATAGAGTAGAAGAGTAGAGATTCGGAGGAGCCCCGGCCCTGCCGGAGCATCCTCGGGAGCCGTATTCGCTCGATTCGACTCAAATCGCCCGAGCTACATTCCGAGGTACTTTTGTATTTACCATTCTCGATTCAAGTAAGCATTTGTTTATATTCGTTCTTTGGTTTGCAACTCATATTATATTGAGTACTTTGATTTGGGTAGCTCCTAGGTCGAGTAGTTTTCGTAGCGTAGACGTGGTGTCCGGGTTATGATTGCTTGTGGATGTCCCCCCGATCACCGGGATAGTGGTAGCTCGCGTAGGTGACTTTATAGCTACGTTGAATCCTCCGTAGTCCACTTCCCGTTGATAGGACTGATAGGCCTATAGGTGTCCGGTAGGTAGATTACTCTGTTTCTTCTCCTATTCAGGTCACCGGTCCGATAAGACAATATTATACAAAGTTTACCTAGGTAGTTAGAACTAGAGTACATTAGCTATTTCCTCATTCTCAATAGTTTTCTAGATTGTTTGTACCCCCTTAGATTAAGAGTATTAGGCTAGGTCATAATTCACCTACCGTTCCTTTGGGTTCGATATTAAAACCGGGTTGATCTTGGTGAAGTGCCGACAAGATATATATGCGGCGCTTATGATAATCGATTATAATCATTATTTAGGTGCGCTTAATTTATACCAACAAGCATTTCTCGGCGCCGTTACCGGGAACGGTTTGCTGATTTTGATTTAGCCTATCTTAGTCTATAGTTATCTTTTTATATTAAAAACAAAAATAAAAATATATTATGGAAAACGAATCTCAACTTTTATATCAATATGGAGCACCATCGGGATCGTACCTTCAGCCAATGGAATCTTCTAAACCTATCACATCATCTGGCTATGAGCTACGTCCGGGATTAATTAAATTAGTTCAGAACATATCTTTTCTCGGTAATACTAAGCGAAAACCCCTATTCCCACTTAATCGATTTTGAGCGCACATGTTCATGTTCGAGCATTAAAGGCATGGCCGATTTAAACTTTAAGATGGAAACTCTTTCCGTTTTCATTAATCAGGCGAGCCAAGAAATGGTATAATCGCCATGTTGGGAGTAGTCAAGGAGATTGGGAAATATTACGAAAATACTTTTGTCTTAAATTTTTCCCAAGAGAAAAGGTCGCTAAACTTCGATTTGAAATCATAAGATTCAAACAATTAGACAATGAATCGCTAGGCAAGACTTGGGATCGTTTCGATGGTTTTGTAAATTCTGGACCTAATCTTGCTTTTACGGAACCCATACTTTTACAACATTTCTTTTTAGGCCTTGATGCTAGAAATAAGAAATATCTTAATTTGGCCTCGGGTGGAGCATTTATGCATATTATTGTTGAACATGCTAAAACTATTCTTACTAATATTTTAAATGATCTCCCGAAGAAAAAGAAGAGTTGTTAGAAGAAAATTCTCATTTAGCTACAAATGAACTTTTACCCGATTCATCTCAATCTATAGTTGAATTAAAACCTGAGCTAGCTAATGAGATAATTCCAAATTCTAAGTGGATGTTTGAAATAGAGGATGATTTCTTTAACGATTTTGGGAATACTACACTTTATCGTAAAATTATTCAATCCCAAAGATCTGAGATTTTAGTTCTAGTCTTTCACATCCTGATGATTTAAAATTTCTTAGAGAAATAACAAGGGAATTGATTTTTATTTTGGGTGATGATTGGTTAACGTAATCCGAGTAATCCCCCCAAGTAATTCGTCTTAATTCACCCTCTGTTAGTATAAAGTTACAAGTAGATTCATATCCCTTTGAAGCTTTATATAATCCAGTTGTAGGAGTCAACGTTATGTCATATACTTTTGCTAGAAATTTTTTTGAAAGATATACCATTAATTCCTACAAATAAATTATTTAAAAATTATTCAGACATATTATTCCTAGTTTAGGAGTTTTGAGTGCACTTCCTATTGTTATTAATGATTTCCGCATATTGCTAAATTTCTATATCTTTGATGTGTGGGATTTTGATGTAATGATTGAGTACCCATAATAAAACTTCTTCAAGAAGGTCGTGATGGTAAATTAAATATCCAACTCGGGAAAGGATTTAATTTTTCGATACCTATAACTCATGCGGTAAAGTTTAAAGCGTAACCCCTTCCCCTAATTAGACCCAATAGAAGAGGTCAAGCCTATTGAATGCAATGATTTTATTCAACCCGATTTAGAAGATGATGCCCAGTTCTTCATCAATGAAGAGGAGGAGGACCTTATTTATCCTGAACCTCTCGATGAATTACTAGAGTCACCTAAACCTCCTATTGAGCTTAAACCATTACCATCTCGTCTTAAATATATTTTTCTAAATAATGATCAAGAATATCCTATGATTATAAGTGATAAACTTTCTCGATGAAGAGACTTATAAATTAATAACTGTTTTAGAAAAACATAGAGCTGCTTTTGGATATTCACTCCAAGACCTAAAAGGGATTAGCCCCCGTTCTTTGCACCCATCGCATACCTACCAATCCAGAAATTACACCTTCAAGAGAACCTCAGCGTAGACTCCAAAATGCGATGCGGGATGTAGTAAAGAAAGAAGTTCTAAAACTTTTACATGTAGGGATCATATACCTGCATCCGCATAGCGAGTGGGTAAGTCATGTGCAAGTTGTACCTAAAAAGGGAGTAATGACGGTTGTCCAAAATGATAAAAATGAATTAATACCTAAGAGAACTATCACTTTGGATGGCGAATGTGTATAGATTATAGAAAACTCAACAAAGCAACAAAGAAAGACCATTTCCCTTTACCTTTCATTGATGAGATGTTAGAGCGTTTAGCAAATCATTCTTTCTTCTGTTTCCTTGATGGCTATTCAGATATCACCAAATCCCTATCCACCCCTCGATGATCAAAGCAAAACCACCTTTACATGTCCTTATGGAACTTATGCTTATAGGAGAATGTCTTTTGGATTATGTAATGCACCCGCTTCTTTTCAAAGATGCATGATGTCTATATTTTCTCGATATGATAGAAGAAATCATGGAAGTTTTTATGGATGATTTTTTAGTTTATGGAAAAACTTTTGATGATTGCCTAGAGAATTTAGATAAGGTTTTGCAAAGATGTGAAGAAAAACACTTAGTCCTCAATTGGGAAAAATATCATTTTATGGTTAGAGAAGGAATAGTGTTAGGACACCTAGTGTCGAAAAGAGGTATAGAGGTAAATAAAGCCAAAATTGAAGTAATTGAACAACTACCTCCCCCTGTTAATGTGAAAGGAGTCCGAAGTTTTCTTTATTGTGGTTTTTATCATAGATTTATAAGAAATTTCTCACAAATTGCTAGACCAATGACCAGATTGTTAGCTAAGGATGTACCTTTTGAGTTTGATGAAGAATGCTTAGAATCATTTAATATTCTTAAGAAAGCACTTACATCGGCACCAATCATTCAACCCCCGATTGGTCTTTACCTTTTGAGATTATGTGTGATGCTAGTGATTATGCTTGTAGGAGCAGTCTTAGGACAAACAAAAGATAAAACGCATCATGCAATTGCTTATGCTAGCAAGACAATGACAGAAGCACAATTAAATTATGCAGACCACCGAAAAGGAACTTTTGGTCATTGTTGTCTTTGTTATTGATAAATTTAGGTCTTACTTAGTTGGAGCTAAAATAATTATTTATTTTGATTATGCTGCTCTTAAATATTTGCTCACTAAGAAGGATGCTAAACCACGATTAATAAGATGTATTCTATTGCTACAAGAATTTAATTTAGAAATTAAAGATAGAAAAGGAATAGAAAACCCCATTGCTGATCATTTGCCTAGGATGTATTTTAAAGAACCTCGGGAACTATCTATTAATGACTCATTAAGAGATGACATGTTTGTTTAAAGTGACCAAGACAGATCCTTGGTACGCGAATATTGTCAACTTTATGGTTGCAGGTTACGCACCACCGTGAGAAAATAAGAAAAGAGTCATTTATGAAAGTCGTCTCCACATGTGGGATCCACCATACCTCTTTCGGGTATGCGCCGATGGATTACTCGGAAGATGTGTACCAGGTGGAGGAAGACATGCGGATCATTCGAAATGTCACTCATCACCATATGGAGGTCATTACGGGGCATTCCGCACTCATGCAAAAAATCGCGGCGAGTGGGATTCTTTTGGCCAACCATATATGAAGACACCAAAGATTTCATCCGAAGATATGGAGCGTGTCGAGGCACGGAAATATCAATGCAAGAGATGCTATACCACTCACCAACAACCTTCGATAGAGCTCTTTGATGTCCGGGGAATTGATTACATGGGACCATTTGTGAAGTCAAAGAATTATGAGTACATTTTGGTGGCGAGTTGACTATGTATCCAAGTGGGTAGAAGCTATGCCATGCAAGAATGCTAACTCGAAACACTCAAAGAAGATGTTTGAAGAGGTTATATTTCCAAGGTTTGGAACACCTATAATGGTTATAAGTGATGGAGGAACACATTTCACCGATAAGAAGTTTCACTTATACCTACAAGCTCATGGAATACGACATAACGTCGCTACTCCATATCATCCTCGACAAGTGGCCAGGCGTAAACATCCAATAAACAAATCAAGAATATTCTCCAAAAAACAAATGAATGAAATGGGAACTTTATGGAAGGATCGATTACCGATGCACTATGGGTATACCGGACAAACTTATAAAACACCTTTGGGTATGTCACCATATCAATTGGTATATGGTAAGACCTGCCACTTACCAAATGAATTAGAACATAAAGCTCACTTGGGCTATCAAAAGATGGAACATGGACCTAGAAGTCTGCTGGAGAGAAAAGGAAAATGCAATTATCGAATTAGAAGAATAGAGAAAAAAGGCCTATCACAATTCGAAGATCTACAAAGAACGGACGAAGAGATGGCATGATAAGAGGATCAAGAAGAAGGTGTTCACACCAGAAGATAAGGTATTACTTTTTAATTCTAGGTTCAAATTATCGGGCTTGGAAAATTAAGGAGCAAATGGGAAGGACCCTTCACCGTTGTAAATTCATCACCACATAGAGTAATAACTCTACAATCAAACGAAGGTACGCTATTCAAGGTAAATGGACACCGACTTAAACTTTATTTAGAGCCATTTGATTCAGGAGTAGTGGATGAAATCGAATTCATCCAATTACCAACTTATTAAGTTCTATTTTATTTCGGTACGAATTTTTATCCGAAAATACATCTAATAGAAACATAGGAGGAGTCCAAAGTACCCCGCGGAAGGGCACCCGAAGTGGGCCCTAGGTGGGGCCGGTCGGTGCCCTTATGGGGACGGTCGGCGCCCCCCTGCGCTCCCTCGTCCCGACTCTCGTCCCATGTCCTTCTACACTCTTCCCTACGTATATTCGCGTATTATCCACGCCAAGCAGCGATCGGATATTCTTTTTTCGTGCGGATCCCGTAGAACCTAGGTTTTATCCTCATCCCGTCTCCCGAAAACCCATATAAATACGTACCTAGACCTCCTCAACTTTATTCCACAACCAGCCACCTTTCCCTTTCAAAGAAAGCTCTCCAATCTAGATCTACTAGCAATGGCGAACAAGGCGATCGTCTCCTACGGTGCGGACTTCGACAAAGATCCCCCGCGATGATTCGAAGGCCCTCGTCCTCGCGCAATTAAGCCTCCCGCCCGTTGTGCCACCGAAGCAAGTTGCAACGATCCCCCGGCGTCATGAGCAAGTCTACTATGTGCAAGATTCATCCGCTCTTCCTCCACCACCGCAAAGGCTGATGTTTGAAGGAGGTGCTAAAGGAAAGCGATTGCTATCCCCAAGGGTACCCAGCTCCTTGCACCTAGAGCTAATGAGCGACTCGTGGCGTCGAGACCGACAAGAAGGGCAAGCTTATATGTGCTAAATACACCAACGCCGCTCGTCCTTTCGTCCCAAGGAATTCGTGCAAACCCCGATGAAGTATGCTACACCGAGCCCATTGCACCTAAGCCCAAGCCTAAGAGGAAGAGAGCAACAACAAAGATTAGCACCGGAGAAAGTTCCCAAGCAGCCAAAGACCTACTCTACGCACTCTCAATGAGAAGCTTGAAGGCCTCTCCAATCTTGTCAAGGAGATGGAAACATCTAACAAGCTGAGAGACAAGCTCATAGAAGATGTAGAAAAGAAGGTTGAGGTTAATCTCAAGTTAATCCGCAGCCTCAAGCGCGACAAAGACAAGCTTGAAGAAGAGGTTGCGGCCCTCAAGGAAATAGTTCGGGGCCTCAACAATGAAGGGCAGCATTAACCGCCTAGTTATCCAATAAGGCACACTTCCGCTAGTCCGATTAGTTAAAGGAGTCGGTCGAAGTCGAGTCATTTTGTTAGGACAAAGCCTAATGAGCTAGGGCGTCGTTAGCTCGGTCATTAAAGCGTCTATTGAATTATTTTATACCACCACCATAAATAAATAAAGTGCCTTACTTTATATTAATGTGTGTTATCTATTCTACTCTCTATTTTTGGAATATTTTGTCTCCACATATTGCGCAGAAAAGTATGAAGAAAAACAAGTGTGGGGGAAGCACAATTAATCCCAAAGCAAAAATACGATCGGAGAAACAACAGACAATTGAGCGACATCGAACCAACACCGCACACGCGGGCAGACCCGCAGACCCCTAAGGCGGGGCCGGGCGCCCCTAGTGGGGCGGCGGCGCCCCCGCCACCTTTCGCTTCTTCGTTTCGGTCACAATCGGGTTCGAGTTAATTACAAGTCAAATGCATATTTTATACTCTGAATTTCGATTCAAATTTTAATTCTTCATATTAAACGCTTCACGAAATAATAAACCCATTCAATCCATGACTTGAGGAAAATAAATTATATGACACCTTTCTAGAGTCATGATTATTATGGAATTTATAAGTGCTTCATAATTGTCTAAGTTATTGTAGGAAGCGAGATAGCAAAGATAATGATTATTCAATTTCGATAATTTGTCTTTAGAGATTTTATTTAAAAAAAATTAATTAAAAACATTTAGCTTCACTCCTCTTTGTAATGGAACTAAATAATAATTATGTCAATCTACTTTAATAGCTTTGGTTGAGAGATTTATCATATTCCTAGTATCATAAAATAAAAATAAAAGTAAAATTCACTATCTTGAGCAATATTGTGAAGGAGGCATGAGCTATTCAAAAAAGACTCGAGGAAATAAAAAGGACAAGTGTCCGGAACCTCAAAAAAGATAGATCACGAGGAAATAAAAAGGGACAAGTGTCCGGAACCTTGAATTAAGAAAGAAAGGAATATGAGCATGTGCTCAAAGCAAAAAGAAGAGCTCATGGTTCCTCCAACATAATATGCCAAGAAGTGAGAATTTTTTTCGACATAGAAATATGATATCTCTCTCCCCCTCGCTATAAAAATATTCAATTTATGTCACTACCACTAGTGCCACTACAAATGAGAGAGTTGAAGCTATGTTTTTACAAAATACATCTCCACTCCAAAAGACATAATTAAAGGAAGGGTGATCAATCTTAAGCTTTCTTACTCTGCAATCACTTGAGAACTCATGATAGACACTCTAAAATTTCATAATACATGATTACTAGATTAGTGCTATACAATTTAAGTTCAAAGTTATGCATTGAATGAGTACCCATTCTACTAAAACCAACCTTTTTCTCGGGACGAGCAAAAGCCTAAGTGTGGGGGGTAATTGTTGACACCTGTTATCACCCAAATTTATTAGTAATTACCTCTCTCCCGAGACATGAATATATGATAAGAATAGGGTTATCACTGACAATTTCCACGAGTTTTGGTGATTTGTGCATTTTTCAGGGAATTTTCCAAAAAAAGCCTAAAAGAGGGATTTAATTGCTAATTTACCATGAAACTTGATCGCGACGCAAGCACATCACCGGAGGATTCGAGAATACCCCCGAAAGACGCCTCGGCCGGCGGGGACTGCAGCCACCACCGTGTGGCCGGGCTGGCCCCACCCCGGCGCCGCCCGACCCCCCTAGGGTTAGGGTTGGCTGCCCCTTCCGGAATCTTCCTCCACCGCCTCGAGAGTCATCCTGGCGGCCGCTTGCTACGTCGGTTTGATCCAACGGCACGTATCAATCCCACCGGGCTATAAAAGGAGGGCTATACCCCCCAGAGAGGGCCGGATCAAGAGATGAAGAATCGAGCTTTAGATAGAAATCCACTAGATCTAGGCTAGCAATCAAGATAGAGATTAGAGAGATAGAGTAGAAGAGTAGAGATTCGGAGGAGCCCCTGGCCCATCGGAGCATCCTCGGGGAGGCGTATTCGTCGGATTCTGACTCCGTCGCCCGAGTCGCGTTCGAGGTACTTTTGTATTTACCATTCTGATTTAAGTAAGCATTTGTTTATATTCGTTCTTTGGTTTGCAACTCATATTATATTGAGTACTTTGATTTAGGTAGCTCCTAGGTCAGAGTAGTTTTCGTAGCGTAGACGTGGTGTCCGGGTTATGATTGCTTGTGGATGTCCCCCGATCAGCCTGGATAGTGGTAGCTTCGCGTAGGTGACTTTATAGCTACGTTGAATCCTCCGTAGTCCACTTCCCGTTGATAGGACCGATAGGCCTATAGGTGTCCGGTAGGTAGATTACTCTGTTTCTTCTCCTATTCGAGGTCACCGTCCGATAAGACGATATTATACAAAGTTTACTGGGTAGTTAGAACTAGAGTACATTAGCTATTTCCTCATTCTCAATAGTTTTCTAGATTGTTTGTACCCCCCTTAGATTAAGAGTATTAGGCTAGGTCATAATTCACCTACTGTTCCTTTGGGTTCGATATTAAAAACCGGGTTGATCTTGGTGAAGTGCTTGATCAAGATATATCTGTGGCGCTTGCGGATAATCTGATTATAATCATTATTTAGGGTGCGATTAATTTATACTAACAACCGTATCACATCTCTTCCCAGTCATATTGCATTCTGTAAGGCACACGTGCATGTTAGAGTAAGAAATAAAAGCATGTTCTGTTGACTTGGTACACCTCAATGATAGTAACACGTGTATTTGTTAGTCACACTTACAATGCAAACACCATTACGAAGCCGTACGTCAAGTCTCCGGAGGTTCATCATTAGCCACAAGCCCTCAAAGATGACCATAGCCTTTTCTCGGCCAGAGGCAAAAGCATTTGTTGGTATACAAACGTTGATCGCCGAGATCCCAGCAGCAGATGCTCTCATATACCAATCATGCATCCTTTTGATCCCTCGCTAGGATTTGTTTAAATTTCTCCCAACTGAGAAGAGGCACGCCCACGTATATATTGTGTCGGGACATTCGTAATCATCCCACGTTGGCTTCTTTATCTCTATGATCTTCGTATTATGCTCTTTGCCCAACTTCGAGGATTGTGATGCTGACTTCTCATGCTCGGCCAAGTCAACGATACGTACTTGCCGAGACATTCCAATTCCTGATAAAAACCTCGCTCTGCCAGCACTTTTCTTCTTTGGCTCAAAGGGCGAAACCAATTTGGGTACCGAGAATTGCTTCTTCGGTACGGGTTTCTTCTTCTTTGGCTTTGGTGGCGGCGTTGGTGTCGGAGTTGTTTCTGGCAGCTTTTCCATTCTTTGGCGGGGGAAGCGAGGGAAGTGGAGTGGCGATGATGGTGGCCTGGACAGGGTGAGTTAGGAGGAGGATCATGTGCTGAGGGTGAGTTAGGAGGATTAGGAAGTGATGATTCCTAAGTTAGTGGGAGGCCTTCACCTTGTGGGTTAGGAGGAGGATTGGCAGGTGAAGATTCCTAGGTTAGTGGGAGACCTTCAGAGGATTGTGGGTTCGGAAGAACCTCTGCAGTTTTAGAGGATGGCGGTGGTTGAGTCAACTGAACGTCTCATCGAGGCCAAAGAATAAAATTATTAATAGCCTACCCGAGTGTCTCGATACCCTCAGGGCCAGAGATTTCTAGCACGTCGTCCTCGTATCCTTGGACGACCGTCGACACTTCAACCCTACCATACTCTTCTAGAATTTCTTTATGGTGGTATTCACGGTTAGGGATTGCAAAGCCTTCGGCTACTTTTCTGGTTCGAACATTCTTCATTCCATATCTGATGAGTAGTTTACAAGGTATTGGTGCAACTATGTCATCCACTGGGTAGTGCTACTTGGTTTCTTTGCGAGATCAGAATTTGATAGCATGTTGGACATGATTACTTTGACTTGTTTCTTCGCCTCTTCCTCAATGGCATCCCTCATTGCCTCCTTGTATCAGTCGCGTTTCTTGTACATTTCAGCCCACTGATCCCCAAATCCTTCTTTCTAACCTAGCCTTGACGAGACACCTCGTACAAGTCCTGGATGCTCGGGGTTTCCCAGACCAACACTTAAGACGTCTTTCTCCATTTTTCTCTTGAATTTTCCTTCTCTCTCTTTGCGCGCTGTTTCAAACATCTTCTGTGCTGGCTCTTAGATTTCATCAGGGACTCTAGTGCCAGTCTCTTCTTGTTTTGCTTTTCTTGCATAGAGCCATTTCGCGCTTCATTCATCAAGCATTTCAGATAGCACCGGTTCTCCTTTCTTTTTCCTTTCGGCTTTCTCTGCCCCCCATTTCAGAATATGAACCTTGTAACCACCTAAGCTAAGATGGTGGTGGTACTTGTTCCTCTTTGCTAGTTCAGACTTAGCTTCACTCTTTTTCTTGAAGTTAGGATCGTCCCTCTGCAGTTTAAAAATCTCCCACTGGGCAGGTGTAATCTTAAAGTACTTTTTTGTCGGGTCCTCGTTCATCTTGGCATACTTGGTATTAAGTTTTGACCTAAAGTTTTGGAATGAGATTGCACACTGCTTGAATGCATACTGCTGGACGAGGTCTTCTGATCCTGGCGGGAAAAGGAACCTCTCCTGCAACCGGTTCCATACAATTGTCTTCTTATTATCTGGCACATCATTCCACATGCGATTTGTGATGTCAAGCTCATACCTAACTAAGAAGCCAATTGCGTTCCGAATCTTGATTGGAAGAGGCTCTCCTTTCATGCTTACATCGGTGACCCTGTATGTTCTATCTAGCCAGTTGTTTGTTCCTCTTTGACCTCGTTTCTGATCACTCCGTTTCCTTTTCCTTTATTTCAGGTGGTTGTCTTGGTTGTTTCTGGCGGTGGCAAGTCGCTTGTCATGTCTTTTGTTCTTCTTCGTCAACTAAACCGAGCATTCGAGACAATACCTCCTGTACCCAATACAATAATTAATACATGAAGTAATCCCTAACTAAGTACATATATATACGAATGACCTATATAACATATGTAAAGTACTATCTTTACCTCATCCAGTGTGGATCATAGTCTAGGTCATTCCACTCCGGACGACGAGTCCTATCTGGGCTAGGATGTGGATCGCTTGGACTATGATATCCTTCTAAATCTCCCTGGTTGCTATTGCTTGGAGAGCCCATCGACACTAAATGTAAGTACAGAATACAAAATCCTTATTAGGAAACTCTAATTCAAACACCGTAGTATGAAACCCTAATCCTACACCCTAATACGAAACCCTAATCCCAAGTAACTATGAAACCCTAATGAAGTGTTATTGAAACCATAATTAATAATGAAACCCTAATGAAGTATTAATGAAACCCTAATTAGCGTTCAACCCAACTAGCATTAAACCCACTACCATTAAACCCTAATTAATATTTATGAAACCCTAACTAAACTATGAAACCCTAGTTCATGGAACCCTAATTATGAAACCCTAGTTCATGGAACCCTAGTTATGAAACCCAAGTTCATGGAACCCTAATTATGAAACCCTAACTAGCATGGTGTGGATTGATGATTGCATGGTGATTAATTTAAAAAGATCAAAGAATATTTACTTATGCGGCATGGAAAGAGAAGTTCGAATCGACGGCGGTGGAGAACGGTGGGACGATGCTTCGATGTTGGCTAACGAGGCGGTGACTCTAAATTAATAGAAAACAAGCACTAAGTAAGAAATAATGAACCCTAAATTATGAAACTCTAATTATGAAACCCCTAATTATGAAATAGTAATGAACTCTAATCATGACAAAGTAATGAACCCTAAATTAATAAACACTAAATAATAATTAAAATTAATTAATTAATAACTCAAATAAGCAAATAAACTAAATTATTACATTAACTAATTAATATTAAATACCCTAATTATAAAATAGTAATGAACCCTAATCATGAAATAGTAATGAACCCTAATCATGAAATAGTAATGAACCCTAAATTAATAAACACTAAATAATAATTAAAATTAATTAATTAATAACTCAAATAAGCAAATAAACTAAATTATTACATTAACTAATTAATATTAAATACCCTAATTATGAAATAGTAATGAACCCTAAATTAATGAACACTAAATAATAATTATAATTAATTAATAACTCAAATAAGCAAATAAACTAATAAACTAAATAAATTAAAAATTGAAAAAAGAACGAGGGAGGAGGTCGGCCTGCCGGCCCAAGAAGGCTCCAAAGCAGGCTAGCCCCCTCTCTACCTCTCTCCGCGGGAGGAAGGGGCGCCACCTCCGGACGGCGGCACCGCCACACCGACGGCACGGGGGCTTCGGGGTCCGGGAGCACCTCGACGGAGCGCTTGGTGGGTCCGGTGGAGAGGCACGGCGGAGAAGAAGCCGTGGCGGAGAAGCCGCGTGGCGGGGCGGATTGGCGGCGCTCCGTGGCAACTCAGTGACGGAGAAGGCCGCCCGGTCCCAGTGCTCCGATGGCGGCGATCCAGTGCCTACACGGCGGAGGCGGAAGGTGGCGCGGCGGCGGCGAAATCCGGTAACTTTGACGGCGTCGTTCTTGAATAATTCGCCCCCACCGATTAAAAATTTCTAAGTCCCGCGGCCGAACCCTATTTATAGAATTCGATTTCTCTTGGCGATTGGTAACAACAACCGCCAAGAAAATCATTTTAGACGCGGTTGGTAACCACAACCGCCCGGTAGAAATCATTTCTATACGCGGTTGGTGTTACCAACTGCCTCTAGAAATAATTTTTCTTGGCGGTTGTTGTTACCAACCGCTAGTAGAAATAGTTTTTTAATTATATTATTCTGAATCTTTAGAAAATCATAACTAATTATAGAAAAATCATAAAATAGAAAATCAAGACTTTTCGGATTCCTTGTTAGTAGTTCTATGCATTAGAAAAATAGAAAGTTATAATAATAGTTTAGCAAAGTTGTATGTGATGAAATAGTCATATAATACAGCCAAGCAGGATGAGGAGGAAGACAGACATGTAAGGCACACATATAAGAACTGGATCTTTGGCAATTCATAGCAAATTACAGTGAAATCATAAAATAGAAAATAAAGACTTTTTGGAATCCTTTTGAGTAGTGGAATTTAAATTATATAATCCTTTTCTTTTCTAGAATATTTCTATTTATTTTTTCTTTTTCTCTTATAAATGTTAATATCTATATAGAAAAAAGGACTTAAAATTTTCTTTTCCCTCTATGTATAAAGAAAAGGACTTAAAATTTTCTTTTCTCTCTATGTATAAGGAAAAGGATTTAATTTTCTTTTCCCTCTATGTAGAAAGAAAAGGACTTAATATTTTTTCTCTCAATGTACAAAGAAAAGGACTTAATATTTTTTCTCTATGTAGAAAGAAAAGGACATCAAATTTTCTTTAATTATGCAACACCAAGAAAGTCATTCATGAGACACATATAAAAATATATATAAGTAGTACCATAGGTTACAAATTATATTTAATAAACCATTACATGACAAATGAAGTTTTGATTAATTATAATCTAGCCAGCTACTGTTCTTCCTTCTCCATCGTGGCGCACCTAGGGTGTATAATTTTGTGGAATGCTACGCTCAACGTTCCTTATCTTCAAAGGATAATCCGTAAAGAGAGACATCTCACCGAACTGGTTAAACTCATTGAGGTCAATTGCACCATCAGCTCCTAGAGCTTGTTGCTTGCCAGGAAGAACTATATGCTTGAGCCTATCGGTACTTTTCCTCTCATTCTTAGGAACGATATGTTCGACATAGAAGACCTGTGCAGCACGGTTAGCAAGGATCCACGAGTCATCTTTGTAACCAACTTTACTTAGATCAAGAACTCTGAGTCCATGACTATCGACTGTGACATGTTTGTCCTCAACCCATTGGCATCGAAACACGGGTGTCTGAAATATAACATAGTGTAGTTCCCATATGTCTTCAATGAAGCCAAAGTATGTATGAATTTCTTCCTTATCATCTATGGCCTCGCAATGAACACCGCTGTTTTGTGTCATGCTCTTTTTGTCCCTACCAATGGTACAAAATGTGAAACCACTAATGTCATAGGTGTGTCATGTTGTGATCTAGCATGATGGTCTAGCTGCCAACTATTTGATAGTTTGTTGCTCAATTGATTCTCTATCTGTAATGTTCTGATCCATTAGCCATGTGGTGAATCGATGCTTGTGTTCATTCATTACCCAATCTTCAGTTTGCCCGTGGTTTTAATCGTGTAGCTCTTGCATGTGTAGCTCGATTAAAGGTTCCATTATCGAGATTTGATGTAGGATGCTGTGATGTGCCTCGAGGACAATATTGAAGTCTGACGGGATAAATGATTTCCGTCCCATCCTACCACTTCCATGTAGCCTGCCCTCATGTCAAGACGGAGGCAAATCTATTGCAATCTAGTCTTTTAGGCAACTACCAATGAATGGAGCAGCGGACTCAATGGTCTCTTCGGTAGTGTACCCCTCTATCATGGCAGCCTCAGGACAAGAACGAGTGGATACATAGGAATTTAGTATTGACATGAAACACTCGTACATCCACATCTCATGCAAATACATAGGACCTAATGCCTCTATTTGAGGCACCAAATACACCACAAGGTGTACCATTATATCGAAATGATGGTGGCAAACACATCTCAAGTTGTGACACTATCTCCACTGTGAATTCCTGAAGAGACTCCAACTCATCACGGTCGATTACTTTCTATGATATTTTGTTGAAAAAGAAGCACAACCGTGTGATTGCCATCTTTAAGAACACTGGATTTATAGCCCTGATGGCAATAGGTAGGAAGTTGTCAGCATTATATGGCAATCATGTGCATTGTAGTTGGTAAGTGTAAGGACTTTCATCGAAACAATGGATCTTAGGTTAGAGCAGAATCCAGATGAAACTCTCAATTTCTTCAACCACACACAAATCGCTTCTTTCTCATCTGGGTTCAAGTTGTAGCTTGCTGCTGGGAGGTGGTACTTTCCATTTTCTAGAAGAATCAGATGCAGCTCATGTTTAATGTCTAAATTGACCATGTCCAGACGTGACTTCAGTCCTTCCTTTGTCTTGCCCTTTATATCTAGCAGGGTGCCAATTATGCTTTCAAACACATTCTTCTGAACGTGCATACCATCAATTGCGTGTCGTATGTCAAGATCTTTCCAGTATGGTAAATACTTGAAAAAATTTGACATCTTGAATGTAGCCCCTGGAGTTGGCTTAACATCCTTCCTCGCTTTCCCATCTGTTGTCTTCTTCCCAAAAGCGAACTTGATGTTTTAACTATCTCAAATACTCTGCGACCTTTACTGTTTCCCAATAGAGCAGTAGACTTTAGTTCATTCGAATTGTCAAAGTATCTATCCATCTTTCTTAAGAGGTACCGATGTCCTTTTGATAAGAAACGTATGTGCCTCATATACACTAACTTGTTGGATGCACTGAGAGACACATAAAAGGTTTCATCTAGGCATACTACATAGCCAACTTTTCCCTTGAATTGGCCTGACAATACAAAGAGAGCAAGGTAATCATTGATCGTAACAAAAATAATTGCTCTCAGAGTGAATGACTCTTTTCGGTATTCATCCAACACAGCAACACCTGTATCCCACAAAGTTTTCATTTCCTCCATTAAGGGCTCTAAGAATACATTCATGTCAACACCAGGTTGTGTAGGTCTAGAAATAAGAATGATTAGTAAAAGGTATTTGCGCTTCTGCAACAGGTATGGAGGGAGGTTGTAGATGGTGAGGATCACTGGCCACGTGATGTGCTTACTGCTCCTTTCGGTAAAGGGATTCATTCCATCAGTACATAGTGCAAACCTAACATTTCTTGCCTCCTTAGCAAATTCTGGGTGATCATCATTAAATTTTTTTCATTGTTTGCCATTAGCTAGATGTCGAAACTTTCTATCATTTTTGTACTTATCAGAAGCATGCCAGGTCATAAGCTCTGCATCCTCTTGGTTAGCGAACAAACACCTCAATCGATCAACCACTGGAAGGTACCATATCACCATAGCAGGAACTCTTCTCTGTGCATAATAATCTACTTGTTTTTCTTTAATGCTTGGTTTTGAACCCTGTTCAGTCTTCTTTCTCTTTTTCCCTTTGTAAACTGAAGTTGTATTCTGTTCTTGTAGATAGTCTTTTTTGGTCATGTACCGACTAGCACCACAGTTTGGGCAATTGTCTAAGTCTTCGTAATCACCTCGATATAGGATACAATGATTTCTGCAAGCGTGGATCTTCCGTACACCCATAGTAAGTGGACTGATGAGCTTCCTTGCATAGTACATGTTAGCAGGCATTTTGTTCTCCTTTGGAAGCATATATTCGAGAGTACTCAATAATGCATTAAAGCTAGCATCGGACCATCCATATCTAGTTTTTAACATCAACAACTTAAGCACAGAACGCAACATCATGAACTTTTTGGTATAACCCTTAGTCTCATCATAAAATGACTCTGTTGCTACCTTCTTTAAGGCCTCCATATCTTTCATGAAGAACATTGATGGATCCGTATGACAACGCAATAGTGCAGCCATCAATTCCGCGTCTTCATACCCTTCATCCACCACATGAGTTCCGTTGCCTTCATCATCAACATTAGGCATAACATATTCACTCTGTTGGGGACAATGATGTTGTGGCTCATGTACGAACTGGGATCTGTCGTCAACAAGCATATCAGGGCTACTGGTGTCATGTTTGCAGGGTTTATATTTGGATATGGTGCAGAGCTACCCTCTCCATGCTTTATCCAAATCAAGTAATCCTTTATAAATCCTCGACGCACTGGATGAGAAGATATTGTTTGTATATCATCGAAGACCGCGATATTTTTATAGTCTACGCAAGGACACGGTATGTGCTTTGTCCGGATTCGGTATGCATGCATCTTAGCGGCATCAATAAACCTTTCCACCTCTGGTATGTATGATGGATCTACTCTTGATAAATTATACATCCGAATAATCTCTCCATCGGTTACCTACATATATAACGAATTTATTGTAATCAATATAATTAAAATATGATTGTTTTGAAAGATGGATGAAACTAACCTTTTGATGATCAACAACCTCCTCTTTGAAATAAATATGAAAACCTATCACTTGTATATTTTCCAAAATATAGACCTTGAGGCTAGGTTCTCTAAGTATGAGAAAGGAGGTATATTAATTAATTAAACACTAATCATATCAAAATAATTTATAAAAACTAATAAAATAAAACTAAGTAATTAATTGGACTACTATTTAGAAAGTCATAATAATTAATTGAACAAAGTAGTAATAATTAAACACTACTCTCTAAATAAGTAAACACTACTCATTATCCAAAGAAAAATAATTAATTATATTGAACCTAAAGAAAATAAATCTTAACAATTAAATAAGAAACAATCTTCAATTTCTTCTCTCTAAAATAAAACTATTCATGCATGACATACTAAATCTATAGAAAAGGAAAAACTCTAATTGAGAAACAATCATGTCAAGATCTAGGAGATACAAAAAAAATCCATCTTGAACCACCACATCTAAGCAAATATAATAGAGAGACAACCCTATATTTTTTTTCTCACTAAACCTATTCATATATGGCATACAAAATCTATAGAGAAGAATAAACTCTAATTGAGAAACAATCATGGCAAGAGCTAGGAGTGACATAAAAAATCTATCTAGAACCACCACATCTAAGGAAATAGAGGGGAAACCCTAGATTTTTCTCTCTCTCACTCATGGTGAAACCCTAGATCCAAAAAGTGGCTACAATTGAGCAATATTGGTTAAAAAGATGCAAGAGAAGCATAAACTAGCCTTTTTTAGCAACCTCCTTCCAAGAATTGAAGATCAAAACCTTCCCCCTTGTATTTTAGAAAAACTGGACCTTCAAATCGCCAACAATGGAATGTTGGCCTCGAGTTACTGTGCTGGTCGAGGAGGAAGAAGGGGTATTTATAGCAGACCTAGCACCGGCGGTTGGCTTACCAAACCGCTAGTGAAAACCAGTTATCACTGGCGCTTAGATAAGCCAACCGCGCCAGTGTTAATGGTGCCATTAGCACTGGCGGCTGGCTAAGACAACCGCCAGTGTTAATGGGGCCATTAGCACCGGGCGGTTGGCTTAGCCAACTGCCAGGTGATAACTGGGTTTCACCGGGCGGTTCTAAAGTTGGCCCCACGTATTTTTTAACACCGGCGTCCTTTAAACCGAACCGCCTGTTCAAATGAAACCCTGGCACTAAGAGAAATCATTTCTATACTAGTGTAAAAATCTAAATTAAATTTCAATTGCACTATTAAATTTATTTTAAATCCTTTAAACAAGATGTTGTATAGATATATTTAGATAAAGTGGCAAGTAGGCCCGACAGTGAATAAAGGATGATATAGAGGATGGATGGGCGCGAAGCATTGAGTATAGAGGAGAAAATCTTGATGACCGGGCCTTTTAGAGAATGAATTTAAAGTACCATGGGTTCGAGATAGCCTCAGCTCATGGAGTTCCCAGAACGATTCCTACTGGACAAGTGTCTGCCCTGTCCTTCCAAAATTTCAACGTAACCAATCCAGTCCCAGATTCCATTTGCAAAAAATCCTCAAGAACCTGTCATATCTAGACCTTTCCTACACGGAAAAGTCTATATCACCCCCTGAACTATGATGGGTGGAACACTTAACCCCCTCAACTATAAAACTGGGTATTTTACCCTCTAAACTTTTCAAACCAGTTAAATTACCCCCTAGAGCGGTTTTAAATGGTGGTTTTGCTGGTTTTATCTTTTTTTTATTTATTTTGGTTGAATCTTTGAAAATCATAGTAAATTATAGAAAAATTATAAAATAGAAAATCCAATTTTGTTGGACTTCACATGAGTAGACCTACAGTGAGCATATAATATATTATATTTTAGTATAAATTTTTGTTGTAACTTTAGATCTATGATTTTTTATAATTAATTGGAATAATTTATAGTCACAGTTTGTGTGGTTCAATTGTGGTGACATTTTTATGGTAGGCTTATGCTTGATCTCTAGTAAAATTTTCATATTCATTGAATCATGTATAACTTAGTTATAAATTTATTTACAATGAGTATAAAATTTTTATTAGAAATCAAGCATACAATATTAAGCCTACCATAAAAATTTCATCACAATTGGACCACGTAAACTACGGCTATAAATTATTCTAATTAATTATAGAAAATCATAGATCTAAAATTATAACAAAAAAATTGTACTAAAACATAACATATTATATGCTCAATGTGTAGATCTACTCATGTGGAGTTCAACAAAATTAGATTTTCTATTTTATAATAATTTTTCTGTGATTTAATATGATTTTTCAAAGATTTAGCCAAAATAAATAAAAAAAAAAATGACAAAACCAGCAAAACCGGCTGCTCAAAACCGCTCTAGGGGTAATTTAACCGGTTTGAAAAGTTCAGAGGGTAGAATACCCGGTTTTATAGTTAAAAGGGTTAAGTGTTCCACCCATCATAGTTGAAGGGGTGATATATACTTTTTACTTTCCTACCACAATGTCACCGGCCAGTATTTTCCGCCGGCGCTCTACAGCTGCTCGGCTTTTCAGTTCCTTGACCCTTTTTGACTTTTCCAACAATCTCTTCTCCGGTGCCGTACCAGGGCAGAGCTCATAGCTCATACCAAACGCCAACACCCCCCCCCCCCAACACACACACAAGTGGCTGATGAGTAATGAATAATGAACTGAAGGTTTGCTCCGGTCGTCGCCTGGTTTGGATGGAAACTGGGATGACACAAGAAATTTCCGATCACGCGTACGTCGTCGGGTCACATCACTCTAAGGTGCGGCTGCCTCAATGCAATCCGTCTGTACATGGATCTTCTAGCCACCTGGTCGGCTCTGTTTTCGGTACAGTAAGCCGTACGCTCCACTTGGGACGAGCCGAAGCCGACGAGCCCTAACTAAGCCTTTGATCCCTTGGATGCTTATTAGAACCAAAGTAGAGGCACTGCAGGGAGCATGAGCTAGATACAGACATACGGACACGTGGCGTCGATCCAGTCTGCGACTGGTGGGATTGGTTGTGCGTCCACGAGACCCACAATGCAGAAGCTATTTTGCCCTGAAAAGCTTATTACCCTCTGCTTCGTTGGTCTCCTCCTCCCGCTCCACCCATCCTTATTAGCATAGCTCACTTCAGATACTGGTTTTCTTCCCCCTCCCCCCTTTGTTGGAGGCAGCTCGCTTGACATGGAGGATCCACAGCACCACGTGGAATTAGGATTATTAGGACAGGGGAGGGAGGAGCCGCCGCTGGTGGACAGGAGCGGTTTCTCGTGGCTCACCATGCTTGGATTTGCCTTCCTTACCTTCAACTCCATCATGGCTCAGAGTCTTGAACAAATGGTTGTGGTATTTGAGCTGGCTGAAAACCTTGTGGAGCATAGCCACTTGGATTCATCATTGCAACATTGGGTGGACGGGGTTGGAATCCTTGGGGTAACCAACCTGGAGGATCTTGGTACCCATACATGTATGGGTACCAGCCCTGCTGGTAGGTCCCAATGTTCGCACCAGGAATTTGGTCATGTGAATCTTCACCAACATTGGACATCCCAGGGTCCATCCTAAAATAAGATGCAAAAAATGTAATTAGTTATAGCATACTGTTGTCGTACAGCTAATTATTATTGCAATGTCAACAATTTTGTAATGTCAGGCATTGCAAAGGCATCCCTTAAATCGAACACCAACAGCCCAACTGTTATCGGGTCATGCAAAATGACTACAATCGAACACCAACAGTGATACGGCGTGGCCGCCGTGGGGAACGCAGAGGAGAGTGGAGAAGTAAACTAGACTGGGAATTTGAGCGAAGAGGGTAGCGGGGTTCAGGAACAGTAAGGTCGTCGTCGGATGCCACGGCTGAATCGCCGGTGGACTCCGCCGAAGGGAGGACCTGCCCGTTCCTGGGAGGTTCTATTTCCTTCGATGAAATCCAATTACAATGTGTCCAAGCCCCTTTATAGTTCAGGGGCTTTCCTAACCGAATAAGGACTAAGATCCTATAAATCCTCCTGAGTTATGAACTTCTAAAATAACTAAGACGTATTGACTATGGAACGCCTGGGCCAACGCCGGTACTGCCGGCCTACAAAGGAGTCCACAACAACAGCCATGTTACGAGATATCTTAACTGAGAAAGGCCGTCTCAGAGAATTGAATCTGCAATTCCCTTCAGACGCTAATGACAGACGTTTTTCATATGCATACTATACTAGGAAGTTAAGCAATGGTGAGGAAATTGATAGAAAATTGTTGGTTTACTCCAAGCATGTTGACAAACTTTATTGTTTTTGCTGCAAATTATTCAAATGAAATCAAAGAAAAAGTGTGTTAGCAGCAGGTGGAATGAGGGATTGAAAACATCTTAGTTCGAGACTCAAGCAACATGAGAAGTGCACCCATGGCAAAAACAAAAATAAGTGCTAATTATCCCAAATCACCACACGTGCACCCCCCACAATCCAGGGTCAGGCACCCCCCCATGGCAGCGCAACATTGTAGTTTCAAATCTGGAGCAAACCAATACAAGCTATTAATGGGCCAAGTGCCAATAAACCTGAACACGCTACGATCAAGGCCAGGCCAAGTCCTCTGCGTGTAAGACATAAAAGCCTAGGACCAGAACACTACAAGCTGATGATTCATTGTCTAATTATTACAGTATGTAATATTATATATTTATTGCTGCATGCTTCGTGCACCCTCTCATTATTCCTTGGTTGCAGAAGCTAAGTACTACTCTTTGTTTCTATATAAACTTCAAGTATTATTCATGACATTTCTTCCAAACATAGGTGATGAGTAGGTAACTACCAGTTAAAAGGTATTTATGAATATAGCATACAAATAACACTTTAACAGGAAATAATCCATTTTGTCCTCATCACTTTAAGAATCCAAATGCGCACTCCCTCTGATTCCAAATTGAGGTCGTTTTAGGAATCTCTCTGCTCAAAATATTTTAACTTGGACTACCAATATATGCATATTACTTTCACAATGCAGTATGGAGGGATGAGAGGATGTCCTGCGAAAAGGAAAAAAAGGCACAGGCAAGGATACTTGTTCGAGCATGCAGAACATGAAGTGCATTCTTCTGTGCAAATATGAAGCATCAACTTAGTGCATGTACTCCAAGCAATAGCCTATTTGAACAGCAGACATAGACAACAAATGTGGCCCAATACGAAACAAAAACGAAGATAGCACACTGATTTTGGGGTAATATTAGTTTTGAAAACAATCTTTTTTAAAAAATTATTAATGTTGATGTAACTTTGTCATTAGTTTTGTAAACTAATTGAAGCAGCTGCCGCTCCATCTTGGCATATGTATCCTATGTACATGAGTAGAGTGACTGAGATATGCCTCCAAACTGACCTCTATTTTCATTATTAAGTGACCACCAGTTTGCAAATTTTTCTCCACACAGAGTTTGCCGCGTCTGATATAACCATCTCTACTAATTTCAATCCCACATCTAGTATTGCAGCAAATCCGCCCCAAATATTGTTCAAGCACTACACAGCCAGCGGCATTGGCTCTTATCTGATGAGGAACATAGTTATTCATGAACTTGGACAGACCTGAGTGGGGCAGACGCCCTGAGAGCGCGGTGGAGCTCTCCTCGAGATGTCGCCGGCTCCCCCGATGAACCACCCCGCCGTCGCTTGCCAAGAAGCCTTCTGGGCCGGCCCTCCTCCTTGTGAACGGCAACTGGGAGGCCCCCCGTTGTAGTGGGGGCACTTGCATCGTCCAGGATGGCCCCCTGCTCCGGCGCCACCAAAGGCAGCCTCTACCCAACTCTCGGCGTCCGGGCCGGAGGGCGGCGGTGGGGTGCCAGCGAAGCCGGAGGCGGGCGGCGTTTTGGCGGCCGACGCGACGCCGGCGCCTTTGCCGACGCCGGGCCACCCCAGTCGGAGAAGACGCGTCCGTGGCGGCCTTTTCGCCGACGCCGGCGGCAGACGGGGCCGAACACAGGCCTTCCACCTTGGGGAGGCTGGGTGTCGCGGCAATCCGGCCCCAACCGGGCGCCGTCCACCTCGCGCCCGGCTTTGCCGCCCGGGGCCGACAAAGTCCGGGCGGCTCGGCCGGACGAACTCCACGGGCGGGCGGGGCGTCCCGTGCAGCTTCCGGGTCGGGCCGCGACGCGGAGAAGGGCGGGACGGGGCGCAGCTGCCGGGAGGGGCGCGACGCGGCCTTGCGCCGAGGGCGGGACGGGGGCGCCGGCCGGGGCGGAGCCGACGGCTTCCGGATTCGATTTCAGCGGGGGCGACCTAAGGGGAGATGTTGGATGTGGGCCGAGAACGTTACCGGACGTCCCGGCGACAGCGGGCAATTCCCGACGAGCCTCCTTCCGGACGGGGTAGCGCACCCCGGCCGCTCTCTCTTCCGCCAAATACACGCCCAGATCTGTTCCCTGACGCTGCGAGCAGCCTAAAGGCTATCCACACTCGTCATCCTCTATTTCTCTTCTCTATACATCTTGTTCATCAAGATTCTTTCCTTTATATACGTTTCTTCCACACTCATCATCCTCTATATTTTATACTCTATACCAACTACCAATAGTGGCCCCACTTGTCATCATCTATAAATTTTATACAAATATATTCATGTGAGATCTTGTTTTGAAGAGTTTATTGAAACGAATTTAATGGTACAATCGGAATTTAATTTGGTATTTTGGTTTAAAAGTTATAATATTTTTTCTTTCTTGTATAATATGGGACCCGCCATGTATGCACGTCCTGTCCTTTTTGCTTTTTGATCCCACCAATGGCCATGCGCGCTGTCCCTGCTGCGCTCACTCCTGGTGGACAGCTGTTGCTCCCGCCGGCCTCCATCCCTCCGCGGGCCCCGGCCATGGCCACATACCTCGCGTCCTGTATCACGCTGGGAATGGCGTGTCCGCTCGCGTGCCGTGCGGCATAGCGCACGCCGCTGCAGGCCTTTCATCTGAGCTGGCGCACGGTATCGGCATGTACCGGACCGCATTGCGTGCCCAGTGCAGATGGTCTAAGAAAGGAAAGGAGGAAAGGGAAATCCGCCTGGTGCCACCATTTCGTAGCCCATGTTCTGTTTTCTGTTTAGAAGGAAAGAAAAGGCTGCTGCTGTACGGCGGGAAATGAACTGATAAGCCCTGGCGTCTCGCGCTCGCACAACAAGCAAGCGTTCGTCAGCTCACGGCGACGACGATGCCGACTCGAGGCGGCCGCGTCGCGGTCGCGTGGACGGTGGACGGATGGGTAACCATCGAACCGTTCTTCCGACCAGATGATAGAGGGAGTCTTTCCTCGCCGGCCGCGGCAACTTCTTGGAACCTTCGTGCCCAGTCAGCATGCCGCGGCAGCGGCACCGGCACGGCGGCCGCAGCTTCCGGGAAGGCTCGATGGGCGTCCGCGACGGCTGACGGGTACGTACGGACTGAATGGCCACTGTCCTGTCATGCTGTATCTGTACTAGTATAAGATCCGACTTGACAGCAGTTGGTAGAATAAAGGCGTCAAAGGTTCTAGGAACCATCGCCGGCGGCGCCGGTGTCGGTGGAGGCGGTGGCGGCGGTCTGGGAGGCGCAGCTCGTCGTGTTCTTGGGCTTCTCACGATGCAACCGACCTTCTGGAAACAAGCCCTCTGCTCTCCGTTTCTTGGGATTTGGCCAGTGGGAACGACGGGCTCCAATCCATATCAAGAGGTAAAAGAACCTCCCAAACTTTTCAGATCTTCCTCTCTCTTTCTATCCAGTTTCGAACATCATGTTGATTACTAATAGCTAAATCGGATTAACGGTAACTCCGAAGTAGAAAGAACAGGCAGGTCAGATCCAGATCGGGGGGAAAAGATTAGGCTGAAGTAGAAAGAACAGGCAGATCAGATCCAGATTCGGGGGCAAGGGACTGTCCGGGGGAAAAGACTAGGCTGCTTCACTTCAAAGGATTGCCCCAGAATCGATGCACATGCCCTCTGGCCTCTGGGGGGCTTCCCTCCGTCAGCACCTAGGAAAACTAGAAAAAATGTTCAGGTCGTCATTCCTATCGCTATTTCCAGTCTCTCTTTCTCCCTCTTTACGGACCTTCTTAGATATGGCGACGAGCTGTTTGGTGACCCACTCTTTACCCTGGCACTCATAACCCATCACGTGGATTGTCAAATCTCACCTACTGCATCCATTTGCGAACTCAAATAATGATATATGCTAGTAGTATAGTTGTACATAAGTCGTAAAGTTCAGGGTCCTTAGTATGCGTATTTGAGGTTTTGGAGCGAAACATACAGTATGACAGATTAGGACCTGATGACTTTAGGTAACTTATGTTTACCATCAATAGACAAATGGCTGTTTTAAGCTCAATTTTCTCTTGATCTTAAGACCTGTAGAACTGGGTAATACTATTTTGGTTGCCCTTTTCTTCACAAGACACCAGCTGAACTTTAATTGTTTGTTCAAAAGAAATTGTGATTCTTAAACGCCGGTGGCAGACTGCTTTTTACCAAATATTATGAATTTCTTATTTGGCTGTTCGGATGTAGCCACTTGAATGCACAAATGCATACTCTTTAATTTTAGGATGCTAAGAGAATCTGCTCGAAAGCGAACAGGATTGATAAAAAAGCGAACAGGGCTTGCAGCATTGTGGTTGCATGGCCTTAGTAGTACCACTGAGTTCGATCCCCGTGGGAGTGATTTTTCGAGGCTTGTTTTAAGAAACACCAAACACCCTCTCCCCCCTATTGTTCCAGTGATGCAGTTGCAGAGATATACATGGCTTGCAGGCGTGTACTGGCTGCTCCTGCACAAATGCCTATATGGGTGGGGCCTTCGGGTTGTTTTCTTATTCTTGCAGCGAGAAAATATATTATTTGCTTAATACCCGGGTGGTCTTTCTCCTAAGGGCCGAGCTTCTTTAGAACCTACTAAACGGAACTCAAAATTGATTTGCATAATGCTATTTCAGTTGCGTTTTCCTTGCGGCAATAATTGTTAGAGGTTCATGGATACATCATACATCTAAGGCCCTTAGCTAATCAAAGTAGCTTACCTTCAGCCACTCATCGATTCATACTCCAAGAAAATACTCGTATATAGCATTTCTTATCTTTATTAGTATGCGATTATCTCCAGTTACAAATTATTTTATCCACTTTTCCTTCCTTATTCATTGTCTTCCTCCTTTGTATCGCACTTCCATGTGCATTTCATTTGTGTTTAGTTGAAACTTAGCTTTAGCTTTGTGTTTGACTTAGAAATCGATATGATCATCGCTTACTGCATTCATATACACATACATGTTAGTTTTTCCTACATTAAGAAGGTAAGATATTGGGTATGTTAGAAGCATATATAGGAGTATTTAGGATATTTAGATGCATATTTAGGGATTGCATTTCATACTCAAACAATTTGGGGGGTGGGAAATTTGTCGGATACCTCTACAGAAATAGAAGGTGTGTCATTTATATGCAAAATTAGGATGTTACTTCAAATTATTTTTATAATCACATAGGTGGGTAATTTAGATGCAGATTATATGGTTACTTTATGTTATTTTTCATTAATGATAAATGGGTAATAAGATATAGATATAGAGTTTGTTATTTTTTTCTTCCAGATAGCAGAATAGATCCATTGGCTCTTATCAGGCATGATTAGAGTTTACTAAATTGGTGTAAAGATATTTCTGATTCTAAAGAATGGTTATCATATTTTTAGTGGCACGTCCCATGATGATTAATGTGTAGACTTCAAAGAGAGCCTCTAATCAAATTGATGACCAGATGTTTTCTGTGTGCCATTAGGATTAACGTGCAAGCACCAAAAGGAGGCTATAATTAGTAAAAATAATGGGATTTGTCTTTTTTTTTTTTTTGTAGCGCATCTTGTTAGGATTGATATCGATGTTTCAAAATGTGCTTCTAATTAGCCTGTTTTTGCAGCTGCTGTAGCAGCTGGTGGCTGCAGCTCCTCACATATTACTGTAGAAACCACTGCTGCAGTGAACGGAGCCAGTAATACTAAGATACTAAGATTTACATGATTTGTTAGTATACTGTGTGCATATCGGGCACATTCTTGCAGTTAGGAAAAAATATAGAAGTACAAGTCTGAAGTCTGATGCAGCAGTTTTAACAAACATGACCTATTAACTTTCAGAAAGTCCAACAGTAACTAACTTCTCAAGAACGAGTTCTTGTTTTTAAATGTGTATAACAATGATCATTTTGTTTTCCACAGGCACTTGTCAAGAAAGTCCAACAATCTTTTCAAATGGTCTGGCAGGACTGTTAGGTAGCTGATGAATATATTCTTGAATCCGGAGTGAAATTTTCTAGGACTTGCAGTTCTGTGGCAATGGACAGATCTGGCAAGAATTGTTAGGCAACTGATGGATATGACAGGAATGTTAGCCAACCGATGAATTTGGCAGGAATGTCCAGCAACAGATGAGAGTGCAAGGTTACAGTGGTAACAGAATTTATCACTCGAAAAGGAAGATCTTCTTGATTGAATCTTTGTGCAGGTATGCTGAACTCAGTCTATTTCAATCTTTTCACTGGTATTCTTAATATGTATTCTACTCATTTTTTTTCCCCTGTGGTTTTCTTAACATTTGTTCTGTTCAATATCTTTTGGCATTTCTACACTACTTTGCCTATAGAAATGCTTTTCTAGAAGGCTATTAGTGCCTAAAGTGTAAAATAAAACCTTGTGGGTCATGAGTCATCCATCTTGCATCAGCGCATCCAACTAAAAAGGAATCCTTCTGCTTGTGCATAATAGCTTTTTATTAATTGAAGCAGGTCTCGTTCCATAAAGTTTGCAAACTTTCTGAACCAGTTAGTGAGAAGCTGAGAAGGGTACATGTTCCTTTAAAGAAAGATATTGTTGAAAGAATGAATCGGATTAAGAAAATTGCTTTCCATTTCACAAAGAGCTGCAAAGAAAACCCGAGTTTCCTTAAACTTTAAAATATAGTTTCTTTCAAGTCAAAAGGTAAATCAGAAAGTACCATGATGTTTCTGCCTTAAAATTTTCTTTTGAAACACTTGTCTCTGAGAAGTCAGAACTATATATGATGCCTTCAAAAAAGTTTAGTATGAAGACTTAAAGCCCAATTTATTACATTAGAACCATGGAGGCATTGCTTTTGACCATTTTGAGTGAAGGTATTGATGTATAGGTAGGATAGATCATAACTACATACAAGAACTTTTCTACTATACAAACTGAACCATGGAGTTTAATTGCCTTCCTATGTACATAGCCTAGCTAGGGAAGCATTTTTAGTTCCTGATTCAGAGTTGTGGTTGGATAGTAGTAGAAATCTTTCATGGAAATTAGGCGAATCTGATATATACATGCTCTCAAGTAAATCATTTTTAGTTTAAATTGGTTATTATCTGCTCAAAACTGGGAAACTCTCAAGTATTTGGAAAATACTATTATGTCCAGAAAATCATGAAGTTGAACAGTATGACATCTTAAATTAGCTTAAGATGCATACATTATTAAGATTTTCATTGATCACATATCAGATGTGTTTGTGCGAACTGATGCCTTTGCTGCTGTATTGAATTATGCCATGCATAAATTCATATTTGATGAATATTATTATAATATACAGGGCATACCAAGAGACAAAGACTGCTAGTAAGGCTATTTAGCGGACACCCGGTGCAATAGGACTATTATATAACTAGTAGGATGCCCTGCGCGTTGCTGCGGTTATGAAGTAAAAATATAAGGAGTTTATAATGGTCGAAACTATGAATTAATAGATACATATATATGGATATAGTAGGTCATTGCGGAGGTTGTATCTATTGACATGGTATAGATTATTTGAACTGGGCATCATCCAAATCTCATCTCTACGTATGTTTTGGAGGACCACATGTATCCATGTGATATACAGTTTTGCTAGATTTTTGCTTACAAACGGGTTTTTGTTTAGAAACGGTTTAAATTTTTGCAAAAAAGTTATCGAAACAGATTCATGTGATGTCTTGTTTTGAAGAGTTTATTGCGAGGAATACCATGGTGCAATTGGATTTTAATTACGATACTTGGTTTTAGGGCGCTACGACTTTTTTTCTATTTCAAAAGAAATAGCTAGTGGGAAATAAATGATAGTCTTAGTGGAGGTAACTCCTCTGATGATGTCAGTTGACATCATTCTTGAGCTCTCAACCAATCAGGATCAAAGAGAATAAGTTAGAGAGGGGTTAAACATATAGGAGTTATAGATCACCCCGATTACTTCGACTTAGATAACATGCTTGAAAATCCTAGACAAACACCAAGTATATAAGATTTGCCAGGATGTAGGTGCAAAGGCATCTCATATGATCCAAGCTAGAGGACTTAACAACAATCTAGAGGATGTGGCCATCATCATCAAGATCTCACCAGTAGCCTCGCCCTGGATTAGATCCTATATTCCTTGTAACTAGGGTTACATAACATCATTCAACTTGGTCGAGATCTATATAAAAAAAAAAATACTATACAGTGAGGATATTTTCCCACGTTTTCTCTAACCTATATAGATGTTTATGTTTCATGTTCTCTACTCTACAGTAACAATTGTAGCCAGGGTGCTAGGGTAATCCTGAATCACTATTGGTTATTTCAGTCGCCCAAAATATCCTCATATCAAAGTGCTCCTGATTTGTAAATATAACTTTTCGTGCTGTATGGGTGCTAGCTGGGCCTGAAATGAGCTTGAAATGCAGCGAAGCAGGTTAAGGTGGACTAATTCATTAGCCACAATGCCACAACAAGTGCGGAGTTGATTTCATGTGTGTCACTACCGTTTGGAAACGTAACATTTGCAAATACTTGAATATTATTAATTAATATGGGCATACCTTTGGAACAGGTCAGTTTGAATGCATCGTGGGTGAAATATCGCTAACACAAGAAGAAATCTTAAGAGTAATTTCCAATTGTGGAAATTCTTGGTTGGGCTTTGTGGTTTTCATCGCTCGGAAATTTGAGAGAGGACGGAGTTACTCGGTCTTGATGAACAATTCGCAAACAAACAAATTGACTTGACTACTACTAAGCGCCAATGGCAGATTTTTGAAACCTAAAGAGTCTGCCACACCTAACTAGGAGCATATAGTAGGCCCCGTCTGATTTCCTTGGGATTTTTTTAATCTAGATGCCAAAATCTAGATTTTCAGAATCTGGATTCTGGATATCAAGAATCCCTCCCGCTTTGGATTCTTGGATTATGGTGGTGGATTCTAGTAATGTGAAAATTTATTTCCCAAAATGCCCCTGAACTTTGGACTAGTAGAGGATAAGGCAGGGGCAATTTGGTCCTTTGGTAAATAGGGAAGAGAAATATACTAAAATATCCAGCCCTTGCTGGATCGTGAGATTTTGAGAATCTGCGGTGGAGATAATAGCTAACCCTTCCAGAATCCTCTCTGTTTAGCATGAGCAGAGATTTTTTTTATCTCCTTTCCAGTTATCCCGAGGCATCCAGACGCGCCCGTAGTGTCGGACTTTCTGTGGTGTTGCGGTGTGCTTACTCGATGCCAAGGACAGAGCACCTGTCACCCGGCGGGACCAGGGTAAGTTACCAGGAAGTTTCGCTGCCTTATGCGAGGAAGCTACGCTCCTGCACTCTTCTATCTATAAAAACTCACACCCCCAAGCAACGAAACACCACTACCTTTGAGTCCTGCCAGCAGAGGACCCTGTTTGTTTTAGCTTGCAGATTGTGGGTTGCGTTTTGCAGCTTGTTGTGCAATCTGCAAGCTGAAACACACAGACCTCAGACTGACAATCCAACAATCTACTTACCCCTACCAGATTGTAACAATCTGTAATCCGCGGTCCACAATCTGCAAGTTGAAACAAACACGGTCCCTAAGCCGGTAAGAAGCAGCAGGACAGTCTTTAGACACGGTCCTAGCTTGTATTAGCTTGTATTGTATATTTTTGTATTCGAAGGTTGAGGCAATATTTGCTTGCCTTAGCTTGAAACTCTGAAAGCTACCATCATCAATTAAATAGGTCCCAGTTTTCCAGCGTTGTAATAATCCATCTGGTTTGCTTGGAGATCCTAGCTAGAGGCCTCGACCCTAGAGTACATTCTATTTCCATCAGCAGAATCTGCGTTCCTCGTCCAAAGAGAAGAGCTGTTCTATTTGCACTCCCCGGTGACAATGGCAGTGGCACCCCAAGCAGCCATGGTAGGGCAGCCAATGGATGCCGCCGCGGTGGACGAACCTTTTCTGCTCGTGGTCGATCAGGAGGCCAACAACTACCTGGACGGCGGCTGCCGAGCGGACAATGGTGACAGCAGCTTCCCCTGGCTCACCATTATGGGTTTCATCTTCCTCACCTTCAACGCAGCCATGGCCATCATCCGATCGGAATGCGAAAAGACGGCCATCGCCTTCGTCGGTTTCTCCTATGGTGTCCTGGTCGCGCTCTTTGTCTGCCTGAGGATGTACGAGCGTGCCCGTGCTGGCTCGTCCAGGAGGAAGTGGCTCAAGATCGCTGTATGGACATTGACGACTCTGCTAACATTCAGCTTCTCATACAAAGTTGCCGCCATCATGCCAGCGCCGGTGGCCGTGGTGGTTTGGCTGATGGCCTTCACGACCGTCTCAGGAGGCTTCGTCATGTTCTTCATCTACAAAGAGAAGTGATTCAGGTCATGTATCTGAAGATCATCGGTCGTGTCTTGATTAATCATCAGGCAATTCCGTTGTCATCGAGGCTGCGCATACGCCAATTCTTTATCCCGTCGGCCGGGGAGGAAATTGCTCTATCACAAATCGCCAATTCTTCATCCTACGATTTACCTATGTAGCCATGTTTTTCTATGTTTGTCGATTGTACGGACATTCTACGCCATTGCAAAGCCAATAAGCGGGAACGTCAGATTTTTCAACAGTGCATTGAGTTCTTACTGAATTAGAATTTTGTTAGATCCAAACCCTATTATCTGTGTCCTGTCATGTACTGTGTCTTGTATTTATGAAGTTTCTTACCTATCTAGATGCATGAGATGAGAACCTTATTCGTAAGTTATGTCCATCTGATTGTTTTGTGTAATCTTGTGCACTTTTTCATGGAATGGACACGAAGAGTTGTATTTGTTAATAAGAGTACAAGAAAAACGAATTGAAGTTTCAAAAAAGAAAAAGATAAACGAATTGATCCAAAGGAAATCATATCAGAAAACCCCATGTGGGTTGGAACTGATCAGCCAGTGTCATACCCATACTACTCATCAGGCCTTGTTTAGCTGCACACAAATACAACTCCAATCCATACAGTTTAGGAGGAATTAAGGTGTATTTTAGTTCAAATTCTACCCTAATTTCTTCAAAATAATATAGATCGGAATGTATTTGTGCGCAGCCAAACATGACCTCAAGGTAATTTTTGAGTCCTAGGTTATGCCAACACATTGCAACACTTGACCCACACGATCCGATGAGTAACACAAAACACCAAAATAACGCCTAAACTAAAGCCCACATAAGGGGCCGTGGCCAGGCTAACTGGTGGTTCCATCTGCCTCGGCGGAAAAGATATGCAAAGTAAAACATACAAGTTCACACCTAACAACTAATCTTATCCGATTAGATCTCCTTTAACCAAACGGTAATGATACGTGTCACAGTCCAGCAGCAGTAAAAGGCCGGACGTCACTCCCGCAGGTTTTTTAACCCCCCGCGCCTGCCCGCTAGTCATCCTTATCTCCTCGGTTTTTCCTAAAAAAAAAAATTTCTTCGGCTTCCTCCTCCCACCGCCGCCGCCATGCCCCGTGGCGTGCGCCCTCCCGCTCCTGAGCACCCGCTGCTCCGCTCCGGCTGCTCCTCCTCTCGCTGCTGCTGCACCCCCACGCCGCCGTGCCGCACCCTCGCCGCCGGCCCCCGAGCCGCCGCCCAATGCGCTCCCGAGCTGCTTTCGAAGGTGTTGCCCTTGCCCGAAGTCGCTCCTTTCTCTATCCATGGCGTCCTCTTCCCTCACCTCAACGGCTCCTCCTCCACCCGGCATCCTCCTCCCCCTACCCCAGCGACTCCCAAGCTGCTCGAAGGTGTTGCCCTCACCTGAGCCACTCCTTTCTCTATCCATGGTGTCCTTTCCCCTCACTCCCAATGGCTCCTCCTCCACCCCAGCATCCTTGTTGCCCTTGCCCAAGTCGCTCCTTTCTCTATCCATGGCGTCTTCTCCCCTCACCCCCAATGGCTCCTCCTTCACCCCAAAGATCCTCCTCCCCCCTACCCTAGCGGCCTCTCTCCACTAACATCACCAACGCTCTAAGATCTGGCGGCCATGGTGCTCGTGGCGCTAATCTCTCTCCCCCCCCCCCCCACTCATGTTGCAATTGTATCTTTTAGTTGTTTCAAAAGTTTTAAAGGTATGTTGCAGTTGTATCATATGGATGTTGCAAAAGTAGATCAGGGATTTGTTGCACATGTTGCAATTGTTTCAGAGGCATGTTGCAGGTGTATGTCCCGAGTGTTTCTAATGTTTCGATGATACGTTTCACATGTGTTTTTCGAACGCATGTTGCGATTGTGTTTATCTGGATGTTGCATATGTTCCACGCGGATGTTGCATATGTTGCAATGGGTTTTTAAGTGTGTTTCAGGTGTGTTTTTCAAGTGTTCCAGAAGAATGTTTTAAGTGTTTCAACTGCCCTTAGACATATGTTGCAGCTGCTGCTTTTGGATGTTTCAAAATTATATTGGGGTGTTGCATCTTTTCCTCCTCTATGGGTTTTAAGTGTGTTTCAAGGATGTGTTCCAAGTGTTCCAGGAGCATGTTTTAAGTGTTTCAACTACCCTTAAACACATGTTGCAACTATTATTTTCGGTTGTTTTAAAATTAGATTGGGGTGTTCCATCTTCCTCCTCCAGTGCGTAATCGTAGCATGCACCACAATAAGGCGGGTGCAGTTGTTAAACACTCATTAGCGGCGGCAGGCAGCATGTGGGGTAGGTGCAGGCATCCAACACGTGGGTAGGCACGGTGTTAAGGCCCCCAACTCCTAGCAGCAGCATGCGTAGCAAGTGGCTTGCAGGGAGGCACAGGGGAGCGGCGTGAGCAGGCCCGCCTATGTCATGCATGGAGGGAAATAGTGCAGGAAGTGTGGAGGGGCGCGGGGGAAGCGCACAATTTTTTATGGGGAAACGGTGTGAATGGGGCTCTGCTTTTTGCGCGTGTAGCAGGTGCTGGCTCGGGCGTCCGGACGCGGGATTTTATCCGGACGTCCGGGCGGCAAGTCTACCGTTAACCAAACTAACTAGAAATCAATTTATGTCCAGTCGATAAAGACAACTTTCCCTACCTCTTGGACTGCATAAGAAGAGGTAGCCCCCTCCCCTCCCCCCCCCCGCGGCGGGCACTAGCATCGTTATAACGAACACACCACCAATATCTCATGTGTCTAACCCTTCTGTTCTATTGCATTTGGTTCGTTAGATTACTCATGAGAGGTTAAAAACAATGACAATTGGCGCATCATGTAGTGTATTATCTCACACACCTATCTAAATAGATCATATGTGATTCTTTGGCAGCAACATATATTGACAAACTTGGTTCCGGGTGTAGCACCACCACCTTTGGTAGTCTGGACTTTATGGCCGATCAAGAGACAACTGCATGTATTGTGCCTGCATCTTCGTCGCCAATCTAGTTTTTTATTCGGAAGCTTAGGTCCGTTTGGCACGGCTCCTCCATCGACTTCAGAAGTTATTTGGAGTCATTTTTGTGCCAAATAGGATAAAACAAAATGGCTTCACCTGCGAAGCATTTTAAATCGTGCTCTCACAGAGCGTTTAGATGTGATGATGGAGTCAAAAATAGTAGCTTCACCCGGCTTCATCTCATCCTGCATGGTGTCTGTGAGAGCATATTTTAAGAAACTTCACATATAGAGCTGTTTTGTCAAACGGTTTAGTGAAACGGCTCTAATTCCGTCTATAAAGTTGTTTATGGAGCTGAAGCCAAAATAAATGACTTCACTAGTGAAGTGGAGTCATGCCAAACGAGACCTTAGACTTCATCATCGATTGATTTGACAAGCTTCACCTCTATGATCGGGAACCTATATCATGCTTATGGAGGAAATCCCACAGTGTCACCTCGAGTTCATCGCTAATAGGCTTGAGAGACCGTCAGCCGGTGTAGGCAAGTTGGCTCGACACATGAATCTACAACTCCAACCTAATTTCATAAATGAGGTTGTCTTTGCATTTCATACCCCTTCCTTTTTTAAGATTAAATTACAACGTCGTCGGAACCATTTCTAGGCCTCATTATGGAATGCGAAAGCTTACAAGCACCAATTTGCACGATGAGTATTCTGCATGGCACAATGGTACTAATTATTTGAAAATACAATTTTTTTTTAGAATTACACGGTACAACGCAGACGTTTACAACATGCACGCACACTCATTCCTATGGACACACGCACACAAACCCTAAACCCCTATGAGCACCTCCGAAGGATTAAGCCGGCAGATCTCGAGATTCCCGAAGTCACCGCTGGCGCCTCGTCGTCGATGGGAACATCGCTTACCACTTAAAGTGTAATGCCGATAAATCATTGAAAAATCTCAGAAAAAGGTGCGAGCACCTGAATTTAATTCTTGGTGGGTAGTGTTGTCCCACTTTGACAGTCGCACTACTAGACCATAGGCCCATTCTCGAAAATACAATTCCTTTGCAACGGTAACCTAGGACAGAGGGCTGGGATGAAGCGCGGGCGGTCAGATCGGACGCACGCGGACATTTGAGGGGGACTGTTCACTCAAGGCACTATTGTTAAGCTGCTCAGAAGACAAGAGATCTTAAATGATGTATGTGTAGGATGGCTTTGAATTGAGGAATCACATCTCGGTATACCTACTGAAGTTGTACAAGTCGAATCAATAAATGAAGAACATGCCTATGATATGCAACGTATGAATTATCGAAGCATTCCCTTATGTAGATGATATGACATTGTTTATGTGGATATCTATTATCTGGTGGATACCTATTATCTGGTTCCCCTTTGCTCCCTTTTTTTTCTTTCTAAATTTGAATACATTGTAATTGGTTATCGAGTATTCTCAAATATATTTTCTAGACCAATTTGTTCCTGTCGCAACATATGGGCCAACAGTTAGTGTACAATTACGTTCTAAACCAAGTTATGGGTCTCCAGCGGTCCAGCCCATTCGGTGGACATGGTGGATAAATCAGGCCATGCCAGCTTCTGCCCATTGGAAAGTCCACTTAGCCCGTGAAGAATTAAGTATCCTTTAATAATTTGATTGTTTTGGCCCAAGTTAAATTGGAATTAATGAGAAAATATTAATTGGAGAATATTTTCTTCAAAGGATGATAAAAACATCATCGAATAAAAGAAAAGGACAAGAACCAGTCCTGTTTTCTTTTTTTTAAAGAAACAATTAGGAATAACAGGGTAAAAAAACAACATAGTTAAGTAGGAAAAATATGCCACTTGTCACACACAACATGATACTCCCTCCGTTCCAAAATGATTGTTGCTTTCTATTTTTATGCTATAAGTTTGACTCAATTTATAGAAAAAATATACAGCATTTGTATTTCTAAATAAATTTTTAAAAAGCTAGATTCAAATATTTTTTTCAATGACACTAATTATAGTATTAATTGATAATATTTAATATTATAAAAATTACCGGCAGTTGTTTTTCGGAAAGCGAAAGCGACAGATATTATTATGGAACAGATGGAGTACACCGCTAGAACAACTAATACCACAGACACACAACTTTGATACACCGATCGAACAACTAATAGCACTCTACGACACTACTAACTCGATGCTAAACCAACCTTTTCCTTTAAAAAAGGAAAGAAAAACAAACACCACCGTCGTTGCTTCCGGTAAAAGCCTACAAGGCTATACAACATCATGACAAGACAAGATAATGACGGGCCAGCGACGACCACTGCTCAGTGCAGGACTGCAGGCACCTTCGGAGAAGTTTCCGCTGTCGGGAGCGGAACGCAAGCACGCAACCTCCCCGCCGTCCCCGCATGCATGGGCTTTTAGTTTCTACTACACTATATAAAACCGAGGGCACCTCTCCCCCTGATTCTACAAAACGCGATAGCAGAACAGAGTTAATCAGCTAGCTAGTACTATGTCTGATTTGCTGAGTTGCGGGCAGCAGGGCAGGGCTGGCACCCTCTCTGAGCCATATGGATCCGTTCCCTGTGCGATACATACAGAACTGTTCACATAGGCCATTGACTGAATATAGTGAAGAACATAGACGGCATCTTGAAAAAAAAAAAAAAAAGAGAGAAAGGAAATAATTCATGGTTTCGAAGATGCTCGGTATAGGTGGTTTGCATGCGTGTGTTGTGAGCAATTTATGTGTACGTTATAATTAAAAAAAAAAATCATAGCACATATATATAAATAGAAGCTGATAAATAAAAAACAAAATAACCTTTGATTTTTTTTTTCTCCATCGTATTGTTTGGTACAACTTATCTGGAAAGAGATTTGTTGATAAGCTTCCACAAAAAAAAAAAAAAAAAAACGAAAATAAAAGCATCGATTAAAGTAACCCGTATGATTTAGCTTTAGCTTCTTCTTAGTACAAATGAGAACGGTGAGAATGAGTGTGGCTGAAATTAATAAACTGCAAAAGATATATATCTTGTTTGGCGATTGGCTTTAGCTTATTTTGACTATTGACTATAAATATAAGTTGTATCTCAATAGCCCTTTTGGATTGGGAAGATGCTGGGTGGATACTTGCCAAGTGGCCCTCGTGACCTCTCCTCCTCGATCTACACGGCGGCTATATTTTGTATCCAGGAGGAGGACATGCTGGGAGTTTTACGCATTTGTATGTCGACGCGGCCATGATGTGACGTACCCCACCCCGGCCGGCCCACTGATGACGACTGACTGCTTGTGCGAGGAGGTTAGGCCAAAGCCGGTACCATTGTCCGTCACACACGGTGATGTCAATGCCAAGGCATCCGGTTGCGATCGGGATGGCATCTATCATACATTCATACTGCCGGCCGGTCTTTGTTGTTCCTATGGCTAGCAGCTTCCCGGAAGCTTCATAAAATGTTATATAATCCATCCGGCCACTTTCATAGTCGGAACGCGCTAGCTTGTGTTATGTGTCGTCCTTTGTGTGACCACACTTGCAGAACCACGCTATAAATAAAGAGGGCGCACGTCCTGATTTGCATACAAAACGCGCGAGCAGAGCTGGCTGAACTTTCAGTAGAGGGGATCGGAGGCCATGCCTGCTCAAAGCCGTGGCGTGCTAGCTACTGAGTGATACAGCCGCCCGCCCACCCACCGCGCGGGCGGCTGGCCACTTCTTTGCATCTCTGCAGTGTACAGGCACCTCCGATCCTGTAGCTGATGCCGGCTTCTGGCTGACGCGCCCGCCGGGCGCCCTGGCCATGGCGCCAGTGTGACTTCTGCCGCGGGCTTCGGCCTTTCCACTCGGAGTCGGAGTCGGAGTCGGAGACCGAGATAGAGATAGATCGCCATAATGCATCGATCTACCGCTCCCACGCACGCACCGACGTAAAGCAGACGACCGCGGGCTTCTCGCTAGCTGGAGCCTGGACGAGGTTTACGCCTTCTGCTACCTTGGTTGAGACAAAGCAGCTCAATAATAGGGCTAGGACATGCATGTTTTAGTGTCAGGTGTATGTAATTAATCATTATCATTAACAAACGTACATGTTCTTTTGTGGGTGCCTCGCCTCTTGTGTGTGCCTTCTTAGGATCGGAGCATCTTAATTAATTTGTCGTCCATCGTAATAATAAGCAGAGTAAAAACAAATTAAGACCCAACACGTATGATGAATGAAGTCTACCACAAATATACATGGCTTTCATCTTAGCTTGGTGGGAAACATATACAGCAAGTTAGTAACACAAATGGTCTAACATGCTTTTATTTAATTAATAATGTAGAAAACAGAGAAGGGGCGCCCCAAAAATAAAAGCCCCAAATCACTAGGGGGATAAACTGCCTTGTTGACAACTATTTACACTGGTAACTGCACAAATATATTACTTCCAAATGCTAATTTTGCTTGAAGAAAGTTGTGGTTGTTCGAAGTGCACATATCTGTGTATTGTATATATTGAACTGTTTTCTTTTTGTTCTCTTTAATTTTGGGGGGTTTGGTCTGTTTCTAAGCTATAGAAAACCTCAAAATACATGTCTACTTGTTGGGTAACAAGACAGACATGCACAGCTATGTCTTCTGAACGACGCAAGAACTTTGGAGAGAGCAACACAACTAATTAATTAACGATAATTTATACGATGAATCCTGTGTGTGTGTTCTGCTATAATTAATAAGATCAAACGGCTAAAAACCCTTGCTGTGACTCTGAGTCACAAATCTAAACTCAAATGGGAGATGTCTAAATCGATCGTACTAAAAAAATGGTTTCTAGAGAGAGAGCCCACAGCTTGACCAGCAGTTACTATCTTGATGACGATGCATGGGAACTTCACATGCCATTTCCAGGAAGCAGCCACTAAAGCTTCACGCGTAAACTTAGTAAGTACGCTATTTCGGATATGACTGAAGAAGCAACCATTACCAGGAGAAACTTCGTATGACATTTTCTAAGAAAGCCGCCATGCATGGATCAGGAGCTTCGCCGAAACTTCGTATATAATATGCTATTTCGACGAAGGCCTTGTTCAGTTCGAAATTTTTGTAACCTGAGCAACTGTATCACTTTCGTTTGTATTTGACAAATATTGTTCAATCGTGGCCCAACTAGGCTCAAAAGATTCGTTTAAGTGATTTACAACAAAACTGTATAATTAGTTATTTTTTTCACTAACATTTAATGCTCTATACATGCGGGTAGAAATTAATGTGATGGAGAGAGAGTGGAAAAACTTGCAATTTGGGGAGTAACTGAACAAGGCGGAACCTTACATAAACACACGCACCTTTCAGACTCTCTTGCTGTTTTTTTAGCAATTGCTACTATTCCCTCCTATCTAAATTACTGTTTATTTTTTAACTTTATTCTAGCCAGTTTCTCTAAAAATTTAATTTCTAAAAGATATACTAGCACGATAATATATATAGTTCAAACGCATTCATACAAAACATATTTCATACAGAATTTAGTAAAATTAATGTGTTATTCTATATGCTCGCTCGTTTAGTTTTCTATAAACTTGATTAATGCTGAAATTATTTCACTTAAGACAAAATTAGAGTAGATTAGTAGTAATTTAAAGCAGAGAGAGTAGCGTCGTAGGAGTAATAATAAATTCCAAAATTCCTCCTAGAAACGTATAGACCTACCTATACCTATAAAAAGGAGAGACCCATGCTGTCGGCTCCAAGAACGAATAACTGATCGAGGCAAGCCAAACCTCGTCTTCTTTTTCCTTTTGCAAGAGAGGCTGCGTCGAATCCAGGGGCAGAAGCAATCCATGGCCGAAACCTTGCTCAAGCGGCCCCTGGTTCCGCCGCCGGACCGAGAGGGCGAGGGAGCAAGAATCTCGCCGGTGACGATGATCGGTCTCATGTTCCTCACATTCAACTCGGCCATGGCCGTCTCCTTGTGGCACAGTGGATTTGGCGCCGTGTTCTTCCTGGTCTTCTCCTTCCTGGACCTTGCCATGCTGTTCCACTGCCTGCGCCTGTGCGCGAGGACGCCGCCGGGGACACCCCAGCGGGAGCGGGAGCTCCTCAAGATGGCGGCGTGGGTGCTCGCCACGATGCTCACTGTCACCATTTTCCAGTTACTGGAACTTTGGGTCCTGACCGTGGGGAAAACTGAGACACGGACTTTCAGAACTACGCCGTCCTGTACCTGAAGATCCCCGCATGTTCTGTCAGAGGAGCTTTACTGGTACTGTGCGACATCAGTAAGAGTAGTAAGTATCTGCTCTCTGTCTGAAATATAATGGATCCAAGTTTATCCTAGGTTATAATGTGGCGGTTGTTAATGCTTTTCTTTCTTGATTTATAAATACATTTAGTTTTTATTCGAAAGATAAGACAGGGCATACTGGCAATTCGCTAAGAAATTAGGAGATGGTGTCCCTCTCAACTAGAGCTAGCGCTCTACCAAACGAGCCGCTTGTTCTCTAAACGAAACTTATTAACATAAAACAAACTTGGACCCTTTATATTTCAAAACGGATGGAGCAGATCCTTTTGCTGGTTAGTAAATTATAGGTACCACTGGGCACTGGCTCCTCCAATGTATAAGCTGTGTTGTGCGAATGCCTTATATTGCTTGTTATGTTATGGCTTAATAATCCCCATATTATTTTTATTTAATTTAATTATTATTTTTTTCTGTACCTGAATAAATAGATTTCTAGAGTTATCTTAAGTCAAATCTTTTAAATTTTGACTAAATTTCTAAAAAATACCAAAATTTATAACATCAAATTAATATCATCATTAGATACATCACAGAATTTTTATAATGTGCTCATTTTATGTTATAGATATATTATTAATATTTCCTATAAAGTCAACTAAAATTAAATTGTTTGACTTGTACGGATTCTAGGAATTAAATTATTAGGTGATGGAGGGAGTACATTGAGATGACAGGCGTGCTAGTCATCCAAGTATTGTCCATATTTACGTTGATGTTTGTCAATTTGCAAAGAGAGCTGGATCTCCAATATCTCTCTCCTTATTCGGCTCTTTGATGGACGGCAGAACAATTACCCCTATATCTTCATTAAAACGATATAAGTGTATTTTAATCAGGAAAAAGTTATAGTAGGTTTTGACCATTAATTTCCCTCATTTGCTAAAAAAGCCAATACCATCTTCCAAAGGTACAAATCTATTGATGCAAACTTGATGTCTTAATCTATATATATAATTTTGACTCACTGTTGGTTAAAGTTTATAAATTTTAAATTTTTATATACAAAATACTGATATCATTCTGACCATAGGGAGTACCACTGCACATGCATGCCCTAAAAAGCACTACCATAAAAAATAGACAACCTGCTCGTAATTTCAAAGCCTACCTAACGCCACCGACGTGTAAACAATTAATGGTATGCAGGTAGGTAGGTTAGGTGAACAAAAAGGTCAGCTAACTTGGCCCTCAAGGTTTAAAACATAGTTGAACCAAAAGTCCAAAAAAGAAAGAACCATGCCCACTTGTCTTGTAGCGTTCGGATTTTGAAAACTGTTAAGAGTTGCGTGATAAGATAGGATGATTACTCCAAAAAATTTGAAAAAAAGAACTCAACCATTAAAAATATGGTTTCTATATATGTTGTATGCTTTAGTAAGTATAGAAATTATCTTAGTTTTTGTGTCAGGAATGACTGCCTTGATAAGTTTAGACGCGCCTCAATGGGCCTTGATGTAGTATTTCCTTCAGAGCGCTTTCAGTCGGTGCTAAAACTTGGTAGTCTACGCTCAATTAGCTCATCAGCCGGTCACGTTTCAAGTTCCCTGCTAGTCAGGTCAGCGAAATTTATTGTCGTCGGCAGCCGGCAAGCCGGTCTTTGGTGAACACAAGCGAATGATGACCCAATGAGAAACTGACGTGCAGAAATGGATTGAGACAGACAACTCTTGAGAAAAACAGATGGCAACACTTGGTAGGATAGCTATGATGCCTGCCGGCGACAACCAATCCTCAAGGTCGTGGATGAATGTCGCTGTCTCAAGAATCAAAAAGCAAAAAGAAAACAACGTAACGTGTCATTGACGGCAAGCGCGTCTTCATGACTCATCCATGGAAACACGCAGACGGAGAATTTCGTGGTACTACTGAGGAACGCTACATTGGCCGGACAGCGAAATAGGCAACTTCCGCGAACTTTCCTACGTTTCGTGTGCTAGTGGGAAATCTCGAAGATTATTCGTGTCGCCATCGTCGGCGTTGCGGCGGCTGCAACTTGATGGCGACTTCCTCTGCCGCCTTGAGGTTAGCCTGGTCTATAAAACGGACCGGGATTACTACTGGAACTTCTAAAACGCGCGCGAGGCAGGCCGCGTCACATTGCTGGTTCGCGCCACTACACCCATACAAAAATATCCCTGACAACCGACATATTTGCCCTCGGCTTTGCGAAACCGACACGAAATACGTCCACCATCAGGACCACGCCTGAATGCTCAAACTGAAGCGCTCTCAACAATTGCTTCCTATCGGCTAATCGTCAAGAAAAGTCGATCTTCCCTGAGAGTGGTTCATATCACCAACATAGCTTGTGACGGTTTCCGAGGCTTTCCTGACGATTTTTTACGTCAGGAAAACACCGCTCTCCAGTGGTGTGCTCGGAGTGGTTATCAGCGGTTCAGCACGACGTGGTCGATGGACAAGCACCAACAAGCTCAGCAGGGTGCCGATGAGGCTCTTGATCCTAGGATGGAACCTTTCCTTCCACAACAACAGTTGCATCCTGCGGTTGTTGATGGTAGATTGCGTCCTCCTGGTCCAGCCGAGCATCGTCATCGCAGGAAAGTCTCGTGGCTCACTATCCTTGGGTTTTTATTCCTCACATTCAACTCTGGAATGGCCATCTACCGATCCCAAGGTGAACGCTGGGCCGTTGCGTTCGTCGTCTTCTCCTACCTGGACCTGCTCCTACTCTTCTTCAGTCTCCGATGGTACGAGAGTGCCGAGCCAGGTTCGTTAACAAGGGACCGTCTCAAAGTTGTCATCTGGGTGCTCACGACGGCGCTCACCCTTTTATTTACGACCAAGGTCGCAGCCGTCATGCCCGCTCTCGGGGCCCTGGTAGTTTGGATCATGGCCTTCATCACTGTCGCAGGGGGCTTCTATGCCTTCTTCTGTTACAGTGACAAGGAGTGATATACATGTGGTCAGACTAATTTCTCAACATTTCCACGCCCAGTCGACTTCCCTTGCTCTGTGAGCAAGAGAAGCCGTGCCGCGCCCCTGCCTCCACCACTACTGCCTCCATTCCTCCTCTAGCATCTCACCGAAAACCGGAGAGAATAGAGATTCATCGCATTAATAAATTTTCTAGTAGACCAAGTCCTTTAGCATTAGGGTCTCTCCATGCCAAGTTCTTGGTACTGGAGATTTATCTTGTCTTCCGCTTTCCCAGTAATGGTGAGGAGACAGTGTGGTGGCTTTATTTTCTCCATGGTGGTTCTATTGGAGATGAGGACGACAAACTACGACGTCAGCATCTTTCTGGCATGAGAACATGGAGACTTAGGTTTCCAATGGCGATATCAAGACGGGGATGATGATGTTGCCATTATGAAAAAATTTTCTCTGGTTTCTTCTTTGTTTTTTCGTGGTTAGATCTGACCACGATAAAGAACTAGAGAGAATAAGTTTCAGATCAGTCTTACTTATTCTTCATTGGCAGAAAGAAGAGGAAGGCATAAGAAATAAATTTCTCAACTCCGTCTGTAGGAATGTTGGTCGCCGTTTATTAGATGTCTATTCTCATGCCTTTTTGCCGAGTGTTTGACTATTAGGTCATTCATACGAACCGTCGTACATGTTTGGATTTGAGATTTGGAGATATACAAGTGTGTGTAAAATATAGATAAAAATTAGTTTCTAGATATATATATTGTATTCCAAAGTGCTTGTAACATGATGATTTACTCAGCTATAATTTAATACAATTCTTCTTTCGTCTAAGAAAATATACTTGTGGTCGTGTCCTGCACTTTCTTTCCCTCTCGAGTCCAAACAAAAACATGTCATCAACTCCCATCCAACATATATCAGTTGTGTTCTTTGTCCAGTCACTCAAATATATGAGAAAATAAATATGTATCCATGAAAAAGATTATAGTGGCGTGTATATGTGTTCAAACTCGGTCTTAGTTCTAGGATTTCAATCTTAATGGCTAAAACTTACGATGGCATTTCCTGTTAGAAATTTAGGCATTTTCAATTTCAATTTAATCCAAAAATAAAATAACAGTAAAAATGTGATGACATGTATGTGCATGTGTGTGTTCCTATCATTCTTAATAGCATAGGCATGTAGAGATAACATACTGATAAGAACAAAAAACATAACACAACTGAAATCTCGGATGAGATCAGTGTGTTGTTCAAAGTAGTGGACCACAATCCGATGCAAGATGATGTTCGCAGTGCAGTCCCGCAAATGAACGACCACCAGGAAGTAGACGATATCGATGATCCGAGAGGAGAACACGTGAGCAGTCGCAATGTAGCCGTTCTCCAAAAACCTAATCGCCGCACACCCGTGCAAGTGTCGCAGAAGCGGACGATGGTTCCGGAAGCACCTGCTCTCCCAATTCTTTGTGCGCGCAGAGAGTTCGGACGGGAATGACAGAGAGCAACTCAACAGCGAAGTGATGGTGGTTGTGTGTCATGTGTTCTTGAGCATGAGGAGAGCGTCTAGTTATATAGCCTTCTAGGGACACCAAGAGGCAAGTGTAACGGTTGCTTATTGATGGTCATCATAAATATCATGGTACTAGTAACTGACAAATAGATTGTTTGTTACTTGTAATTCATTAATCAACCATTAACCTACCTTAAAGCATTCCACTAATGGCTACTAATGCATCAATTAGTTTCATCTAACATTAATCCTAGCATTGAAATTTAATTTAATTTAATTGCTAAATGTAATTGGGAATGCCAATTAAATCCAACGGTTCCCTTGTCCATCTTGGATGACTAACCTAAATCCACATGGTGACATGGATTTAGTCAAATTGAAAGATGGATCTGTTACATAATACATCAAGTTGAGTGTATGTTTTCCTAATATATTTCTGAACATCCAATGGACTAGCTAGCCAGTTAGGCAGCTTTTTTTTCAGCTGCTATTGCCGCTTCCTCTCACATAACACTATTAGCAACAGCTAGCTGTTTTAATAGACGGCGGGTCGTATATTTCCTTTGGAAAAAAAACAAACCCAATCTACATTCTCTAAAATTAAAGTAGGGCTAGGAAGGCCAAGCCCAAAGTAGTAGATGGGCCAGGTTCGCTAATAAACTACATTATATTACTAGCGCCGTCAGAGAAAATTTGTAATAATTCTATAGTTTAACCAAATTTAGAAAAAAATTAACATTTACTCCAAATAACACGAAATAGGTATATTAAAAAATATATTTCAACGACAAATCTAATGACATTTGTATAATGTTATAAACATTGGTATTTTTGTGGTCGTATCTCAAAGCATTTAAATCGAGACACAGCAGGGTAAGGAATCCAAATCAGTAGATTTAGGACTCACAATCCTGATGAGAATAGTTCTCAGTTGGAGCCTTTTCTTCTCGTGACCTCATCAGTGCCAGCGCCTGGAGTGACGTCACGTGTGCGCGTGACCGGCTACCGCTTCAACAGGCCAACGCCAGGGCCGCTGGCTGGAGACTGGATTACGCGTATTCGCTCAACCGCTGCGGTGCGGACTGCCGTCGCTTATAAACCGGACGCACGGTCGTGCAGTCCCCCTCATTATTAGGTACTACCGCCCGCCACCTCCTCCTCCGCATCCGCGATTTCTCGGCAGTTGCCACTCGCCAACTTCCATGCATCCCGTCTGCCCGCCTGCCTCGTCACGGAAAAGAAAGAATTCCTCCTCATCCAGCACCGCGATGCTTCCGCGAAGCTTCCTTCCTCCATCCACCTCCAGTCCCAGCAGCAATCAAGGCGGAGTCTCGGCGGCTATAAATGGGATGGTTCGTCGTGGACGGCTGCTTCCCCCACAACCACCAGAGGCCACCGCGCCCGCTCCATGAGCCCATTCGTATGCCTCTTTTCTGTCTGATTTATTCTTCGTTTCCATTGAAAAGTTTTAGAAACGTACTAGGACTAAAAATGAGATGAACCTACCTAAAGGCTATATATAGATGCATGCATGGAAAACCGGAGAATATATATGCTTCACCTGTAACTGAACATCATTTACCGTCCAATTCATTCAAAGCGCTTATCTCACTGCTAAAGGCAATGGTTAGCAAGGTCTGCAAGAAACGAAATCTACATAGCAGACGGTGTGTGTGTGTGTGTGTGTGTGTGTGGGGGGGTGTGTGTGTGTTGGGGGGGTGGGGGCGGGGGTGGGGGGAGAGGTGGGGTTGGGTGGTGTAAGGTGGGTGGTGGCGGGGAGCATTCGTGCAGCCGACAGATCGACCAACTAAACAGCCAACGAAGCCAGGTCGGGCTTGGTTTAGGAATTCAACCACACCCTTATTGTCGGAGTGATTCGAATTGAATGCTTATAACAGTGTATGCTTTTCATAACTGCAGGTCCACTGGTTCATCCGAATTCAGGGTATCAACAAGGATTTTCACAACTGCAGTTTCGATCCATTGGTCCATCAGAGTACAGGGTATGAACCGGACAACAGTATTTTCATATCTGCAGGTCCATGAGCCTGATTCTTCCGCATACAGGTAACCCCCAAAAGGTCTCTTCTTATATATATGATGAACCCTTCAAACTCCAGCCCTGATAGCTGTCTCTTTGATCTTGAAAAGGATTCATAACTGATTAATAAAAGAGCAGGTGAAGTTCACTAGATAATTGTGAACCATGCAAGTCGATAGTTCCTGAACAACACCTATATAAAAAACTTTAGCAACAACTTTTAAGCAAATCCTTATTAGATAGATAGGTAATGAGTGTTCCTTGCTCCTCTGGTTCAGAATACAGTTCTTTCTAGCATTCCCACACTTATACAAACATAATAAGTCGATGGCACAGGTATGATAAATTGTGAGGCACATTTTTAGCTCAAACCTTTTTGTTTTTTTGGTATTTTCCTTATTCGAATAGTTCAAAGGAAGTAGGACAGTTAGTTACGCATAATTATATTTCAGGTACAGAGTATTGTCACAATGCTCCTTCCATCTTTTGTTCTCTTCTGTTTTGGTTCTATCGACCTGTTTGTATTGGTACGTCTCCTGCTTTCTATTTGGTTCATACGAGCTGGTGAAGTGAAAAAAATGCTTTACAGGGTTCCAGTTTATTTTAGCAAGAAAGCGAGAATTGATTATACTATGTACGTATTCCGTAGAAAGGAGGAAGAAACTGCGAGAGCGCGCTCCGCGAAACAGACCTTTAATTTGTCAACAGTGACAAGGAGTCGCATTGTCTTTGTGAAAGTGAAGGCAATTAACATTTCTTGGAAGGACATGCGTTACGACTGGCAATTGCAGCTACCAGCCAGGCACGGAACAACCGGTACTGTGTGGACGGAAGCGTTTCTTCGTCGTCCTCCCTTATCCTTATTTTTCTCGGTGTTCGGTTGGTCATATAAATCCGACGGATAAGATAAATCAGTTGATTTACTGTGAGATAAAAATATTATTCAAACAAATTGATAAGACAAACAAACAGAGCCCTTATGTCATTGAGAGAGATGGTTGTTTCAAGATGAGAAAAAACACCGCCAATGTTCATGTCCGCGTCAAAACCAACTACTGAAAGTTGGAAACTCTGGCAAAGACGATCGATGGGGAATAATGAATGTCCGTTGCTTATTCCGTACGCGGTCTGGTGACTGGTGGTGGATTATTTTGTTCTTCTGGTGTTCCTACCCTCGCCGTATGCATCGCCCTTATCGTCACCGGCAGCATCGAGCGATCCGCGTTGTTTGATGCTCATCGTGCGCTCCATCCACACTTCACTTGCACCTACAGTATATAGAAAAGAAAAGGAGGAGGGAAAGCTAAAGTTTCTGGACGGAGGAATCGGTGGAAAATTTGTCTTGAAAAGGGCGGCAGCGCACCTGCTTCTTTGCTTTGACGCTGGCAAATGCGTGTTTTCTGCGGCCTTTGACGTCAGGGAGTGCTGGAGTGGGGACGGACGACGCGGAGTAGTCTCTCGAACAATTCAGACGCTAAGGTGACGTTCGTGCCATAAATTTGATTTATAGAAAATATGTATAATATTTATATTTTTGAATAAATTTGTTAAAAAGCTAAATCTAAAGATCTTTACAATAATACTAATTATGATACTAATCAATGATATTTATTATTTATAAAAATTACCTAAGCGATCGTTTCTCGGTAAGTCGAGAACGCCATCCTTTTTAATACGGAGGGAGTACGGTCGAAAGAGCGAGATTGAAATCACGAAACTACCCTCTGTCCCAGCCGGGCTCCATCCCAATCCTGTTCGGATTCGGTTTCGGGGTCACCGTTCGGAGTCTTCGGATTTAGTATAAGCCAATGTTCTCCTCAATCAAGCACCGGTTGGGCCCGTTGTTCACGGGTGGCAGTACCAGCCCGTCGCGTCGAAGTGCTGTTTCTTGTGATGACTGATGAGGCTCCGAAAAAGACATTTGGCGATTGTGCGGTGAACGTGGACGCGGCGCGAGCATGGTGATGTGTGCTGGCCAAAGAACCAATCAACGCGTCCCCACTGACGTGGTTTCACCGCAAGTGCGGTTGGTACAGTACAAATTTTTATAGAGCGCTTGGTGAGGCGAACAAGCCTTCCCGCTTATTTTGATTGTTTCTTCTATTATGAAGTTTCAATCGAATACATAGATAGGCTGGTCTATCGTCACTATGTCCCGTCCAAGCACCTCCATTAGTTTTATATGGGACTCTTCTCTCCTTGAACACAAAAATAATATTGAATCGTTGAGCCCGTCGAGACGAAGCTGCTAATAAAACCGGCTACTGGATGTGTGAATCCTTGCATTCTAGTATGGTTCAAAAGCTTCCTCTACTGTCTGGCTGCTATCGGCCGCCAGAAATTCGGCTAGAAAACTAGCGCATAAAAGACAGCCGAACGTACTACAGTATCTTATTTTATGTCAAAGTGTAAACCTTGCGACTCCTTCACCTCGGAATGCAAACCAGCACACAGCCCCGTCGTGTGCGTCATTATTATTTCAAAGAAAAAGTCACTTTCTCGTTTCTCGGTGGCTTCGTTTCGAGCTGGTACATATAGACAGGCGGCCTGCCCCTCTCGCTCAAAGCATTAGCAAGAGCATCTTCTCTAGAGCCGTGGTTGACTTGCCTTCCTCGTCCTCAGCTCCAGGTACGCGGTGGAGATTCAATTATTTCATTCATTCAGACCCGCTTCTCTTTTCATTTTACTACTACTACTTTTCTGTTTGCTACCGATTCCTAACGCGCACAGGCGGACACTCTTTGGTCCTTCGATGGATCCATCCATGGGTAATAAGGGTAATTCCTGTGTGAATTGTGATATTTGTCCCTTTATATGAATGATGATGAATATATGAACGATACCCGCCGCTACTGTAGGGGACGTAATGAATCGATCCAAGTCGTCCCTGTGCGGGAGGGGCTGGGACGACATTGGGGACACCCACCGAACAATCCCCAAAGAACTGGGCTCGGATCTAGAGTCACGGACCAAATGCTGTCTGAGCTTGTACGCATCACACGATCCAGCCATCTTTTTGCAATTTCTAGTAAGCACCAGCCACCAGCTCAACTACCAATCGTCTCTGATCTTGCCAATGCCGTCTTAGCTGCTGCTTATGCAGATATATGCTCTTACGTATTTGTCGCTGACGCTTCAATCCTGATTTTAGAAGCACGGCGCAACTATCAGTTTTGCATCGCTGATTGCTACTGCCAGATGTTCTTCCAAATCACGCAGATGTTTTAAGCATCTGTGTCATGTAATAATTTTGGTCTGATTCGTGGGGACGAAGCTGGATGTTGTTCCATTATCTAAAAAAATATATATATATATGTTCAGCAATCGGTGTAGAGGAACTCTTCACTGATTGCTGACGCTTCATTCTGTCTTTTTTTTTTTTTTAACCAGCACAGCAAAATTATCAACTTTACCTGGCTTGGTGCAGATTAGAGTGACCTTTCAATTCGCTTAGTGCAAAATTATCTACTTTACCAGGAACACAAGTATGGCCGCTGGTGATGGTGGTGGGTTGGTGGTGGGCTTTGGCGTGGGTGCAGTGGGGTTTGGTGGCGATGTGGTGGTGGAGAAGGGATGCCTAGATCTGATACTAGGTTGTCAAGGGCATCGGTGCTCAAGGTAGCAAGGCCCCAGCTACGTAGTTCGTAGCCTGGTCCAGTAATGATGTGGGGTTTGTCCACTGCTCGCCTAATTGTGAAGGAGGTGAGATTGAGAGAGTGGGAGGGTGATTGCTTGATCCCAAATGAGGACTGATACATGGTTTATATAGGCACTTGGCCTGCGAGGCAAAAGGAAACAAGCTCCTCAAATCCCTTAATTCTTGCCTTCTTTAGTCCCCTTAACTCTTGCCTTCATGCTGATCCCTGGAATGTCACTGCTGCTGCTGGCGCCACTGCAGCCTTGGTCATGCACCCCTTGCGGGAGTAATGGCGGCTCCACATGACATGCTGATGGCAGTTATTTCCTTAATCATCTGGATTTCTGACGGTTTCCTTCCTTTCGCACATGTGACCAAATCGAAAGGCTTAGAGCGATTGGCATATACTTCCCATCCTTGCATTGTACTAGTGAAGAGGAAGTCTTCACTACTCAATATTGCCAATTGAATATTAACTTGAGTTCCTAGCTTTAGTATTTGTGATTCTATCAAGTATCTACTGTTGTGAGTTGCAGCGGCGGAGGACGAAAATAAATCAAGGTATGGCGAGATTAAAAGGGAAGAAAGGACCATAAATTTACCAACTCAATTAAGCAGTTTTCCTGCTCGCTGCCCGCAAGTTATTGCGTATTCCTGATGAGGAACCTGAAGTGTCGCTGCGTTAGAGAAAGGAATTAACGAGCAGACCAAGGGCGGCACTGTTGTTGTAAAAAACAAGGGCGGCACTGCAGTCTATGGCAGGGAATTAACAAGAGAGTAGCAGACCAAGGGCGGCACTGGAGCCTAGTTATCTACTTCCTCAACGCGTTCTCTTCAGATCGCTCGTGACCTTACCTTTATGGCTGCCACCAGCAGGAGGCGACTAGGGTTGGGGACTCCTGGCAGAGTCAAGGTATGGCGAGCGCCCTACCTTGCCCTACCGGGTCCTCCGCCCCTGGTGAGTTGTGATCAAGCTGAATAATAGTTTTTTTTTTTGAAAGATCCGTTACCAGCTTTCATTGATAACCAAGAGAATTATTTATATGGAGGATGAGAGATCCCCTACTCACACACCCTTATATTTTGCGCAGCGCTCAGCAGTCGAGCTCCGGGCCACCCCTATTTATTTTAGGCTAATTTACATTCTGGACATGTAGTACTTCCGACCCTTATGCCATGACACGCTGGATGCTTCTGTTCCCTGTTATCATCCACATATTAGCCTCTTCCTGGATGCAAGCTGAATAATAGTTGTCAAACAGATTAATTTGCATTCTAGAGCATGAACATCATAGTCACCCAGACCAATTTGTGTGTTTCAGATTTTTGCTCGAACCTCCTGCAATCGTTTCACCAAGGATCTATCTAGCTATCACTAAATCTCCTTCGGCTATCAGCTGGTATGAATTCAGAAAAGCATGTGGACGAAGCCCTGCTCAGACAAAATCATGAGAACTTGCCAGTGGAGAACAAAGGCAACGACAATGGTGTCTCATTTCTCACTGTGTTGGGCTTCCTGTTCCTGACTTTCAACTCAGGCATGGCGGTTTACCGCTCAAATGGAGACTATGGAAGCATTGCCTTCGTGGCTTTCTCCTACTTGGATCTTGTCTCTCTTTTTTACTGCCTGCGGTGGTACGAGAGGACAACGCCAGAGTCACCTCGCCGTGAGCACCTCAAGATGGCGGTGTGGCTGCTCACCACAATGCTTACCGCTGCCTTCTCATACAAGGTGGCAGCAATCATGCCGTTCCCGGTGCAGGTGGTGGTTTGGACCATGGCGGGCACGACAGTCCTCGGTGGCTTCTACGCCTTCTTCCTGCACCGGGAGGAAACTAAGGCATAACAAGGTATAAGCTCCATTGATCCTTTGCTTCAATTCTCCTGTGCAGAAGAATTATCCATGCATCTTTGTTTCAAATTAATGTTTTTGATTTCTTTCGTTTCCCTTATGGAGTTCGCCCCAAGGTTTAATATTGAAACTGAGGTTTGAGCCTGACCGTGCAATGCATGACTATCTCAATGGGCAGGATAGGTCAGTTGAATCCTTTCCAAGGTTTAGGTGGCAGTGACAACATTATATTCAAAGTCACATTCTAGGGTTCAGTAAAAAAAAATGAAGCATCGAGCTGGCTTCATGACTACTGCAATCAATGAACTGGTCTGGTTTTATGTTCTTTTCATCCTAATGTGGTTCTGCCGGCTCAGAGGAATGTATACTTCCACGGTCACACAAGCTTCGGAACAGATCTGATGAAGCAGAATGGGAGGGATGCATGCTTTATTACTGTGCTGCCTGGCATAATGAATTGTTGTATTCGAATTGATGGGCATCATCACAGGCTTGATAAGTGATCGGGCTTGAATAGAGCCTGATCAATGAATTATGGCAGCCTTGGACTAGAATTGTTGTCAATTCTGGTTTGCCAGACAAGTGTGCCAGCCCTTGGCAAAGGAGAAAAAGAGGCACGAGGACAGCAGCCATTTTTTAGGGGGAAAAAAAGAGAGATGGTAAAGCTGACAACAAGTCAACAGGCATTTCAAGAACGAAGGCTCACAATTGTTGCAAAAAGGAAAAAATTTGAAAAATGAAAAACGAAAAAGAAAGGAGGCAAGGGCTAATCTCCAGGGACAGTTTCGGCAGTTGTATGCCAAACTGGTTCCTCAAAGATGTGGCTTCTGGTTCCTCAAAGATGTGGGCTTCTCTTCATCGTCATCGTCTATATAACTGGTGTTGGAGGCTTTGAGCCAGCAGTTGTAATGATGTTGGAAGCAACTACTGGTTTCCGGCTTATTCAAGAATTGCCTGTGTGCAAACATCCTGGCATTGTCTTGCCACAGGACACAACAGACACACATGCAACAAAGAGATATGACATGGACAGCCTTGACTGAAAAAAAAACATAATATTGAAATTCGCTACTTCCTCTATTCCAAATTATAAGGCGCTTTGATTTTTTTGGTACACCCATTTTGCTATGTATCTAGATATAATAATGTGTCTAGGTACATAGCAAAATGGATGAACCAAAAAATTTAAAGCGATTTATAATTTGGAACGGATGAAGTATATGCCTATATGCGTCATGCATTTGTTCAGGCTCGGAAACAGCCAGCATTCAACTAATTATAATCCTAGAGGCCTACGACAATGAGATGGCCTGTGGTAGTCATTCAGTATTTGAAACCTCATTAGGATGAGGCCCCATTTTGAGCACAGGGATTCATGGAAATTTCTGCTGGAAACTCATTGTTTCCAGTGGAATCCTTAGATTCAAAACTGGGCCTGACGCCGCATCCACCTGGCCACATTCTCATGGATCAGTGTTTTCATAACTGCATTTTCTTTGCAGCCCGTCTGGTCATTTGCAGATTACTGCAAGTGTTGCTACTAGTTGTATATATTACTAGTACTACTCTGTGTTCAGTATGCCTAAAAATCATGCTTTGCTTTAGGAAGTCAGGACTGATACTAACTCGTACTTCATTCGTACAGGTTGATGGCTTGGTTCAGACGAAGAGATTATATCGGCTCCTGCGTGTTCGAGTGAAAAAGAAAAAGAAAAAAAAAAAGAAATTATACCGGTGTATCTTTGCCTGCCCTTGCCGCCATCCTCGGTTGTGTTCGGTTTCTCTTTGAGTTGGTCGTGGCACGTCCTACTACCAATTCTCTAATATTTATTACTACTACTACCGTGAACTTTTAAGCCTGAAGGAGAATAAACACCCTGGATCGGAGCTTCAGAAACTTGTGAACTAGGCATGGCTCCCAGGCGTCAGATCTTGGACGTCTGGGGCTAGTATTGTGTGCCTGGTGGCAAGGCTAGGCATTGTCTAGCAGGCTTCAATCCAAACTATGCATGCATGGTCGTGTCAAAACTTTGCATACATGTGTGTAATGTAATATTATCGACAATCTTCATTATGAGCAGTTTCCATTTTGTTGGCTATGTTCTATATCTAAGCTAATCTGTGAAATTAGTGTTGGCATTTGCTTTCGCCTGATGACAACTTGCTTGGATCAAAGTCTCCGCTTCGTGCATTTGCATATATGCATTGCTAAAATCAGCAAAGAGAAATGCTACACCAAACACCTGTACATGCATGCACCACATAGATTTGTTCCACTAGCTTGCGTTGTACAGCATTGTTATATTATCATGTCCTGAATTCCTGATGTCGTGTTCTTTTCTTGTTTTTTTTTTTTCTCTCCCTCCTCTACTCGACGACAGTGCTGTGCACTGGGGCGAACAGAAGTGATCCGGGCAGCGGCGCAGGGGCAAGGACTCGGACTCTGCCATCCTCTGCCTCTTCATCGGCATGAAAAGGTGGTCGTCCCATCTGGCTGGCCCGGATGCAAAACTAAACGACCGCAACATTGTTCTAGATGACACATGTAAAAAGCTCCATTAAACATTTTGGTGGTCCTTTTGTGACATATATATCATACATGTGTAATATGTTTATTAATTTGTATAAATGAAGATGTCTAGATGACACGTGTCACCTCTCCTCAAAAAGTATTTTTCTATTTTATATTGAATATAAATCAATTATCCGAAAATATACTAAGGGAAGGTTTTTTTTAGCACTGTTGAAATTTCTTCGTTTTGATCTTGACCAACGGCTTCAAGCACACGTCAAAATTAACCTTTGAATGAATCAAATATAGTTAAAAGGTGTGCAGCGTGTGAAAAATAAATTATCTAGTAGTTAAATTTAAATTTTCTGTTTTTAATTCCACATTAAAAAGGTAGTAAAGATGGTCACTGAACTCAATGTTAAACGGCCACGAGTTAGCCTCACCGCGCACATTTAGGAGATTGGTATGTGTAACACCCCGGTCCAAGGCTTAATAGGATTAATATGATACTCATACCAATAAAGTATAAATTTTTTTCTGGAAGTCCATCTCCAAAGAATTCTAAAGTTAAGCATGCTTAGCCTGGAGAAATATAGATGGGTGATTGACCGGGAAGTTCTTTCCTAAAAGCATGAGTGAGGACAAAGTACGCAGAAAAGACTGGTGTTGGTTTGTGAGGGCAGTATTGGTTCTATTAAAACTGTCAAATGTAAGCGAGCCCAGCCTCGAGGAGACGGGACGTTACAAATAGTATCAGAGTCGACTCTCGCGGTTTCACGGGCGCGTGTGTCTCAGTTGCGTAGGCATGGTGCGTATGGCTGGTGTGGATCCGGAGTGGTCACACAGCATGACACATACGCTGGCACTGGACACATGGACGTGGCTAAGAGAGGAGGTTTCTAGCCTAGGATTGATCAACGAGGATATCGATCTCTTAAGGGGGTGAGGATGTAACACCACGGCCCAAGGCTTAATAGGATTAATATGATACTCATACCAATAAGGTGCAACTTCTTTTCCGGAAGTCTATCTTCAAAGAAAGTGCGCAGAAAAGACTAGTGTTGGTTTGTGAGGGCGGTATTGATTCTATTAAAGCTCGTCAAATGTAAGCGGGCCCGACCTCGAGGAGAAGGGATGTTACAGCATGGATGCATGCATCATCGTGGAGCTTGCAAGCCGTGGACGTGCATGACTTGTTATTTTTCTCAGATAATTAGCATGTAGAGCATCTCCAATGGTTTTTTAAATGGGCTTGACATTCTTATTTTTGCAAAAAAATCTAAAAACATCTATCCAACGGTTTTGCAAATGGGCTTTGCATTTTTGTTAATTTGACAAAAAGCAGGAAAGGACTTGCATATATGCACACGCCGTCCGTGCTTGGCATCACCGACGCTCGCGCTATTTCCCTCCCGCATGCGTGCCTCTCGCCTGCCGCCGCGTCCAGAATTTCTTTTTTTTGCAAAGTATAATGTAAAACCGTTGGAGATTGACTCTTTAGACTTTTACCATATTCATTTGAAACTTGGCAAACTTCCAATTTTGCCAAACAAAATATGCAAAACTATTGGAGATGGCGTTGCCTGGTCTTTTGTTGCCCAGTTCTTGCGGTTATTAGTCGTACATGTTGCAACGAGGAGGAAATCTAACTAGCACGTAGTCCTACATGTCTGCATGTTTATCAGTGGTTGATGTTTCTTCCCCAAATATGCTGCGGCATGTGTTTCATTATATATAGAAAAAGGACAATTATATGACACAAGAGAGAGTATCCTCGTAGCACACAGATTGAAAACCAAAGCAAGAGTATTAGCTGCAAGCCTCGTGTTATCCTCTTTCAATGCATATTCTCGTTCTTATGTTAAGTTTGTGTGTATGAGTTCCAACATCGTCCACATGATATTGTCACATTAATCTTATTGTTAAGGAAGCCTAAAATGTTGTAAATCCTTTGAGTGAAACATTTAGGACTGCAATCGCTTTCTTAAACTCTTCTAACCAGAGAATTGTTCCATATAAGAGCTACTGCATTGCTTCTAGTGGTAGGGCTAGAAAATTTTGGTTTGGAAATGGATGTTAGGTGGAACTCTACATACCTAATAATGCTTAAGCATTTGTTCCCTCATAAGGCGCATTGAGTACTTTCATCCAAGCTTAGTATCCTAGGGCTAAAGGTGTTCCTTTCCTTTTAACTGATGATCACTGGGCTATAGCAAAAAAACTATTGTCATTTTGAGAACTATTTCATGATTCAATAGTAACATTGTCTGGTGTCTATTATCCTACATCAACACTTAAGATTCATCATCTTATTAATATTTTTTGTACACCTAAAGAATTATGCGGGTCATTGCTCGTGGCTTCTGTAGGCTCTCGTGTGTGGTTCTTACGGTACCCTTATGTAGAGCTAGGCATGTAATACCTATTAGCGCATGAGCCACCTAGTAAGTGTCTTGCCACAACGTGGACGTATAGGTTGCCGGCAAGCAACTGAACCATAGGGATAACTCTTGTGTCATATTTTCTATTTGATATACCTTTTGATTGGCACTTGTCTGGTTTGGTAACAAGTTTCTACCTTGTGCATTTACATTCCAAGCATACTTGCATAGGTTTGCTTTCCTAGCTAGTAGAGTAGCTCTTAGTGTGTGTTAGTTCTTTAGCTACCTCTCTAGTTGATAGCCTTAAGTGCTAGTTGTGTGTTTGTGTGAATATCAACCTTTAGAGATCATAGCAACTAAAATTGGTAGGAGCCTTGCTTGTGGTGAAGTAGAGCTAGATCAGCAAAATCATTGTTATACTACATTTATAGCAACAAGCAAATTGCTCTAGTACTTTGTAGAAAATTTAATTAGGTTATTTATCTCCTCTGGCTATATTTAGATCCTTTCACCATGGTGGCACTATATAGTACGACACGGTTAAGCTACCGCGCCTGATAGTGTTGTGCCTAGGCGTGCTAGTGCTACTCCGGTGCGGTCCATTTGACCATCTATATAGGAGCATGTGATAGCAGCGGTTTTTGAAAAAGAAACTTTAAATTTCATTCATTTGGTTGATGTTTTGCTTTTTGGTATTGTAGACCAGAAACTGAACCAAACAAGGCATTAGTTCCATCCATCTCCTTTCATCAATGCTGAAAACTTGCGCATACTGACATTTCTGCCCATCAAATGTGGACCTGTTGGGTCCTCTTGTGCACAAAACTTTTTTTTTAAAAAAAGAATTAGTGCACAGCTTCTAGTAGGTGGTGTGCATAAGCAATACTTCGTGCGCTTCTGTTTGTTGCTGACGTCTTGCTGGTTGCAGCAAGGAATATTGCTGTATAATAAACAGAATGAAGAAGCCACACTGTAGTCCTGGTACAAGCCTCGCTCCAAGGTCCGATATATATGAACTGAAAAATTTTACAATAATTGAAAGCATGCCTCCAAAGTCAAGGTCCAAGGTCCTAAGCAAGGAATGTGCATACAAGGATTACAAGTATGTATATATTCGTTACCCATAAACAATACTTTATCTGTTGGCACGATCTTCGTCGCGTGGCTCAGCAATATATCATTGTTATCTTACATTCGTACAACAGTTTCAATAACACGTACGCAAGCCTGAATGTTGAATTCAGTGATGTCTGGACTACAGACTGAAGAATAATCCAACGGTGGCTATGGTTCTACGAAGTACGAAGCTTCGTTGTCGTTGCTGCGTGCACACCATGCAGTCAAAGGCAAACGATGTAGGCGCGCTCAGTGTCCACTGTCCAGGGATCCTCCAGGCAAGCATGTCGTTGGGAGAACACTCCGAAGACGACGGCCTGATGAAGATGTCGGCTTGCACCACGGTCCAAGGCACTCGGCAAAGCCGTAGGCACTCGGCAAAGGGCGAGATTCCGGTAGTGATCATCGTCTTGTTCCTCTTCATCTTGCTGCCATCGTGCTCTTCCGACGACCGACTTGTCGTCGGAAAGCCACTCTCCGCTGGCGGTGTCATCGTCTCCGATGGCGGCTCCTTCTCGTTAGGCTTCTTCTCCCCCACCGCCAACTCAACTCCGACGAAGCTATACCTCGGGATATGGTACAACGGCATCCCCGAGCTCACCGTGGTGTGGGTCGCCAACCGGGAAACCCCGCTGCTCACTTCCACTGGCAGTGGCTCTGGTTCTGCCGTTTCCGGCGGCCCGACGCTCGCAGTGATCAACACCTCCAAGCTCGTCTTGTCCGATGCCAACGGCCGCGTTGTTTGGGTGACCAGCGTCGTCGCCGGCATGGCTGCTGGCTCGCCGCCGTCGGACACGCCGGCGGGTGCAGTGGCCACACTGACGAACGACGGATGCCTCGTTCTCCGGTCACCGGACGGCACCACGCTGTGGCAGAGCTTCGACCACCCGACCGACTCGTTCATCCCCGGCATGAAATTCCGGTTCCGGATGACCTCCGGTGGCGGTGACCGCCTCGTTTCATGGAAGAGTCCCAGCGACCCATCGCCGGGGAGCTTCACCTACGGCCTCGACGAGGCCACGTCCCTCCAGATCTTCGTCTGGAACGGGTCGCGCCCCGTCTGGCGCAGCACCGTGTGGACGGGCTACCGGTCCTCCATCCACTACATGCCCAACATCAGCGGCCACGTCTACCTCGGCGTGAACGCCGGCGACGGCGAGATCTACATGGGGTTCAGCGTCTCCGACGGCGTCTCGCGCGCGCGCTACGTGATGAGCTCCTCCGGCCAGTACGCGCTCCAGAGCTGGAGCAAGGCCTCCTCGCGGTGGGAGGAGCTCATCGCGTGGCCGTCCTACGAGTGCAGCCGCTACGGCTACTGCGGCCCGTTCGGCTACTGCGACAACACCGCCTTCGACGGCGGCGGCGCAGCAGTCCCGACGTGCAAGTGCCTCGACGGCTTCGAGCCGGCGAGCAGCGAGGACTGGCGCCGCGGCAACTTCTCGCGGGGATGCCGGCGGCGAGAGGCGCTGAGATGCGGCGATGGGGACCGGTTCTTGGCGTTGCCAGGGATGAAGGCGCCGGACAGGTTCGTGCACGTCAGGAACCGGAGCTTCGACGAGTGCGCGGCGGAGTGCGGCGGGAACTGCTCCTGCGTGGCGTACGCGTATGCTAACCTGAACACCAGCAGCATCAATGGGGATTCCACCAGGTGTCTGATTTGGGTCGGGGAGCTCGTCGATGCAGAGAAGATTAATGTCGATGAAGCCGGAGACGAAACGCTGTATCTCCGGCTTTCTGGCCTGGATTCAGGTACTGCTAACTTCCTGTCCTTTGCTTCACGTCTTTCCACTAATTAATTTTCAGTTAGACAATAATGCATGCTTCCTTTTATTTTTTATATATAGTTCATTGTTTGAATAATCAATATTTATATCTTATACAACAACAACAACAACAACAACAACAACATCATAATATTAATGCAAAAGATTTCTAGCTAATTCATGACTTTCTATGGAGACTCCATGTTATTAATTCTGTACGACGCATATAAGAAAAAAAAGCTGCTGCTTCGGCAGTAAAAATAGCTGCCGAATAAATCATTGAAATTATAAAATAAACATAAATACGATTAATTCAGTGGCTTCTAACCATTATTGTAACAGCTATGGAATCTACTATATCTTTCTAAGAAATATCCTACATTTGCTATTATATATGAAATATAATTTAAGGTAACACTCTAAATTAGCATTTAAATCACTTGTCCTACCATTATTATGTATAATTTAAATTGCTCTTAAATTTGAATCTAAACCATCACCTTTTCTGTTTATTAAAAATAAATAAATTAAGATATTGCCTCAATATATCTAAACTACCCAAAACAATATGCTATTGCAAAATTCAAAATGACCCTAATTCACTCATGCACGCGTGCGCACACACACGCGCTTGTACTATGTTAAAAAAAATAAACAGATGAATATACATGTGTAATTTTGCAGATTAACTATACCTGCATGTGTGGACGATAAATTTTTAGATTTGAGCCATCAAGAAAATTGTTCTTTTAAGGACTCACATATGAATAACACGCTAGTAACTCACTTAAAACTATATTAATATCAGTGATAACAAATATATAAGTTGTTAATTTGCAAAAAAAGAAATGCATTTTGGTTAAAACACTATGTCATATCTATGTTGATGGCATAATTGTAAAGCACTCTATTTCTTCATAAAAGAATTTACACTACAAGTATAATAATTCTTTCATAGAGAAAAAACTGAATACTTTTAGTGGCGTGGGATGTCAGTGTAGACCAAAGGTACCAATTACTATCATGGCTCTAAAGTTTTATAGAGTAAATAATCATTATTAAGCTTAAATATTAATATTACATTGAGGTTAGCACTATTAGCCCCCTGCTAGATTTCACTTCAAGCTTTCCTCGTTGATCTTGAGTGGATTGATTCATGCGTAAACAACCATTATTTATACCATTAATGTAATTATTAAGCGAGCAGTCTAGCTAGGACACACGTAAGATCCTTATATTTACTCAAAGAATTTTAAATGAATGGTACAATATGCACAATGGCTTTAATTTAGCATGCAGACCAAATTCTGTATATCAACTAATAAAATAAAAATATGTCGTTATTATATGCTTTGTTCATAACTAACATCATTTCTTCTCAAGGTAGAAGGAAGGACAGAAGGACGGTGAAGATTATAGTGCCAATTTTAGCAAGTGTTCTCCTGATATGCATATCCTTTTTTATATGTGTTTGTAAATCCAAAGCTGCCAAAGGTGTGTATTCGTTTACAAATATCTACATACATAATGACATATGCTCTAATATACTCACTATTTTATTAAATAATTCAATGCACTATATTCCCTTCATGACAGAGAATTTTTCTTGACATTTATGAGATAGGGAAGCACAAGACTTTAGTATTTGGAGAGTTGAATGCTCCTGAAGGCTTTGAACTTCCTGTTTTTAGTTTGAAAGCTATCATAGCTATGACAAATAACTTCCACAAATCATTTATGATAGGACAAGGTGGTTTTGGCAAAGTTTACAAGGTATGTATGCCATCTAATTATTAGGATGATGTTAAGAATTATCATCTAATATTTTCCTGCTTACGCCTTTTCTCAATTGTGATTATATGAGATTAATTAATATTCTAATATATTTTTTGTTTTAATTTTTAGGCAAAGTTAGATGGCCGGGAAATTGCTATTAAAAGGCTCCATAGGGGTTCTGAGCAAGGGATAGTGGAATTCAGAAATGAAGTTATTCTAATTTCAAGCTACAACATAGAAATCTGGTTAGATTTCTCGGTTGCTTTGCATAGAGGGAGATGAAAAGTTGTTGATTTTTGAGTACATGCCTAACAACAGCTTAGATGCTCACATTTTCAGTATGCTCTAATAGCTCATTACAAGCCTACGAACCATATATATATATATATATATATATATATATATATATATATATATATATATATATATATATATATATATATATATATATAATCTAGTTAGTAAGAAATATTTTTTGTAGGCCATACAAGAAAAGCAATGCTAGATTGGCCAACACGTTTTGATATAATCAGAGGGGTTGCCAAAGGGCTTCTATACCTTCATCAAGATTCTAGACTAAAGGTAATTCACAGAGACCTCAAAGCAAGCAATGTTTTGTTGGATGAAGAAATGAGACCCAAAATAGCGGACTTTGGTATGGCAAGGACATTTGGTGACAACCAGCATAATGAAAATACGGCGGGTCGTCGGAACATAGTGAGTGCTCTTTATTTTAATAAAATTGGCATAAATGTTAAGTTAAGATAAAGGAAACTCTTAACGGTAAAAATATCAACAGCGGCTACATGGCTCCTGAATATGCACTCAGAGGCATATTTTCTGTCAAGTCCGATGATGTGTACAGCTTTGGTATCTTGACTTTGGAGGTTGTAAGTGGTCAGAAGATAAGTTTTTCCAATCAAAATTTGGATTTTGAAAACCTTATTATCCATGTGAGTATAGTTTTAGATATTAGCAAATGACAAACATCAAAGTTTTGAGAACCCCATAACCTCACTTATTAGCTATTGATTTGATTTGTTCAGGCATGGAATCTGTTTAAGGAAGGGAAAGCAAATGATTTGGTTGACTCCAGTATTATCGAGAGCTGTGCACCAGATGAAGCTTTGCTTTGCATCCATATCGGACTCTTGTGTGTGCAGGATAACCCCAATGATAGGCCGCTGATGTCATCTGTCTTGTTCATGTTGGAGAATCGAAGCATCACGCTTCCCATTCCAAATGAACCTGCATATTTTGCACATACAAATAATCAAGCAGAACAAAGAAGGGGAAATACTCAGAACTCGAAGAATAGTGTAACTCTTACAGTTATAGATGGAAGGTAAGCCATTCAATCTTGAATTTCTAAATGTGATAGTCATTATATTGTGAAGGCACACACTTTTAGAGAAGAAGTCTAATGTATAAGGCACACACACATGATCGTTTGTAGGGAGATACAACATGCTTCTTTTTCATATTTGAGTTAAGAGTGAAAGTCCAACGGAAAATATATTGCTCAATGAAGAAGCAAGTTGATATATAGCTACACTTTTATGCAACATTGTCATCCATGCTTGCATGAACGTTCGTGCGTGTGCTTATATCCACCTCAATTCGTGTGGATTTTTGGACTCTAACACACATGGATTGATGAAGTGAATACAAGTACAGCCAAACGTGTTGTAGATGAGAAGTACTTCTCCCTTCGGATACGTACATGTATCCGGCATCCAGGCTGAAACCTGGACTTGCAAATCTCGTGAACCGATCGATCTTGGGCCACACGACCAAGGCAGCCGGTATTAATTACATACGTGCTAGCTTGTCGATCTCATCTGGAACATGTACGGGTACGTACTACTTATATAATACGTACTACTTACCGCCAAGGGACGAACAAAAGATCTGATTAGCTGGATTATCGCAACGAACTGGCGGCGCATGCACGCAGCCAAGGGCGGGTGGGGAGATTCATATCTGATCTGCGCATCAATCAATCCAATCAATCAATTAACGATCGATAAAAGGAAGCAAGGATAAGGGTGGAGATCTGTTGGGGGTAGAAAAAGAAGCTAACCCCGCGGTAACAGATTGCCTGATTACTTTCCAACAACCCTAAAACCTCGCCAAAAACCTTAAAACCCTAGCTCGATCGCCGTAACAATGAGCGCAAGAGGAGGAAGAGGAATCGGAAGAGGAGGAGGAAGACGAGGGCGGGGAGAGAGAGGAACTGGAACCTGGAGCGCAGCGATGGCGGCTCCCCATTACCATTACCATTACCAGTACCAGTACCAGTACGCTCCGCCACCGCCGCCGCCGCCGGCTGGCTCCACGACGTTCGCCGACGACGAGCCGCTGGACTCGAAGCCTCAGATCCCACGTGCGCCGTCGTCGCAGTCCACGTCGGCGACCAACAACAACGCCACCGGTGGCGGGGGCGTTATGGTCCTCACGACGCAGTGCGAGTTCCCGGCGCTCGGTCGGAGCGCGTCGCGTGACAAGTTCTCGGTGCTCGTGCACGCCCGCGCTCCCGCCGACGTGGCGCGCGCGCCGGTGGACCTCGTCACCGTGCTCGACGTCAGCGGCAGCATGCACGGCGAGAAGCTGGAGCTCGTGAAGCAGGCCATGTGCTTCGTCATCGACCAGCTGGGCCCCGCCGACCGCCTGTCGGTGGTGACCTTCTCGGGCTACGCGGTCCGCCGCACGCGTCTGTCGCGCATGACCGACGCGGGCGGGAAGGACGCCGCGAAGCTCGCCGTAATGTCGCTCTTCGCCGAGTCGACCGGCACCAACATCGGCGAGGGACTCCGCGTCGGCGCCGAGGTGGTCGCCGCCCGCCGCGAGAAGAACGCCGTCACCAGCGTCATCCTCCTCTCCGACGGGGAGGACACGTTCCTCGCGTCAAGGGGCTTGTTGCCCAGCGGCACTCCGAAGTACATGGACCTCGTGCCGCCGGCGTTCAGGAGCACCGCCACCCGCCCCGCGCCCATCCACACGTTCGGGTTCGGCGCCAAACACGACGCGGCCGCGCTGCACACCATCGCCGAGGCGACGGGGGGCACCTTCTCCTTCGTCCAGAACCACGCCGCGATCCAGGACTCGTTCGCGCAGTGCGTCGGCGGGCTCCTGTCCGTCGCCGTGCAGCAGGCTAAGATCGCCTTCACGTGCCTCCACCGCGGCGTGCGCGTCCAGGAGGTCAAGTCGGGAAGCTACGGCAACAGCGTCGGCGCCGACGGCCGCGCCGCCTCCATCGACGTCGGCGAGCTCTACGACGACGAGGAGAGGAAGTTCATGGTGCTCGTGTACGTGCCGAGGGCGCGAGCGACGGAGGAGTCCACCCGCCTGCTCAAGGTCAGCTGCACCTACCGCGACGCCGCAACGGGGAACCAGGTCAACGTCGCCGCGCCCGCCGCGGTGATCCAGAGGCCGCTGGAGCTCACGCACACGCCTCCTCCGTCCATGGCCGTGGAGCGGGAGCGCGTCCGCCTGGCGGCGACCGAGGGCATCGCCGCCGCACGGGCGGCCGCAGACGGCGGGCAGCACTCCGGCGCGGCACGGATCCTCGAGTCCAAGCTGAAGGCCGTGGAGCAGTCGGCGCCGGGGGCGGCAGGCGACCCGACGTGCGAGGCGCTCAAGGAGGAGCTGCGCGACCTCAGCGCCAGCGTCGGCGACCGGAGGAGGTACGAGCAGACGGGGCGCGCGCGCCTGCTGGCCGGCATGAGCTCGCACGCGCAGCAGCGCGCCTCCGGGATGGACTCGCCGTCGACTAGCATGGTTAGGGCGTACTTGACTCCGAAGATGGAGGAGATGGTGGAGATGTCGCGCGAGAGCAGGAAGAAGAAGCGTGGCAATGGCAACAGCCAGCAGCCGGACGACGGCACGTCGAGGCAGGCTAAGCAGGTCAAGGCAGAGATCTACACAATAAAGGACTAGTATGTTCGCAGATGAAACAACCTACATATAGGTTTATTTATGGCACTTCATTTATATTTGGGCGTTCTGAACTACAAGAGGTATTTTGCTGGTTTGGTTTACTTCACTTGAACTTGTTAGTCTGAACCTTCGTTCGTGTGCATGGACAAGTTTAAAATCCTGTTCTTGTGATTTTTTTTTTCAGCAACTTGCACTTGTGATTTTTTATGATTGTTATTACATTAGTGTTTCTGTACATTGTTGTCATATATTGTTGTCCACCAAATCTTCTCATTGGGATACTAACCCACCCTCCCCACTGTGATAGAGCTGGTGGGATAAGATGACATTCTATCCCAAATCCAATGCAAAAACCACAGGTTATGTTGCTATTGGATAATCATTGGGTTATCATATCCCTCACCACCATAGAAGACGCACTTTAAAGGCTTGAAGTATATGGTTCTTTGACACCGTCAGATGACCAGTAATCAAGCAGGAGATGCAAAATCTTTAGGTTTTCTATCAAAAAATTACGGGCTCATTCGGTTACCACCCAAGTTTTAAATAGCGGGCTATAGCGGCGCTATAGCTTTTGAAAGAGACACCGCTACGCTATTGTCATTTTTGCCGCTATGCCAATTATGACCGCTATATTGCGCTATAGCACCGCTAAATTGCTTAGCTGTAGCTTTGAAATAGCGCCGTATTTCAATTTCATCTATAATATTGACAATCTAATTATTATTTGCTTATAATTTGTTTTAAAGTGTGTATTTTGGCAAATTAAACTCTTGAGTTTCATGAATCATGCTCCAATATCACATCAAATAATATTTTCTACATACCTAGAACCATGAAAACATATGTGTGTTCATCATATTTTATGATTGTCTTATTTTTTACTCAAAAATACTTATATTTTTATGGTTTTCTTATAAAACGCTATCTGTCATAGCTCCGCTATAGTTGCGCTATAGCTTTATAGCTTCTCGAAAAAAAGATACCGCTATTTGTTATAGCCCGCTATTTAAAACTTTGGTTACTACATAACTAATCCAGCTGAGGTTTTTTTTTTCCAGAGCTGCTAACCGAATGGGGTCTAGGCGGGTACGTGAGGAAGTAGTTTAGATTAGTTTTTTTTTTGTGAGCCGGCCCAACGTTAGAATTGGTTCCTACGTGAGTTGTGGCCCAGAGCTCGACTTGGCCAGACCTCATTTCATCCTCTTTGCGACGCCGCCGCCGTCGCCTGCGAAGGGTCTATCTCTAGACACGGGCCTATCTCTAGACACGATGCACGCCCTACGCGGGGGCAATGGGCCAACGGTGGGCCAACGGTGCACGAACGCTCGGTACGGTAACTGCACCTAAATACACTCCAACCCATACAATTTGGAAAAGATTGAGGTGTATTTTAGTTTAAATTCCACCTCAATCCCTCCCAAACCGTATGGATTTAGGTGTATTTGAGTGCAGCTAAAAGCCCTAGGTAATCTTGCCCTCGCCTTCTGCCTTGCCGGCATCGAATGGTATGGGCTGCCCTCAACTCAACTAAAAAATTGCTCGTTATGTGGTTGGGATCATTCGAATGCATGCTTTGCAATTGCTACTTCTCTGTGAATCGAGTGAATGTCCAGTGTCCTTTTGAGTTAACCATTGTACTGCTCGTAGAATTCATTCATTTTTTGCTGATCCATAGGTGTTGTATTACCAGATGGCCAAAACTAAGGGCTGCATGCCTAGCAGGTGCACATTACGCCTGATGCCGAAAACAGTTTGGACGAGTGAGCTTTTTCTAATGCAGCACCACGAGTAATACCAAGTCAAACCTGGGGGAGTCTGGGCCTCTGTGGTGTCCCAAAAAAAACTGACGTATCTAGCCACCACGCTACAAGCACTTGCAGATGGGTGACATTTGTTAGTGCTCCTTTTAACGATGAAACTAGGATAGAAGACCAGTGTGCTATTGCTTTTGCTCTTACTCGAATTATTCAAGATAGTGCTTCACTAGAAATAAAAGACGATGGTTCAATTACAAAACAATGACACAGTTGTGACACACATGCTATTTTCTGATATTAGAGTACTGGACAAAATGATGCTAAAAATTTAGTAAAGAATCTTGAGCAATCCCTCCAAGCGCAAGATGCTAAAGGTCTATTGATTGCAACATTATCATGAGAGTATATTTTTCTTTTCTTTTTCACCATGTCACTAACTTTATTGGGGTGTCTTCAAACATGTTACTCATCAACTACTGTTATCTGAATATGCTTACATTTGCATGCTATGCCTGGTGTATTTGTTCTCTTATCCTGCGCAATTCCCTCAAATCATCCTTTATCTGCTTCTGCTGTGTCGGTTCCTCTTTTGAACATTGGATGCCAGCTGTGAGAACTGAAGTGATACATGTAATATCTACGTTTTCCTTGTTTATGATGTCTGCTTTGTATGCTCCACTATGCTCGGTTAGGAACAAACTCTGATCAATTATTTCAGTTGTTTGTGTGGCAATGCCATCTCAACATACTGATGAAGCTATAACCTTCCATAAATGACGTAATTTTTTTGAACGTAAATAACCTTCACTAGTACACAGAGCATTTCTATTGACGGTGTGGTTTTATTTCTACAAGCGGTTTTAGTAGAAAGACGCCACTGATAATCGACACGCGGGCCCCAGCTTTAGAGCCGCATGTGGAAAACGAACAGCACTGGCGGTTCCTTAAGTGACACGCGGGCCCCATCTTTCAAAGCCAAGAGTGAAGCTGCTTCAGAACTAACAAAGAGGAATAAATACCACCATCACCTTGGCATGGGTGGGTACAAGCTGCAGATTCCGAATGGCGGGCAGAGGAGGAGAAGTTAGAGAAACAAGGCATGTCTATGCTCTCGGAAGAAGTTGGCGAGAGGTCGGCGAATTGGCTCAGAGGAAGAGGAACTAAACAAACTCTTATCGGTGTGAACTGTCCCTTAGAAATCACACCGACGGCTAAGATGATGTTGGAACTGATAGTGGAGGTTAAAAAAGGGAGATTGAAGCCACAAAGGGAGAGGGACATCTTGAGTCTTGGTCTGGGCAACCCTAAACATCCTGGATGTGTACGAGGCATCTTGTCAAAGAAGGGATGGAAAGAAAAATTTGGTGAGGAGTGGGTGAGCATGTATAAGAAACGAGATCGATATAAGGAAGACATGAAGCAATATTTTGAGGAACAGGCTAAGAAACAATTCAAAAGCATGATGTCAGATTTTCTAACACATCCTGATGCTTAGTTGATGCAGAAGTTAGCTAGTGCAATGTCTGTTCAGCAGATGAGCACGCAAGGCCCACAAATGCAACTCGTCCCAGCACAACCCTTGCCTGGAGCTTAGAAGATGATTACTGCCAAGTCGCTCAATCTCCTCCCTTTCCAAGTAGTGTGGGGTCTATGGAAAACACACACCGCTACCCAGTTGATGACATTAATGCGCCGACACCTTGCAAACTGCTCATACAATATGGTATGAAGCATCAACGTACAAGGGAGGTAGCCACGAGCTTTACGATCCCCGGACATGACTACTACGGTGCTACTATACTAGAAGAGTACTGCAGGGTAGAAGTGGTGAAGGTCGTCCCAGGCTATTAGGATGATGTGCTAGAAATATCTGGCCCCGAGGGTGTTGAGACACTCAGACAGTCCATTAAGAATTTCATCCTATGACATCGACGAGACGTCCAGTTGAACCAGCCACCACCACCTTCCTCTGAAGCTCTGCTAGAAACTCAAGAGTCAACACCTATTGATCGTCCTCAAGATCCAACACCATCCCCATATGCCCAGTCTCTTCCTAACCCACCATCACCCCATGCTGCCGATCCATCTCGAACCCCACCGTCAACACCAAAACCAGCATGATCTCTGCCACAAACTACACCATTCAATGAGCCTGCTTCTTCCCCACCGCCTCAAGACGTCGAAGCTTCGCCTTGGACACTACCGTCGCCACCAAAGAAGATCCAACAAAAACCTAAGGCGAGGAAATTTTCGATTCCAAAATTGGTCTCCCCCTATGAGCCGAAGAAAAAAAACTGTTGGAACCGCTAAATTTTGGAAGGGATTGCGCAGACTCGCAAGTCACGTATTGTGGACTTAGCTGAGCAGGACAAGTCGGCAAAAGGTCCGGAGATCATAGCATTGGAGATCAGGAAGCCAACATGGGATGATTATCAAAAGCCAACATGGGGATGATTATCAAAATGTTCCTGATACATATATACCGGCAGGCCTTTACTGAGTTGGGATAAACTCAAAAAGCTCCCGGCTGGTATTAAAAAACTTCATGACTGGTACATGAGAGCAGCTTCTGTCGGCATCGACGCAATCCAAGTGAATATACCACCGTCGGCTTTCAGAAGTGAACGAGATACGGCTTTCGTTGCTTTCGAGGACACGTGGTTGATGATGAACCTCAAGCGGCTCGACATTCAGCTCGTAATGCTTTTTGCGTTGTAAGTCTTGCTCTCGTACTAACACAAACATCGTTTATTATTATTGACTTGTATTAAGATTGAATTTCTAACATGCACTTGTGCCTTGCATAATGCAATATGATCAAGATGAGATGCTTTATGGTCCTGGACCAAGCAAGAATGAAAGCCAAAGGGCTAGGTACCTTAGCTCAAAAAAATATGTGAGAACGAGCACACCTTCCAGATTGGTGACGGCAGCGATGAATTGAAGGGGTTATCAAAAGAAGAAGCTGCGAAGAAAATGATAGAACTGAAGAAGAAACATGAAACAAAATACACCACCTACATAGGACATGCAATGCTTCAGTTCCAACACAGGGAAGTCATAGTTGCCCCTTATAACTTTAAGTAAGTATGAGTTTATATACATACATCAAATTAAGTATCAGTTTATAAACACGCATAACAATTCTGGTCTGATCATGCAGTGACCATTGGATATGCTTCTTTATTTATCCTAGGGACGGAAGGGTGCTGGTCTTTGACTCCGCAGACTACAATCTTGAAAGATATGCAAAATTCACGACCTTCTTAGAACGGTAAGCCGAGATAAGCTAGCATGCATCATTTTATCGATGAGAGTTTAAAAATTACTAACAGATTCTTTTTGAGGTCATAGTTGTTATAGATTCTATAAGTTTAGAGATGAAGTGTCTGACAAGTCCAGGAAGAGGGAGGCACTGAACTTGTTGCACAAGTGGCCGGTACGTAAAGTTATGAATCCATATCATGCATGTATAGTACATAAAACGATGTTGCAAGTAAATAACTGGATAGCCTTTATGTAGTGCCACAAGCAACTAGCCGGTTCCGTGCACTGTGGATTCTATGTGTGCGAGTTCATGAGAACGAACGGACGGTACATCAGGAACCCTAACAAGGTACAACTAATTGTTATGTCTATAATTATTTTGTTAAAGATACAAATATATTATAGACAAAGTGCAAATATATATTTATGTTTTAAACTTTCTTTTCAGGCGTATCAAGAATTAAATACAAAAAACTTCATCGAGAAAACTCTTTATTGAATAGTTGAGGACCTATGCTCATTTATCTTGAGAGAAATCATTCATACGGAGGGAAAATATCACCATGCAGATAGCCCCTTCGGGAGGCCGGAGTTCAGAGTGCTAAGAGACATTAGCGCTCTGAAATTGAGTCGAAATGATTATTAGAATCATGTCGAATGTAAACTTTATTATCATATCGTGGCCAGAAAATAATTTTGATGTATATAATGTATGATGTAATTAAATTATTAATGTGCATATATGTATATAATTGTATGATATAATTACTTTTATGTTGATATTCTTATAATTAAATAGCCTTTGTATTGATCATAGTAAGAGAGAGAAAGAGAGGGAGAGAGGAGGGAAGGAGGAAGAGGAGAGGGGACAGAGAGGAGGGAGGGAGAGAGGGGAGGGCGTCAGCTCACAATTAAAAATTTAAATTAATTTGGGCGAGAAAATAATAATACAGGCGGTTCACTTAATGGAACCGCCTCTGGCGGCAATTTCCACTTGCGGTTCCTTATGTGAACCGCATGTGAAAATGCATTTCCACTGGCGGTTTTCAAGCAACCGCCTATAGAAACGTTCCATTTTTACTGGCCTCCAGCACAGGTGGCTCCCCAAAACGCCTATGAAAATACGTTGGGAACCGCCTGTGTGAAGGTTCTCTGTACTAATGCTTCCATAAATGCAGCATCAGTTGGTCTTTTTGCAGTGGATAGTTCCAAAAGAGTATCCCATAACTAAATATATTCCCCTGTGTGGAAACTTCATTGCCAATTCCATATTCCGAAATGGAAGTTGTTATAAGGTGAATTAGAATGAATGTAGTTTTAAGAAATATTTTGGTGTATTAATGGCAGTTTTAAATTTGACAGACTTAGTATTTTTGCTACAATAGAAACATTGATGTGCGTTAAGAGTATCTTGCTCATATTTACAGCAAGGATCTAACACGACCCTTCATAGTGAATTATCTCATAACTATACTCCTATAGCAATATCTAAATCTCTTGCTAATATATATAACGTAGTTTCTTCACCATCTCTTCTACTTGCGTTATGCAGCCATTCGTCAAGATTTCCATTTGGTATGAACTCATATATTAAAGCATTGAAATCATTGCCTGCCAAATCAAGATCTTGACCAGATTTCGGTGTCAAACATGTCCTACGGCCTGGCATTCTGCAATAAAACTCTGTGGTGCTCCATGCTGTTAATTACCTTTATTGCAACATATGTAGCTTCGCCATTATAGTGTATGAATCCCTTATATACTGATCCAAAGCTCCCCACTCCAATAAGATTTGTCTGAGAAAACCCTTCTGTTCCTCTTGCCAATTGACCATAAGAAACCCTCGGGTATTCATCCATCATGGCCAGTGGAACTTGTGATAGAGCATGGGACTTCCATAATGATCTGCATGGAGAAAACCATAAAGCTAGCAAGGAAAGAAAAATGATGCAACATAAGATTGCTCCAATAGGTCCTATTATGAGCTTGAGTTTTTGATAGTGTTGCTTCTGGGAGACCCTGTTTGGGCATGGAGGCAGACTCAGTTCTGGAGTCCCTCCACATAATCTACTATTTCCTGTGATAGAGAATGCACTTAGATTTTGAAAGATGCCTTGTTTTGGGACTGCACCTTCAAGATCATTGAAGGACAGATTTAGGTAGACCCCAGACCCAGAGAGGTTTCCAAGGAACTGAATGTATCCTGACAAGTTGTTGTATGAAAGGTCAATCATCTGAAGGCATCGTAAGTTGCTTAGTCAATGCGGAAATGGATCCCTCAAACAAATTCATAGTCAAGTTGATACCAAGACCCTACATTCACCTCACTGAGTGATTCTGGAATATAGCCAGAAATTCTGTTGTTGAACATGTCAAACAGCTGCAGATTTACCAAACTACCCACTTCAGAAGGCAGTGTCCCTGAGAGCATGTTGTGTTGCAAGTCCAAGCAGATAGAAAGGGTTGGAATTTGAAGAATTTCTTTTGGTACAGGATCATCTAACTTGTTCCCTTAAAGATCCAACCAGTTAAGTGGGCAGTTGGCGAGACTTAATGGTATGTTTCTAGTGAGTAGAATTATCTGCCAAACGAATTTGAGTCAATATATAGTGTGACAGTATAGGTTGCCTAAAGATATAGGTATTGTACCAGTGAGATAATTATATCCAATATCGAGCCATAAGAGATTAGAAAGGTTCCTAGTGATGATGGGGGTATACTTCCAGTAAGATTGTTTCCCATCAACCCAAGCTTTGTTAGAGAGGAGAGTGCACTTGGTGGGATTGTACCAGTAAAGCTATTGTTATTCAGAAGAAGGTACTTTAGTGAACTGAGGTTTCCTAAGGAATCTTGAATGACCCCTGAAAGCTTGTTCCTTGCCAACGATAGGTACTCTAACTTCTGAAGGTTCTGAAAAGAATCAGCAGGTATGCTGCCTGTTAGATTATTATACAGTAGGCTGAGTGATTGTAGATCCTCAAGACTTCCAAGCTCCTCAGGAATTTCCCCTGCATGAAGTCATCACAATTAAAATAACTCTCCTTTTTTGACATAGATTCTCAAGCAAAGAAAAGTATAGTTTTCTGTTTTTGTTTTGAGGACAAAGCAACAACACTTATTTCCATAGGTGCTTTTACCATTTTATTACTCTTAGAGTACCTTTTCTGGTTTATGCTTTTACTTGAACTAATGAAAAAAAAAACAAGATTTTTAGGGTCGGAAGTACGGAGAACTGAATATATAGTTCTAACTCCTTGTGTTAGTTAGTACAAAGCTGCATGTCGGCAACAGAATTTCATCGAATACTACATGATACCAATAGTGCCAATTTTGTTTGATAGACGAGTACCTTTTCTGGCCTTCATGCTCACAAGTGAACGCTTATGGCCCAACATTACCGGGCCACCTGGCAATCGAAAAAAGATGTTGAATGGTCTCCACTAAACCACAGAACATACAGCTAGGATCACCCTTCCACCTTCTCTTCAATAAATCATCCTTTGTTAAAATCGCTCCTTTCTTTAAATACCAAAGGAAAATTTTAATTTTAAGAGGTATTTTTGTTAAGATCCCCCCCACAACTCTCTCCTCCCTCATTAATTCTTTATATAGCGACTGAGTTGTGAACACACCATCCTTCTTTAAAAGCCAAATGAATTTATCCTTGTCATTGTTTAAAGAAACTGCCTAAGCCACTCTTCCAACTCTCGCCTATTATTGCCTGCCTTAAGGAAATATTCAGCAGAGTTGAGTCCAGTACTTTCGCTACCGACACATTTCTTTTCCTGGCTAAGTTATACAGGTTAGGGAACCTCTGTTTTAACGGTTGATGGCCCACCCACACATCTTCCTAGAATCTAGCCTGGTGGCCATTGTTCACCTTGAAACTTGCATACTTAAGCAATGTATTCTTCACCTCCATTAACTCTGACCAGAAGTGGGAATCCCCTGGTCATCTCCCAATTTGAGTTATACATTTGTTCTTAACATATTTCCTTTTGAGTACTCTTTGCCACATGCCGTCCTCATTAAGGAGCTTGAACAGCCACTTACTAAGAAGACAAGTATTCTGTGTCTCCAGGCTTAAGATCCCCAGCCCTCCTATACACCTTGGCTTGCAAAGAATACTCCATTTTGCCAACCTATATTTTTTTACTATGTTCCTTGCACTGCCAAAAAAAATCTGGACCGATAATATATAATCCAATCTTTTTAGCACTCCTTTAGGAATAGCAAAAAAGGAAAACATGTACATCAGTAGACTACAGAGGACCTAATTAATCAGCACTAGTCTACCTCCTGATAAAAGAAATTTCCCTTTCTAGCTACTCACTTTTTTCCTGAAAATGCTCTCCCACTGCATTCCAGTGTCTATTAGCAAGATTTTGAAAGTGTATTGGGATTCCTAGATATTTAAACGGGAAACTTCCCTGTACACACCCAAAAACTTTCATATACTCATTCCCTCGGTTCTTGGCAGCACCAAACCAAAATAGTTCGCTGTTGGGATAGTTAATTTTTAACCCTAAAACGTTCTCAAAAACTCCCAACACAAGTTTAAAATTTCCTATCCCCTTCTAGATTATCCTCTAGACACAAGATTATATCGTCTACGTACGTACTGTAGGATAGAAAGCCCATCATCCACCAGGTTCGGAACCAGCCCCCTAAATTGCCTAGACTTTTTTTGCTCTTGAGACAAGAATGGCTAGCATATCTGCCATCATATTGAAAAGGATAGGCAAGAGAGGATCTCCCTGTCTAAGTCTTTTTCTGGTCTAGAAATTGTGGCCGATCTCCTCATTTACCTTAATCCCCACGCTTCCTCGACTAACTACCTCCTCAATCTATTTGCACCAAGTCGACGAGAATCCTTTCATCCTAAGCGTTTGTTGCACAAAGGACCACTTAAATTTTTCATACGCCTTTTTGAAGTCCAGTTTAAGAATTAACCCATCCTTCTTTTTGTGCAACTCATGAATTGTTTCATGTAATACTACTGCCCCCTCCAAAATGTTCCACCCTGGCATAAAGGCCATTTGTGATTGCCTAACAATTTTGTCAGCAACTGCATAGCCTATTAGTCAAAACCCTAATAAAGATTTTGAAACTCAAGTTAAGTATGAATCTAGGTATACACTGCTGAATTTGCTTGACCTCCTTTTGTTTCGGGATTAGACTATTTGTACTAAAATTCAGATTAAAAAGAGGCAATTTTCCTACATGGAACTCTTGAAACATGGCCATCTTTGATGAGAGACCAGAATACTTGATAAAACTTAGGCCCTAGTGCCTTGTTATGTTTCATTTGGAAGATTGTCTCTCTCACTACTTTTTCAGTACATTCGTCTATTAGCATTTTATTTTTGTCTTAATTGATTTAAGGGCCATCAAGTCATCTTTGATGAGAGACCAGAATACTTGATAAAACTCCCCCCGAAAGCCATCAGGCCTGGTGCCTTGTTATGTTTCATTTGGAAGATTGCCTCTCTCACTTCTTTTTTAGTAAATCTGTATTAGCATTTTATTTTCATCTTCATTGATTTGAGGGACATCTTCAATTTGTGATTCATCTAGCGAGAATTCATTTCTCTGTGATGACACAAACAACTCTTTATAATATTTTGTTATGAAGGCTTTTAAGTTTTCCTAGCCCTCGGTCACTTCCCCTTCTCGTTCAAGCTGAAATATCCTAGTTTTTCATCTCTTTCCATTCGCCACCATGTGGAAATACTTTGTGTTGTTATCTCCTTCTAGCAGATTTTTGGTCTAAGCCCTCTGGAACCACTTGATTTCCTCTTCTTTATGCAATTGAGAAATTCTTGCATTCGTATTCTGTTTTAGGTCTAATTCCTGTTAATTTAGGTGTTGCCTTTCAGCTTTTAGGTCAAGATCCCTAGCACGTATAAATAATTCCTCTTTTTCTCTCCTAGTAATCCCTTTCACACTTGACCCAGCCTCTCAAAAATTGCCTCAGCCTTCTAATCTTATTCTGCCAATTCTTCATAGGAGAAGAACTGCAAGTAAAGGCAGAGACTCCTTCCTGGAAGCCTGAAAAGCTTAGTCAGAAACTTTTCTTTAAATTCCAGCTGAGCTGCTCCATAGAACCACCGCTAAACACCAATGGAAATCATCACATCTATTTCTGAGATAAAAGTTGATAAAGAAATCGCCCTGCTCTATACTTCCTACATCGCTAACATCTAAATTCACCCCTAGCATGCCTCGTGGTCTACCATGAGGATTAGTCAGTGCCAAACGAAATTTCTCTACCCCCCCCCAAACAAATGGTACCAACTTTGCTTTAGAGAAATCCTTTTTACCTATATATAGAAGAGGCATACAGTCTAGCTTTTGCTCTTGAGACGTATTGCTCAAGAATTTAGATTTAGCCAAGTCACGAGGCCTCTGCTATTCTAGAAAATTCCCTTCATGATGCACGACTTTGTGTGACACCTGGCCCAATTTGAAATTTGGCCCGTGTGGCCCATGTGCATGTTGATGAGATATTGTGATGGGTTTAGTTCTACCTCGGTTGTTTAGGGTGGGCTAGACCAACACATAAGGCTTCTAGAGTTTATCCCACTATCCTTGGGTTAATCCTTTTACGCGAAGCGAGGACGAAAGCGTGAGTGGGATGGTGGTAGGTGTGGTTCACTCAGCGTGTAGAGTGGATCTGAGCCGTTTGGACTCTGGGGCATTACAAGGTATCAGAGCCGACCTTCGCGGCCAGGTGTGTGCGGGCCAGGGGCGCGGACATGGAGGTTCATTGCGCGTGTACGCTCTGTAGGGCGCACGACATGGCACATGTGCTAGCACTGGGCGCACGGTCGCGTGTGCTAAGAGGGAACGTTCCTGGTGATCGTTTGCTCGGTTGTGGGTGTGTTGGGCCGATGAGGACGTCGAGCTCTTTGAGGGGGGTGTATGTGATACCTGGCCTAATTTGAAATTTCGCCCGTGTGGCCCATGTGCATGTTGATGAGATATTGTGAGGAGTTTAGTCCCACCTTAGTTGTTTAGGTTGGGCTAGACCAACACATAAGAATTCTAGAGTTTATCCCACTATACTCGGGTTAATCCTTTTACGCGAAGCGAGGATGAAAGCGTAAGTGGGATGGTGGTAGGTGTGGTTCGCTCAATGAACAAAGTGGATCTGAGCCGTTTGGACTCACTTTGTCTATTCTAACCCTCAAATTGCTTGAAGCTCGTTTCCTTGACGACTTAGTGCTTGGCTCCCTTTGGACTGTTTTAGAATTACCATTTAAGTGATGACAATCCTCGTCACACATCCTCCATTAATTCCCCACACAGGTAATCTAATGGTTCCCTCTCAAAATTCCCTTAGTCAACTAAATCATTATCGGGAAGCTCAACATCTCCTATCCCAAACTCAGTACAAGGTCTGTCACCTGCTAAATTCCTAGTCAACAGACTTTGAAGATTCATCTCAAAAGAATTTACACTGTTAATATTTTCTCCTAGGCCCAAAGCCCATAAATTATCTGTAGCATGTAGCCCGTAAATTATCTGCACACATCCCTTCCTATTTGTCTCAGAAAAACCATAGGACTGCTGACGGTTGCTGGCAGTGCATGCGCATTAGCTAGTTAGTTTTGTGTGCGTTAGCCCGTAAACATTTTCTAGTCTAGAACCTCGGTGTTTGCTTAGTTGACTAGTTGCATAACGTTTCATGATCTTGCTAATTAATTATACTTGTTTAGGTGGGCTCTCATTAGCTCAACACCTTTGACATAACTTGTTTAGGATCTTTTGTAAGGTTTTTACAACATAGATAAAGGGGTGTAGTTTTGGTTTGACTGTTTAGATTAATTTTGCACTTATATTGGTTAGCTGGTGCAATTAGTTTTTGAAAGTACTATTCAACCCTCTCTCGTCTGTCATATCGACTACACCTACTCACTTACACTTTTGTTATTGCTTCATATAAATGGGTTAGTCTAGGGATGGTGATATGAAATCTATAAGCCTTATATATTGGTCTAACTCACCTTCAACAACAAAGGTGAGATTAAATCCTCACAATCATCACACAACAAATACATATGTGCCACTATGGGCCCAATCCAAACTGTGGGGATGTCACACTTTGTTTATATTGCTGATATCATCGTAAGCAATTACAACACCTCATATGTTCACCTACTGAACTAGCTTAAAATGCAAACACATTGAATCAAATGAACAACATCGCACTGAGGCAGGGGCCTCACTTCTTGGCCTATGCAAGCTGTACGGCCACTTGGGCCCGAAAATCCATGGCCCCCATTACTGATATAAGTACTAAGTATGTATTAAGCTTTTCTTAAATATTTATGTAGTTTAAAATCCCAAACTAAGTATAATGTGTAGTTTACTGAGATGATCGATGGTTTCTACATATGTGTTTAATGTTTCTCACATACTGCGACCTACAAATTAATGTGATAGATACTTTATGTCTAGTTTTAATTCATCCCTTATCTTCTCTTAGTCCGCAATATCCTTCTTTTTATGCAATACATTATAGTTTAGTTTTTTATTTTAACATTTAACTTAGGTCCTATTTAAAGTTTTGCTCAAGGACCCCAAATTTCTCGAAATACATAGGCATGGTAACTCTCACATAATAGGCAGTGGCACATGGCTTCCTTGGAGCTTTAGTGGCTCGTTGATCACCATATCCACTTCCTTGGCCCTCTCCACTAGCGAGCTAAACCCATCGGTTCCAGAGTAGAAGAAGTAGCATGCCTTGCACATTTTCCGTAATAATTCTTTGCACGGCCTAGGAACAACACCTTCTTCATGAAGAACTAGTCGTAGCGTGTCTCTCCCCGCAGGTGTCTATGGGCTTCTGTAGTTTTGTTCTTCAAGGCGTCGATATGGACATGGAGCCACCATGAAGAACAAGGAGAGAAACACTGTTCAGCTTGCCCTCGCCATGCTCCCTCTGCAGCAGTACATTAGTTAATCACTATGTTTCATCTGGCATCTTATTTTCAATGTACATGACTTCTTTTTTTCCTCAATTAATGAAAAAGGCTTCCTAAATGTTAGTCAAGGCTAAATTATAGTGTTTAGTATACCATTCTCCAAAACTAACATTTGGAGAATAATAAAAACTGACTTGGCTACCCATTATTTTGTATGCTAGTTAATCGTAATATTACATTCATAAGTGTAACAGGTTTGTCATCAAAGCTTAAAAGTTGCAACTCAAGAATGTACCTCGAATGTTTGAACATCATTCGAAGCCGACCACATGTGCTCATTAACCTGAACAACTCATTGTATTCGGATCTTTAGTGACAGACTCGGGATCTTTGGCTCAATAAAATATAATGCTGGCAATACAATGGGGCCTAATGCAAATGTTAAAGATGCATTGGTCAAGTATTCCTCCTCTGTTGGCACATATTTGGTCATCCGCCACTCTACTTCTGTCATCATAGACTTAAGCAAATCCAGCCACTGCACAAGCCATTCAACACTCTGTCATCATAGACTTAAGCAAATCCAGCCACTGCACAAGCCATTCAACACTATTCAATACTCAAAGCTAAAAAGAAAAAAAGAAACACTGCAAACAAGTTTAGACTAGACTTACTATTTCAACTAGGTGTTTGGTAACATTGCGGTCTTGTAGCAAAGAAGCCTTTGCACCAAGCTGGTTAACTGAGTTGTAAATTGAAGAAAATACAATCTCTACTTGTTTTGAGTAAAACTCAATTTTGTGATGCTCGTCCCACCTATAAGCCATTAAAACAAAAGAGTTAAATTATAATAAGAAGCCATCACTATTGCTTAATAAAGAAAGATGATGCACAAGAGACATCATGGTAAAGGATAGGGATCATACATCTCAACCAACATGACAAGGTTTTCAAGTTCTTGTTTTGATCCTCCAACATCAAAGAAGTCATCAACAACAGTTGTGAGCACACCATTTTTGGCCCACAAAATGCGAGCATCGACAGTTCGGAGGGAACATGGTGCCGCAGCGGACAAGTAGAAGTATGCCAACTTCGACGTGCAAAAGGTAGCTTGTCGAGCCTGTCATCTTTCACCCAACTGCACCAACAAAATTGGCAACCCATAAAAAACGCTGAATGGTTGATGGTTGTAGGTTTGGCATGGGACATGAGAGCATGTCAATATGATTTACCTTTCAAGATACTGAAGCTCTTGCTGGTAAGTAAACTGAGACAAACTGAAATCTCTAACACCCAATGCTAGAATATCTGTGTAGGTATGTCGTCTAGACCTGTTTCAACAATATTTGGTGTCATCAAGTGTGTCTGCATTACAATGAATTAGTGGAACCTTACTTTGGTCAGAAAGGTAACCTACAAGTACGATGTTTCTAGTAGCGTCTGATGTCCTATTACGTCAAAATTTTCGATGTTCCATTTGTGGTCTAGACGATCCAATGTGGTGTAGAAGGGGCAGTCCAAAGCATGCTCCACCTAAAAATACAAAAAAAATAGTGTTAAACAATGCTAATAAAGTTTTCAAATTCTAAACCTGACAAACAGCAATACATTCACTAGTGATGTACCTCTCTAAAGAGTGGAGTTCTTTGTTGTGCACCACTAGATCCAAGTTGTTCCCTCAATAGGGTACCCGACCATGAGCCTATGCTATCTAGGATAGAGTTGTCTTCTGAGATACTAACCATAGAAGCCTTGTGTAATTCTAGCAAGGTTCTTGTATCATTCAAATATCCTCCAAGTGAATTATGGAACCCAGAAGCTTCAACAACATGATATAGCTCACCTGTACCACGTTTTCATGTGGATAAGTGTGGAGTAAGGGTCAAAAGTTAAAATCCATCAGTTAAAAGTGCCAAAAATTCTAGGTCAAGAAAATACCAGAAGAGACATTGTATCCGCTCATCCTTAGAATACGAAATGACATCGCACATGTCATTATGTCCAGCATAATTTCCTCATCTCTATGTAACCAACATCTGTAAAATGGTTAGTCGTAAGTGCATGAGTTGTTTTCTCGAAACAAAGGAGAGTTGCGTATCTTTATATCAAGAGGGAAAAGGAACTATAAACCTTACAAAACACATGCATCCAGACACCACACCACCAAGAAACTAGGTATGCGCCTATTACAGTAGACAAACCTGACTTTGACCGTCACTATACCTCAATTGTTATGGAAGTTAGAAAGATCAGGAAAATTGACAGCTAGATCTTTATATAGAATCATTAATCCTGGGATGGTAGATAAGGGGGTGGAAGAGTTGTGGCGGGTGAAAGTGCCTTTAAAGACAGGATCTTTCCATGGATGTTGTGGAATAACAGGGTGCATATATATACACCTTAACAACTCAAGAGGAGGAACTGGAATGGGTTTGAGTTTTACAAATTTTGTGCTAAGTTACAGACAAGAGATCATTTGTTCTTCACTTGCCCTGTTGCCTAGGTCATGTGGGCTTGGGTTAGGGATAGTTTAGACCGGTCCAGAAGTCCTAGGTCTCTTGTTGATTTTCAAGATATTATATGTCACTTCCTCCGTCCCTATATACAAGTCGTTTTGGCTGGTACACATGTGCAGCAATAATTGCTTGAACCTGGACACGCTCTCTGTGAAGATGCATTCAAGACTGAGTAAACCTGGACACTTTTCCTTGCCCCTAGAACGACTAGTATTGTGAGACAAAGAGAGTAGGTAGCGTTGGGGGGCCTGGTTATGGGTGCGGATTGTTGCTCCTTGGGTGTGCAACCTGGGTGGCTTTCGAAAACCAGAGATGATTTAGTTTTCAACGATATGGTGATTAAGAGTCACCAAAAGTAATAGCTTACGAAAAGAAATAGTGGATGATGATTCCTAGGAATCAGGAGGATAGCTAGAAGCTAGAGATGATGCTGGAAAAGCTGCAGAGAGGCCAATCCCGATGGTGACAAGTGTTTGAGAGAAGCTGTGGTGGACTGAGCTGCTACAACCCACAAGTCAGCTGAGGCTAAACTGGACAAGTTTCTTATCTTTCTGATTTGCTTTTCTTCTTGTTAAGAGAGGTGCGGTAGGAGGTGCTTTTGTTGAGTAGTTTAAGTTGGTTGCCATGGTTGGGAGTCATTTGTATTGTCGATAAGCTGGTTTTCCCAGCACTTACCATATTATGCTTCCAATATAAGCAAGATCAAACCTTTGGTCTAAAAAAATATACCTTGGTTGTCTACTGGCTATAGAGCAAAGAGTGAAAGAGATAAGTGCAACTCCTCACTAGCAAGAACCTGGAGCTGAACCATCAAACACACGCCTATTACGATGTTTCCATAATGTCCAGGGCTCCAGACTCCTAGGATCACTAGCGAATCACCCACCCTTCCTTTAACTGATTGCTAACTCCATTACAAAACCTTTCCCACCAATCTCCAAAAGAAAGAATTGCAGGATGTGGGCCAAACTCTTGGAGACCAACTCTCTGCAGCAGCTTGAACCAAAATTCATGGTCAAAACACACGAGAGGCGAGAAGATTGTTGGTAGATTCTGAAGATTAGTCACAATAGGGACATGCTGCAGGCTTGAGGAGTCCACGAGGGAAGTACATGAATTTCTTTTAGACCTTGTTGGGATGCACCGTATCCACCTCAATCCAAGTGCGCTGGAGTGGATTAGAAGCAAAATAGTTTAAATTACTCCCTAATCTACTCCAATGCACGTGAATTGAGAAAAATAACAATATATCCAAACAAGTTCCTATGGTATGGTAAGGAACGAGTAATATGTGTAAGTTTTTTTTTAGATATTGGAACTAGTTTTCATCATGGTACCCACAAGTTAATCTCCATCTTTTCTGTTATTTCCGTCAAAAACTAGCGGAAAGTATTCTCCACTGGAAATTCCAGTTTTTATTAAAGTGTTACATTGATACCTGTATGTCATGTCAAGGATACGCTTGATTTCACCAGCAAAATGCCGAGAAATCCGCATGTTCTCAAGCACGTCGACTTGCTGGAGATGCTGCCTTATCGTAGTCTCTGATGCTCCCTTTTCATGTTGCTTGCTGCCAAGGCTAACTGGAGCAAGAAACCGTCACATGATGAATTGAAGTTTTTTTTTTTACACTAATATCTTTTTTGTAAAGGCTTTTTGGATCCTTAAAACAGTTTCAGCTCTCTTTTTTAACTGAAAAAGCCTCCAAACAGCTCCTCTCGCTGTTTGGAGAGAAACACTGTCAAACAGAGTTTAAGTTGATATATGTACCTCTGTTCACCCCTGGGCGCATCCTTTGCTTCGGCATCTTCCTCATCCTGCAGGCGCTGGGTAAGGAGGTGAAGCGCTGCCCGTCGTCCGAGCTCAGGCGGCAGCTGGCCTTCAGTGAGAGGGAAGCAGCAGTCATCAGCTTCACGGGGCTAGCCATACACTCCAGCTAGTGCGTACGGGAGGCTGCTGGCGGTCGAGGCTTTTTAGCGCCCTTTTGTATCTCACCGGTCGATACTACTAGAGTAACTTGGGGGGCCTTATTTATTTGTAGCGCCTTGGCTAGTGAGTGTTTGGATTAGGTTAAAGGTTATTTACATTCAGTTAAGACTATCTAATTAACTAGTGTTAGTTAAGGACTAGTTGGATGTTTGGTTAAAGAATTTGTCCATCGGTCAAAGCGCTATTTGATTTATGGAGTGATTTGATCTGGAACAAGATGACACGGAATGAGGTGGTCCAATAGTTTCTCACTGAATAATTTGATGACAGATTTGTGCACAAAATATGGTTACTTCCACCGTATTGGGTTAGACCCATGACAGAAACCAATCCGCGTGTGGCTAACTTCATATTCAAGATCGGTTCATTCAATCCGCGTGTGGCTAACTTCATATTCAAGATCGGTTCATTCTGCATCTATGCATTCCGTCAACCAAACGTGTTATTAGTCTCTTGTTTGGACATGCTAAAACTAAAATGTAGCTAGCTACAGTTAGATCGATGTATCTCTATACACTATTCTACCTCTTCTGGACCTCGCTCACCCCACCCCTCTCCCCTAGTCTCGCCCTCAAAACGGAGGCTCCGGCCATTGAATGGGCAAAGGCTCAGGCTATGCAGCGGACGATAAGCCTATTTTTATTACTTTTTTAACTATTTAATATTTTATATTATGTAGGTAGATGATCTTGCCGTCTTTGTAAATCGATTTATAAAGATAATTATAAATCTATCTCTAGAGATACGATATTTTTTTTAGACCTTTGATTAGCAGTTGGCGGGACACCTGTGACTAAGATCAATTTTGACCATGGCTAAAAATAGTTCCTATATAATAGTAATGAATTACTAGTTGCAAAGGTACGGTGATGTCATCCCCAGTGCAGCACGGCCTTATGAGGTGCACTCGCTATGCGGCGCTTCATGGTTAAACTTAGGATGATACCGTTCTAGAGAGCAGGAGACCGAAACGGCGGACACCATCAAACCACTAGCGCATAACACGCAATCATTAGTGTCAAAATAATACCACACATGTCTTCTATTTGTGTGTGAATTGGAGGCTTGATTGGTTGGTTATTAAAAGTTATGACGCCAACAATTTGACGAGCTGATTATTTTAGCTGATATTTGGTTGGTTACCAAAATTTAACTTCTCAAATTTAGGTTATTAAATTTTTGACAACTTTTTATTAACTTTTCGCTTATCAAATCCTTAGCGCGACAAATTCCTCCCCCGGGCGCTGCTTCGGCGGCGGCGGCTCACACCGCCGCCGCGCTGCCCCCTAGCTCTCCCGTGTCGACTGCGGCGTCTCATCAGTTGGCGGCGGGGCTCATCCTCCCCACCGGCGTTGGTGGGTTGATGGACAGCCATCTCGGGCACCGCGCCACTCCTGTGGAACATCTGTACGATGCGTACCTGTTGCCAGCGCCGGCCGCTCCTCTCCGGTAGCTTCAGCGGACGGCTGCGGCACAGTGTGGCGGCGCCTGTCCTCCCCACCGGCCGTGGGTTGATGGACGGCACATGTGGACGTGCCACCGCCGGACGACGGCAAGGGTGAAAAACCACCTCTCCTGGCCTTGCGCCCGGGAGCGGCGACGGTGGCGTGTCGCGTCATCACCTTCCTCAAGGCGTCGTCGTCTTTCCGTTCGTCTGCGGCGACTAACGGGGCTCGGGAACGGCGGATTATCTCAACGCAGTTGGCGTCCACGGGCGTCATCTCCTTCGTGAAGGCTCCGTTGAGGCCGCCACGAGCCACCGGGTCGCCATCCGCCCTAGAACTTCCGTGTTTGCTGTGGCGTCGTCGACACGTTCTAGGATCTGGGATAGTGCCTTCGTTGTGGCATGAGCTTCGCTCCGCCTTCGCTCTGGCTCGAGCTCGGATGTTGACGCTCTGTGCTTGCACCGTCGTTGTGGTCTTCGCTCCGACCAGCAATGTCGCGCTTGGCGGCTCCTGAGTCTCGGCCATTGAGTTCGTGTTGTTTGGGTTGGCAGGGAGGCCCTCTGTTTCTTGTTTTTGTTATCGTTTATTTTTGTTGCCTGTGTTATGTCGTGTGTGGCCACTCTCTCTGTGGTCGTGTTGCGTTGTATTCGCCGGTCTCGCCTCTTTCTTCTTAATATAAAAGACACGTGAAGTCGTGTTCGAGAAAAACGTGGAAAGCCCCAACATATATATTCTTCATATGATATCTCTTCTTTCTTTTTGATATCTTGTGAGATCACTGATACAATGGAAGAAAAACATGAGAAGAAGCATCGGCGCGGGTATTAGCTTGTATTTGTGCACACGTCCTATCGTTCTCGGATGATCGTGATTGTGAGTGGACTGACCCGGCGAGCTGTTTGATTCACCACACTCGCGTCATGCCTCGATGCTGACTTGCCGAGATGGGTCAACCATGAGCATGGCATCTACTCCATCGGTCTGTTCGAGGGCATTTATAAGCCGGCTGATAAAGTATAATGATTGATTTTTTTAAAATTAAAACACTATTGCAGCGGCTCCAATTGATAAACTGACGTTTCAACGAATCAAATAGTTCAAATTTAACTAATTATATAAAAAGTACTAACATTTATGATACAAAATTACCATTAGAATAACTATGAAATTATTTTTATCGTAAAGTGTCACACGTCAGATTAGGGCGATAACAGACGGCAAATTCGATGGGCCAACGGAGGTCCAAATGAAGAAGATGGGCAATAGACAGGCCCCCCACAGCCTGCCCTAGGGCGAGCAGGGGGTGGCGGGTGCTGCCCGCCGCCGCCGCCGGCTGGCTCGCGAAAGCAGGGCGCCGCCACCTTTAGGCAAGCGCGGTGGGGAGCCGTGGGCCCCATCCGCCGCCGCCGTCCACCGTGCCAATCGATCCGCCTCGCTTACCTTATTATTATTATTATTATTATTATTATTATTATTATTATTATTATTATTATTATTATTATTATTATTATTAAAGAATTAAGATTAGGAAAGCTGAAGAGTCCATGTTCAATAAGAACTTTTTCGTTAGAGTCTAATCGAACTATAAATATTAAAATATTGTAATCAGATTGATATAAGAAATAATTGGACAAAAGTACTTTATTTCAATCCACGCTTCGTCTCTCCTCTCTCCCGCTCCTTGTGCCACACGCCCCCCTGCCCGCCGCCGCCCGCCGCCGCTGCCACTAGCAGCCACAGCGCCACTGCCTTTAGGGCCGCCGCCGCCTCCCTCCTCCCTCCCTCCTCCAATCCACTAGCCCCAATTCAGCTTATCCGCTGCGTGTGTTAGATAAAGTTTATTAAAGATATAAATATTAATACTATTTATTACAAATTAAACTAATTTGATTGACATAAACCCTATAATCACAATTTGTTTTTGACAGAGAGTGTATATTATTTGTTCGATATCTTATGGATGCACGCCGGTAAATAAATAAAGGGAAGAAAAATGTGAAAAGCACAGTGGGACGTGTGGAAAGGAAAATGCACTCCTCACAGTACCTTCCGCTCTTGCTAGTACCCATCTGTTCCCACCGTATTTTCCTCCGTACGTGCCACGGAAATTGAAATTGAATCTTGAAGGTGCTTTGGCGGAGAAGGGCGTAGAGAAGAGGTTGGTGCTTGCCGGGAAGGTGGCTGAGGACAATGTGGAAGCGGCGTTGGTGGGAGCTGTGCAGGGTAAGGCTACAAAACACCGCAATGTTAGTTTGATGGTAGAGAAACTGTTAGTGGAAAGATGGATGCTGAAAACATGGCAACAAGAAGAAAGGGACTTACAGAAGGAAGAAGCACAGGGACACGGATGGAAGTCCTACGAATCCTTTGGAAGTGGGTGTTGGTGGAGAAGGGGAGAGGTTGGACCAATCTGGGGAGAAGAGGAGAAAGGCAGGTGATGAGGGTGGAAATCCTTTCTAGCTTCAGATCATGGTAATCTCTTAACCTGCAGTTGATGTAATTCTTGTTCCTGTCAATTGTTAGCCTTTGAATGTGTTTAATACATTCTTAACTGACAGTATGTTATATGGAGGCTATCTGTGCTATTCATTCCTACCTTCAGATGAAGTTTGTTTAGAAGAATGTGCTAGGTTCATTGAGAATGTAATGTATGTCATTCAATTCATACTCCGTAGTGATGTATCGTCAAACTGTTTAGATCCAACGCTTGATGACGAGATGTACGTATGTATTTTCTCAAATTGAATTTTGTTAGAAACCATTTAAGTCCCATCCTTCTTCTTCATGTGCTTCGAATGGGTGGCTATCTGACAATTTTTACTATACTGACATGAACAACAGAGAGAGACAATAAGTATAAAAAACTGACATGAAGCACGTTTCGGTTTCGACATCTGAAAAAATATGGGACAGAATGCAGGATATGGGAGAGAATGTAGGATCACTAAATATCTGTCCATACCATAGCTGGTACATCACTAGATTAGAACATGCTTGTGCTTGTTAATTAGCTCCAATCTTTACTGCTTGGTAAAATAAAATATCCTTTTGCTCATGTTAACTTCTCCTTAAAGTGTATCTTACGGTAACGCAAAGGGAAATGAAATTAGACACAGTAATCGAAGAAGGGAAGCTTGGTTGTGGTCTTTGTTTGGAAGTGGAACTAGAGGCAGATGACACTATTTCTTTTCACGATTACACAGCAGACACTCATAATATACGCACACCCACCAAATATAGTCAGTCCTTGAGGAAGAAAATTTTACAGGTGGGGAATCAGATGCACCAATTGTGTTTCCACGCACGTGCACGCAAGCACGTATTGTGTGACGATCCCACACCATACATGGACATGCTGCAACCAGCTGGGAACTAACTGACTTGCTTTTGCTTGTAGTTGTCACTATATGTCTTGCTGATCTATGTATAAATTGCTCAAACCCAGATCGAGCTTGTTTCATATGTCCTCAACTATACGATATATATCTGACGAGAGAGCTGACAGCTGAGTTTGTAGATTCGTCCTCGGCGAGATGAATGCCAGCAAGCAGTTGACGCCGATTCTGCTCGCCATACTCTTGGCATGCCTCGCGTTCTCTGCAAACTGTACGGGTGCATGAAGTGCAGACGACACGTACATTTACATCCTGATGATTCTTTCTACTTAATGGCCTCTGATTACTTATGGAAACACTTCCTATGCTGTGCATGCAGGCGAACGTGGTGACGACGAGGACACACCAGCTGCCGGTGGTCGTCACCGGTGGCAGCCAAACGACCGCGACAAGACGATCTGGAGCACGACGGACGTGGTGGCGGCCAAGTGCGAGAAGAGTGGATGCGGGCGCAAGCGCGCCACCTGTTACTGCTGCCCAGCGACGCGCGATAAGCCGACTAATTGCTACTTGGAACGGGATGCTTGCTTGAAATTCTGCACCGGTGGTCGTCGTCGGCCAGCCGCACCGCTGCCGGAGCTGGAGGTATCGTCATCTGCGGGCGGGTCTCGGGACCGAGCAGCAGGTTCCTCTGATCGAGAGTAGCTAGCTGGGCGGCCTCGCCATGAACCCTGCCAGCCCCCAGGTGTCAATCGGTGTCTTAGCTTTGTGACTATTGATAAGACGTCGAAGTAAACATGCTAGTGCATCTATACATATGAAAATATAGGTGCTATTGCAATGTTTCTTGTGTGTAATTCATGATCGTCAATGCTAAAGACGAGAATATAGGTGCTAGAGTAGATGTAAGGACTTAATCAATATGATACTACATAAGAATTCAATCTTTTAACCGATTTCTATTTCTGCCTATATTAGAGAGTTTGTATTTTTATCTCTAAGTGATTTATCATTGCTCTACACTTATCATATATACCTATTTAGTTTATCCCTTTGTAAGTAGGGAACGATCTAGTGCAAACTAACTTCTCATGAAAACCCTTGCAAACTACGGTAAAAAAGTTGTCTAAATTCAATAAAAAAATCACACATATATATGATATGATCATACACAACTTTATAAAATATCTTGTCTAAACTCGACTTTGTTTGTGAGATATAAAAATAATAAATTTCAAGCTAGAAAGCTATCCAGAGATTTGTTAGAAATTTGTTATGTCAATGAGATTCTATCTAAGTACACATACGTATCAATATTTTCTAGCCATTAGAAAAGGGATTAAATAAATACGACAATTGGGTTGATTCCCAATAAAATAATACAATGGTATTTTATCTGTGCACTTATGGATACTTCATTTATATATATAATCTATGATTAAATACTCATTCCTAATGTCATTGCTAGGAATGACAACTTGGTATTATGATGACGTTAAGAAATACCAACACATGTAAACTTAATTTTCAAGAAACGGTTTTGCTCTCTCTCCTTATTAAATTGCTCGTCACATCAGCAAAATACCTACGTAATGGTGTAATTAATAGGGAGTACCTGTTTGATTATAATTAGAGAAAAATATTAATTTATTTGTATCTACAAATAAATTTATTATAAAAATATATCGAAATATCTATCAATCATACTAGTTATGTACTATAAATATTAATATTTTATTATATATTTAGTTAAAATTAAAATTATTGACTTTTTAGAGATTCTTTTTCTGTGACAGAGGGAGTTACGCTTTGTGTGTGCATAGTATATGCCACCGAGACAAACAGTACAGTGAGCAGACGCGCGATTAAGTTCGATCACACAATGGGTTGCAGTGCAAGCGATCGGGAGTGTGTGAACCTGAGAATTGGTGTATTTCTTTCTCTATCGTTAACGTGACACCTTCTTAGTCGTCGTTCTTGGCATCGTCAATTCGTCATAGCATAGCTGTGCTACGAAAGTCATGGTCGTACACCCAGCTCCATCCGTTGGGTTTATGAAACACGACGCACAAAAATAAACACAGCAACTCTTGGTCATCGACTATCGACAGCACACATCGCCACGACGACAGCTGAATGCCGCGAATCTGATCGGACCATGTTGAACAGAAGTTCTCCGCCGACCAGGCGACCATGCGCTGGAGATTATTATTGGCACAAGCGAGTTGGAGCGACGAGCGAGTCTACTTCTGCGATTTGTCTCTAATTTTGTGACAAACCTTGAGTTTGTTAAGCATCAAAGGAGGGCGAGGTTTCAAATACACAAGGAAGCCCGGTTCGGTGGATCCCTCCACCAATCGGTTTGACGAAGATAAATATTTATGCCGCTTTAGCCAAGAATTCGGGAATCATCGCTGCAACAGCTTTTGCAAGAGATGCCAATAAGAGTTTCTCCTAGGTGCAGTGCCTTGATCATGGTGTTGGAAGGCCACATGAAACCTGACACGATAGAAGCAATTGCATACAAAGAAGGCCTAGCGCTTGCTAGTAATTTAGTCTTTCAGGATTTCAGAGTATCGTGTGATAATGCTAGAGTTATCAGGAGTATTAGGGAAAGGAGCATTGGACACTTATGGAAACATATAGTTTAGGAGATTAGAATTAGATCACGTGAGTTTAATTCTGTAGATTTTGTTTATAAGGGGAGACAATCAAATGTTGATGCCCATACTTTAGCTAGAAGTAGTGTCTACGATGAACTAGTAGACATGTTTAGTTTGTATCTCCATCGAATGGTGTTTGTACCTCTATTGACGATCAACAAGTTAGCATTACTCATCGATAAAGGTTCTTGCTTCTGGTGAAAAAAAACTTCTGCAAGTGATGAGTGCGTGTGTTCTAGGCATAACTACTAGCTGAGATTGGGAGGCTATATATAATAAATGTACTTTTGACTGGCCATTTAAAGTGTGTTTGAGTACTTTGAAGCTCTATACTCCCTCTGTATAGAAATTAGATGTTTTTTAGACACAGTGACACAGTCTCCAAAGTATAATTTTGACTTTATATTTTTATAAAAATACTTATCACAAAGTAATATATTTATATTTTTATAAAAATATTTTTCAAGACAAATCTATTCATATGGTTTTCATATTTTCAAACTCAACAACTTAAAAGTTATTCATGATTTATGTTCACAATGTTTGATCCAAACCTTGTCCAAAACGACATCTAATTCCTATATGAAGGGAGTAGGTAACTAGTGCAAGTGAAGAACTTTGTATATCAGTGCAAGTGAAGAACTTTGTATACCCACCATGTCAGAGCTTATAATCTTATCCAAGGCTTAGGATTGTGCTTGGTGTGCCCATATACACGAGTGATTAGGCCTTAATTTTATAGAGCAAGTGAATTGGGTTGAGTGCCCTTATAATCTTGATGTGTTGGAACATTCAAGGTTGGTGCAATGGTGCCTCTCCGGCGACATCAATGACCCTTCATACTTGGCATGGAGTCACATCGACTTGGTGTGCCTGGATGAGGTGACCTGAGGATGGGAATGGGTCGGGTCGACCCATTGGGTAGCTGGCCCGACCCACAAAACAAGACCATTGGGTCATAGGGGCCGGCCTCAAAAACTAAAATGGGTCGACGGGGCCGGTACCTATTGACCCAATGGGTAAGGTGGGTCGACCCATGTATCACGTAATGATAATTTTAATCTTAAATTAATAACTATGGTTGTCATTATATTTGTTTGAGTGTTCGGCCATATAATTGGTGCTAAGGAGCATAGCTGTCCTAGCTATGTAGATGCATGCATGCACACGATGTTGGTTTCTCGCAGAAAAGAAAAGTACCAACTTAGAGCTTACATTTGCATCTATTGAATATTGTTATTAAAAGAATAAAATAATCAGATCCCAATATTTAGGATAAGTATTTTTTTAATGTTCGGATTTTCTCTTGAACTAACTGCACATGTTCTTTATTTTTTTTTATTAGAAATTAGCGCATATCATTTTGGGGAAGGAGTGGCGAGCACATATGTCACACAAACAAAGGCCGGCTCCTATACAATATATTATGTATATACTACTACTTTCTTATAGAGAACCAGTAAAACCAACGAATGTTTTTTTAAAACAAAAGGTATGGCTAAAATAAGTTGCAACTGTATTGGACCTAATCAGGTTAAAGCGTCAAGTCATGGTTATGTAGTGATGAAATGACACTTTGTTAAAGATACAAAAATGGTTAGAAATAGACAGCAGAGAGAGCAACAAGGGAAACGATATGGTAAGCCATGATACTTTTTAAGGTTGTACAGCTATGGTAATTTTAAATTATATATATATATTTTTTCTAGAAATGTCAGTGTTTATAGTTTATGATTATAGAAAATATTTGGGTCGACCCACAATACCCATTGGGCCAACAGGGTCATAGCATTTAGATAAAATGGGTCGACCCATGGCCCTGAAATTTGGCCTTGAGGCCACGGGGCCGGGTCCAAGGCCAGGGCCGGGCCGGCCCATTTCCATCCTGAAGGTGACCTTTATTTATTGTGGAGAAGCTTCGTGATTAACAACATCTTCAGAGTCGGTTTGCAAGTAGTGAGCCTGGGTGATTTGCGCCACCTGTCTTGGTTGGAGGAGCGGTCATACCAACACCGTGAGCAGAGAATTGAAGCTCCAATATGAATTAGGAGTACTGACACCACGCTACATATTGCGTCAAGAAAACAGCATCGTGATCAGAATATGCACCAATCGTGTTTCGAGGCACGGGCATGCAAGCACGCATGGCGTGACGATCCCACACCCACACTCCATTCGTGGAGATAGTAGCTGCAACCAGCGGGGCACTAACTGACTTGCTTTTTCTTGTACTTGTCTCTGTCTTGCTGAGCTATGTATAAATTGCTCAAGGACAGAGCTTATTTCATATGTCCTCAACTTTATACGACATATATCTGACGAGAGAGCTGAGTTTGTAGATTCGTCAGCGGCAAGATGAATGCCAGCAAGTTGACCCCGACGATTCTGCTGGCCATACTCTTGGCATGCCTCGCGTTCTCTGCAAACTGTAGAGGTGCATGCAGTGCAGACACGCACATTTACATCCTGATGAATCCTTCTACTTATTACCTCTGATATTACTTATAGGAAACCCTTCCTGTGCCTGCAGGCGAACTCGGTGACGACGAGGACACACCAGCTGCCGGTGGTCGTCACCGGTGGCAGCCAAACGACGGCGACAAGACGGCGATCGGGAGGAGCAGCAGCACGATGGACGTGGTGGCCGCCAAGTGCGTGGAGGTTGAATGCGGGCCGAGCAACCGCACGAAGGAGTACTGTTACTGCTGCCAAGCGACGCGCGATAAGCCGTATGGGCCTTGCTACATGAGACGGGATTTATGCTTGGAATTGTGCACCGCTGGTCGTCGTCGGCCAGCCGCACCGCTGCCGGAGCCGCCGGTATCGTCATCTGCCGGCGCGGGTCTCGGGACTGAGAGCAGGTTCCTCTGATCGAGATTCGAGAGTAGCTAGCTGATGGGCGGCCTCGCCAAGGTCTCTCAATCGGTGGTGACTAATGACAAGACGAGTAAGCATATATGCATGGCCCCTCGATAGGCTGTGCCAATATATATATATATATATATATATATATATATATATATATATATATATATAGGGTCCCGCTATTGGGAGCCTAGGGCTTCCTATAGCTTACAGGAGCCCCAGCCAGCCACCCCAACTGCGCCGATGCGGTTCGATGCGCCGCCTCTATCCCACCCAACCGATTCGGCCGCGTGGTCCTGGCCTGCCTTCGCGTGGCTTTTCAAAATTTTTTGAATCTCACTCCTTGACCGGCGGTGATGCAGTCCGTCCCCAGTCGGTCAGTCCCCACCTTCTTACCTAGTCGACGGCGCAGACCACCCCCTCCTGCACGGCGGTGATGCGGCCCTCCCCGCGACGACGGCGCCCTCTCCACCTCGGTGCCGCCCGGCTTCCCCGTCCACGACGGCGCTCCTCACGAGTCACGACCTCACCCTCCCGGCGGCGCGCGGCCACCCCCCTCCACGATGACACCCCCCCATCCGGCTGCGCGCGGTCACCCTTCCTGTGCCTCTGGTGTTCGCGATGCGCCACTACTCCAGCTCGGTGCGGCGAGCGGATCTGGCCCTAGCAATTCCGTACGCCCTCCACAGGTCCGTTTCCGACCCCCATCCCTCCTCCGCCGTCCATGCCCCTCCTCCTCATGTATCTGGTGGCTGCCTTCTAGCTCAACGGCCGATCCCGTGCTCCAGTCAGGTCACAGTGGCAGCCGTTGAGGTTCTGGCTGGCCATGGACGCCGTCGTCCGCTGCGGCAGTGGGTGCCGTCGCCGTGCCGCTGGGGTGCATCTTCGCTTTTCACATGGCGGCGATGTTCTACACGACAGAGATCATCTCAGTGTCATCGCGTTTGGCTCCCTAGCGGGGGTACGGCGAGCACCTGGAGTTCAAGTTATCCCCTGACTCCATCACGTCGAGGTAAGTATATGTGTTCTTTGTCAGTCCTAATTTCAAATCAATTTCCATTCCTTTTTAATTCTGATCATTTCACTCTAGGACAATCAACTAATCATTGCTTTGATCTTTTAGGAATTGGGACAGCAAAAACAAGAGGAAGACACACTGGATGCATAGAAATTTAAATCTTTAATTTTTTAGATGCATAGAAATTGAAATCTTAATTTTTTAGATGCATAGAAATTGAAATCTTCATTTTTTCGATGCATAGAAATTGACTTATTTTCATGCAGGCTGAGACCTTTTTATGCTTATTATCCTTGATATAATGAAACTGAATTCTGAGAGGGAGGGAAGCATTTGCCCTTTTAGCTGTTCATGATCTCTACGAGATTTGGCCTCACGTGGGTAAACGCCTGAACCTCTGATCTTGCAGGGGTCTTTCTTTCTTTCTTGCAGTGCTTAATGTGTTCAGTAGTTGACTTCTAAGCTAATCAGGAAGCCAATAATGACCTGAATGCTGAACTGAATCCATGTCAGTTTTGTTACTAGAATTTTGTATTTGCTTTCTTTTGGTTACTATGCTTGCATGCATAATTTTCTACACATGGCGGAATTGCGTTTAATTTTCTACGCATGGCCTCTTTGCAGGTATGCTGGCCACTAGTTCTAGGAATTCATTATTTGCTTTCCTTTGGTTACTATGCTTGCACACATAATTTTCTACGCATTGTCAAAATGTGTTTTGAGACCTGATTAGAATAAAAAAAATTGCCTGTTAATACATGTTTCTATGACTGGGATCAATTGCTATCTATTCGTCCCTAAAGCCATGCCTAAATGTTTGCAGCATAGAATATTTGTGATTGTTTATTTTTGTTGATAGTTTTATTTTTATTCTCCTAATTATTCTTTGTTTTCATCTTTAAATTCATGGCTGACCACACTCAACCTTAGTTAAAATGTGATTAATTTACATAATTTTTTTTGCCTAATTTTGGTCTTTTGCGAGCTCCAGTATGTAGTTTGCTAGTTGATTAATATGCATAAAAAATTATGGCCCAGCATCCCCGCGTCTATGAGCAAATCTAATCATTGCTGAGATTTTTATGCTTATATCCTTGATATAGTGTTCTATGCACTGTTCCTCTATTATTTATACGTCCACCCTAGTTGCTGTTGTAATGCTTTTGTGCCTTTCTAGCCTTCTAAAATATGTTTCTGTGCCTTTTATTGTGGTATAGGATGGTTGGAATGGATTCCTCTCCATTTGTTGTGAGAGGTCAGCGGAGCTCCAACATAGGACATGGCTTGCGGCGTCCCATGACTTTCTTGGCTTGTGACAGTGGCATAGTTTTTGTTTTTGACAACATGACAGTGGCGTAGTTTGATCTTGATGTAGTTGATAAATTAATGTAAAAAATTAGTTTTCTATATGTTGTGTTTCTATATTTAGATGGCATGAGCAAAATTAGTTTCTATGTAGCATCGGTTGGGTTTGTATATTTGCTAGTTGTTTTCTATGCATTGTTAATCTTTTAGTTAAACATCTCCACAAAAATAAGAATGGTGTGAGTTGGGACCTTTATGGATAGCCCATCCTATCTAGGAAAAGTGTTTTCTTATAATTTTATTCATCAAACTTATTTCTAAGCAATGTCAATGCTAGAAACTTTCCTACGCATTTGATATTTTCTAGGTATTCATCCAGGTACCATAGTGGGCCCACATCTTGGGGGAGTGTTTTGTATGTTTCTATGGGATACTAAAACCGATTTTTATTTATCCAACCACTAATTTCTATGCAATCCTGACACCAAAAACTTGTCTATGATCTTGCCAAGTGCTTCTGTGCATCTAAACTGGGTCTACAGTGATCCATGATTCAAATTTTAAATTTTATAGAAGAAAAGGTTGGCTCCATATTCCTCTCCGTCACCCAATTTATGCTGCTGTCTGCGCACGTAAAATCTTGTGAGCAAGTATATACAAATATAGTAGAAGCTCTCGTCTCTTACAAAAATTTAAAATTTGAGTCATAACACTTGAATCATAGCACTTGGAGGCCGGATGGATACATAAAATTACTTCGTAAGATGCGTAGAACAGTTTTTAAAACTGATGTTGCGTAGAAGTTTGTCATTGGATGAATAAAAGTTGCATATTTTATTATATAGAAACCTTCTCCACGAGATGAATATTCTACATGACAACAGTGAATGACTCCAGCAAATATCATGCATCCCGAGGATGTATGATTAGTACAAGAGTGATGCATAAAATATGCAGACCACACATGGAGTCAACCTTATCTTCTCTAAAATTTAAAATTTAAAGCACACCATGGATGATTGAATATATACAAACTAGTGCTTCGATGAGCAAACTATAAGTATGCAACGGCATAAAAAGCCCCTGAGGACCATCGGCACTCAAAATGTCATACAACAATGTATACAAATTTATTGTAATAATGTATATAATGCAAACGGTTACAGTTTAGTTACAATTTAGCCATGCATAGAAACTTATGCACACATACATAAAACTCAACAAACAAAAAAACAGGTGCCATTGTCAGAGATGTTGGGGAAGCGCTAGCCGCTCGTGCCATGGAGGGAATGAAGCCATGCCACTGCAAGAATCGTTGTTGATACTTGTATCGAAATTTGTAACTGCAAAGTACAGAAAATATCATCCAGTAATGCATAGAAAGTCTCCCAAAAACATTGTGCACAAAATTTAGCTTTGTACCGCATAGGAACAATGCGTAGAAAATACTCAGCAAATTTAGAATCCCAACCAAGGATCCATAGAAACAAATAGTTTCTTCATGTTACCCGAGCATAGAAACACAACATATAGAAAAAAATAACTTTTTACATTAACCCATCAACCAGATCAAGATCACACTACGCCACTACCCCAAAAGAAGTCATGGACATCGCAAGCCGAGCCCAGAGTCGTCCACGTTGTGCCCCGTCACCGTCCACACGATCAAAGCTCGCAGCTGCCCGCCGCGCACCGACATTGCCGTCTTATCATGGAAAAGCATAAAAACAGTAATGGCAAATCATGAAAAGTTTTAGGTGTATGCAGATCTCATGGAGAATGCAACAAAATATAAGAGGAAATTTGCGCATATAACTGCCCTAGCAATATATAGAAATGTGTATAGAAATTTGTTCCAACAATGTATCCAAACCTTGCTTCCCACTTGGTTAGTAATTAATAGAGAACCAATGCATATAACCCAATAAAAAAATCCTCACCTCTAGGAAGATTATTTCATCTAAACCATGCATATAATTAATAGAGGAACACTGCATAGAACCCCAACTCAAACAATGCATAGAAACGTACCAATTCTCGTCCTTGTCATGCTTATCCTCCAATTGCAAAGGAGGATGACAAACATTGCATAAAATCCAGTAGTGGCGCATGCCGTCTACTTCCGCTCGCCTGCATAGAAACCATTCTCGTTCAAGCAAAAAAAGACGAATGCGTAGAAAAACATAGTACCACCATGTGTAGAAAAATTATGCAAACATGCATAGTAACAAAAAATAAATTAACCGGACACAGTGGGGTACGAGGTGTTGCCTTAGAAGTTAAACCAATACGCATATTGTCATAGAAGGTGCACCGACAATGTATATAATGATGTAAAAAGTGCATGCATAACTGCTCTAATAGTGCATAGAAATTTGCTATAGCCATGTATAGAATCGGTGAGCACGAGAGGCAGACAAAATCGAGAAAAAAAGATGGCATAATTAACAGATGATCAATGCATATAACCTCCACTAAAACATCCTCTTAAGGGGGTTATCGTGACTGTCCCCACGAACACCATGCTTTCTAGTGCAGGAGGTGCATAACTAACAACCTCCCAATGCATAGAACCCTATGGGTTAATGTTTTTGTCTCTAAAACGGACATATTAATATTCTGAACAGCCTACCAATGCGTAGAATCCTAGGGTTTGTGTACAATTAATAGCCTACTAATGCATAGAAACCTTGCGCTAGATTACCAGACTGCACCTACAGGCTTCTACCTAAATTGCGTAGAAACCTTGCCGCTAGATTACTAGACTAGCAGCCACCTACTAGCATCAAAATATGAGTCCCAAAAATAAGATTTTCAATTTGGGAGATGTGTTAGAAATTTGTCCGGTAGAAAATATTTTTGTGCAGCAAAAAAAACATAATTCGCGTGCATCAAAATTTATATGCATAGGAAACAGAATTCAATGAACAAAGGAGCGTAAATAATTTCAACAAGCTAATAAGACGTCACAAGAAACATACAAGCTAGTACATGGTTGGCATAAAGATTTGAACTATGGCCATATTCCTCACACAAAAAGTTGTTTAAACATGGCATAGAAAATCATCCGATCTTTCCTCAGCTGGATCCTTTTGTTCATTGTAATTTAGTGAAGCATAAACAATCAGGTCACAAAGCATAGAAACATATTTTAGTGGGTTCATACTCGCCGAAGCACATGAAGCCTACTCCTGGTCGTATGCATAGAAACCATTCACATTCAAATATAGAGGCCAATGCTTGCTTGCTTAAATTGATGGGTCAAGAAGCATAAAAAACGAAAATCAAATGCATAAAAACCTTGCTTGCTTGCGTTCACCACGTTGACCTCGTGGGCACCGAATGCCTGGAGCAATTTCAAGCCGACCTTCTTCTCCCAGCCACCTCCCCATGTCCTGCAAGCCTGCAACCAAAGTCCAATCAAATCAAAACATAAAAATTTTATGGCACAGGGCATAGAAACTGTCGCTCAAGAAGCATAAAAACATAAAAGAAATATTTTTTCCTCTCCCCCATTGGCAGATCAGCACATACCATGACCGTGATGGGGCACGGAGCTCCTCGCTGCTGGGATACATGACTCTGCTGACTCGACAAAACTTGCAGCCATTGGATCTCCAGCTAGCAACCTCGCCACTGGATCTGGAGAGGAGGGGCTGCCATAGTCAGTCAGGGAAGGGCACAGCCATGGGCCATGTAAGGGAAGGCGCGCCAGCACATGAGAAGGAGAGATATGGGGAGGCAGAGATGGAGGAGGGATGGGGCTCGGGACCGGACCTATAGAGGAGGCAGAGATGGTCGAGTGCTGCCCCAACGCCGGCCGATGCGGGCTCCTGCTTCACCGGCTCCTTCACTGCCCCTGCGCACAATTAGAAGGGAGGACGAAGGTGCTGCAGGATCTATCAGCAAGGGATGCCGACTCATTGCCAGATCCAGTGGCGCCTCACTGCTCCACGCCACGCTGGTGATGGTTGGGAAAGGGGACGCCGCCGTCGCTGCAGGGGAGGAGGGGGAACCACGCCATGGTGGGCGAAGTGGCCACCGCCGTCGTTGGTGGTGGTTGGGAAGCTGTCGCCGCCGCCGGTGGTGGTTAGGGGAGGGGTCGCCGTTGTCGGTTGTAGTTGGGGAAGAGATCACCGCCGCCGGTGGTGGTTGGGGAAGGGCTCGCCGCCGAGCTCGCCGTCGTCACCGCTGCACGGATCCGGTGCGCCACGAGCTTGACGTCATCCAGAGCGGGCGAAGGGGGCCGACGACCGTCGCTGGGCTGGGAAGGGTGGCGGCCGGCGGCCGGCGACGTGGGCAGGTCACCTGGTCACAGTCGGGGGCAGGGAGGGGGTGGGGGGTGGGGGGTGGGGTGGGGGTGTGTGGGGGGTGGTGTATCCGGGTGGCGGCTGAGTGGGATGTCCTATGATTAGGGTTTGGGGGGTGGCTGCTCAGGTTATATACTGTGATGGGGTAGGGTGGGCCGGGCCGATGATGGGCCGGTGCAGCTAGGTGGGCCGCTGTACCTAGCTGGTTTGGTTGGACCAGCTGCTGTTTGGGCTGGGGCTTCCACCAGCTTATCGGAAGCCCTAGGCTCTTAATATCATAACTATATATATATATATATATATATATATATATATATATATATATATATATATATATATATATATATATATAATAGATTAAATTCCATACTCCCTCCGTTTCTAAATAACTGTCGCTTCGTTTTCTAAAAAAAAGAAAATGCCGACAGTTTTTAATAAATAATAAATATCATTGATTAGTATCATAATTAGTATCATCGGAAAGATCTTTAGATCTAGTTTTTCAACAAAAATATCTGGAGATATAAATATTGCATGTATTTTCTATAAATCAAGTCAAACTTGTGGCACGCATCCCACGGCGACAATTATTTAGGGACGGAGAGTAGATATGTAATATA